>JAWZYV010009671.1:0-19765 GCA_038373885.1 Cheiracanthium punctorium
TAAACGAGAATAAAAGAAAAGACGTTTTCCCATACAAAAGAAAACCGAGTTTAAAAAACCAAATATTTCGAAAATAGTGTAAATACATAGAAGATGAGCCAAGTGTACTTCGGGGGTGGACTTTTCTCCTCTGCAGCAGTGAAGTTAAATCGTTTTCGCAAGTACTAGGCGGGTGAAGATGCAGCGCAGAAATAGCTGAGAATGATGATGAGGTGTATCTTAGAGAAACGTGCTCAAATATTCGAAGTTTCCAGAAGTTGCGGTAATAGACACTATTACCGCAACTTATTTATGCCTTTATTCTCGGCCATAACATTTGAATTATAATTTTCAAATATCCCATTTTATTATTTGTGACACTTTTTCATTTTAAAATTTTCATAAAACAAATTATGCATACTATAATTAATGAAAAACTTATTTTATTTCAATACTAGCTGAAGTACCCGTTCTTCGCACGGGAATAAATGGACTTTTTGATATTACGATTTGTGGTGATTACTATTTATTGTAATAAAGAGATATAGCAAAATGGATATCGCTTTATATTGTGTTCAATAACCATGCATACCGAATTTCAAGGCAATCGTTTGTACGGTGCAGAAGGTCATGCGGCGTAGCGCAATCTAGTGGCGAGTTTTAGCAAAACGGATACGGCGGAAATATTCTTCGCGTTCAGATATCGATGAATACGAAATTTCAGGACGAACGGCTGGACAGCCCTGTGAAGTTCATGTGTTGACGCGACATCTAGTGGCAAATTATATAGGAAAATGGATAGCGCCAAACTCTTCCCCGTGTTCAAATATCTATGTATACCTATTTTCATAGCGATCAGTTGCACAGTCAAGAAGTGATGCACTGCAGCGCGATCTAGTGGTTAATTAATGATTTGCTACAGTGCCGTCAAGTGGCGAGTTATAGCAAAATGGATAACGCCAAAATATTCTCATTGTTCAAATAGTATACTGATTTTCATAGCGACCGTTTGAATGGTCAAGAATTTGGCCTGCTGCAGCGTCATCTAGTGGCGAGTTAAAATAATAATGCATTGCAGTGTCATCTAGTGGTGAGTAACATCAAAAGGAACACAGAATATATTCTTCGTGCTGAAATGTGTAAGTATAAGAAATTTTATGCCGGTCAGTCGAACGGTATAGAAGTTGATGCGTTGCAGCGCCATTTAGCGGCAAGTTACAGCAAAATGGATAGTGAAAAATATTCTCCGTGTTCTAATATCCGCGAGTACCAAATTTCATCGAAATCGGTTGGACGATATTCGCATAGTAAACGGCTAAACGGAATAGAATTCGACGTTCTGCTGCGCCACCTAGTGGCAAGTTAGAGGAAAACGGATAGCATAAAAAGCTTCTCAATGATAAAAGACTTAGGTGAACCAAATTTCATGGTGCAACGGTGCTAGAGTTTTTCAACCTCATACACACATACCAACATTCATTTTTATCTATAACCAGTGTCATTATATATCCCAGTCTCAAATAAAATCCAATTTCAAATCTAAGCCTCGCCAAAGTGCCAACATACGCCATTGTGCAAGCGTTTGTTCAGGAAATCATTCGAAGCATTGACTTAGCAGCAATCAATATGGAAAATGGTTCGACCGCGAAAAAGTAAAGCAAGCCTTTATTTCAAACGTGAAATCCCTTAATACAGCCGAAATTTTTAAAATTATCAACTATAACGTGTTTTATTCATCGTTTCTCCGATGTAGTAAATGAGATTTCAATTTTCTGAAATTTGGCGGAATTCCCCCAACTTAAATCAATGTACTCATTTGGCGAGAATTCTGGAGATAGATCGCTTGAAATCCCTTAACAACTGCATTATTTCTACACGGATCATTAAAATTTAACGCTGTATTCTAATAAAACCTTTACACTTGTTTTCAAAAATCTATTTCCTTAAGCTCTCAATAAATTGCGTCAAGCCGAAATCTGTGCAAACCGCTAGAACTCACTTTCTCAAAATCGGCATTTGAGCCATTTTATTTTTTCGCCAAACTAAAAAAAAATTACCTATTAGCCTCGGAAATCTTCAATTCTTATTGTTTTGCGTATAAAACATTTCATTCCTGCTCCGATTTCCCATGCACACGATATTATAATTTAAAAAAAAATAACCTTACGAATATAAACTAACAAAAAAAAAATCGTTATTATTCTTTTATTTTTACTTTGAGAATTTAAAACATCTTATTCGGCAAAATCGCCAGACATGGCAACCACGATCCTTATTTCACACTTTTTTCACTACAGGGGTTACAATTACGGAAATCTTTTTGCGTGGAGAACATAAAAAATCTCTTAAATTCTGGGAACGGGTGGACTTTCAAAAGTTTTAAAGTGGACTATGATTTATTCTATATTATTTTACATATCTGTGCAAAATTTCAGGCTGATATGTCCATTTTTGTGGATTTGTATACAACTCAAATCCACAAACAAACAAACAAACAAATAAACAAACAAACAAACAAACAAACAGAATTTCATTTTTATTTATAAGACTAGCTGAAGTACCCGTTCTTCGCACGGGAATGAATGGACTTTTTGATATTACGATTTGTGGTGATTACTATTCATTGTAATAAACAGATATAGCAAAGTGGATATCGCGTTATATTGTGTCCAATAATCATGCATACCGAATTGCAAGCCAATCGTTTGTACGGTGCAGAAGGCCATGCGGCGTAGCGCAATCTAGTGGCGAGTTTTAGCAAAACGGATACGGCGAAAATATTCTTCGCATTCAGATATCGATGTATACGAATTTTCATGACTATCGGCTGGACAGTCCTGAAGTTCATGTGTTGACGCGACATCTAGTGGCAAGGTATAGGAAAATGGATAGCGCCAAACTCTTCCCCGTGTTCAAATATCTAAGTATACCTATTTTCATAGCGATCATTTGCACAGTCAAGAAGTGATACACTGCAGGGCCATCTAGTGGTTCAATAAAGTAATGATTTGCTACAGCGCCGTCAAGTGGCGAGTTATAGCAAAATGGATAACGCCAAAATATTCTCATTGTTCAAATAGCTATGTATACTGATTTTCATAGCGACCGTTTGAATGGTCAAGAATTTGGCCTGCTGCAGCGTCATCTAGTGGCGACTTAAAATAATAATGCATTGCAGTGCCATCTAGTGGTGAGTAACATCAAAAGGAAAGCAGTTAGAATATATTCTTCGTGCTCAAATGTGTAAGTATAAAAAATTTTATGCCGATCGGTCGAACGGTATAGAAGTTGATGCTTTGCAGCGCCATTTAGCGGCAAGTTACAGCAAAATGGATAGTGAAAAATATTCTCCGTGTTCTAATATTCGCGTGTACCAAATTTCATCGAAATCGGTTGGACGATATTCGCATAGCAAACGGCTAAACGGAATAGAATTCGACGTTCTGCTGCGCCACCTGGTGGCAAGTTAGAGGAAAACGGATAGCATAAAAAGCTTCTCCATGATAAAAGACTTAGGTGAACCAAATTTCATGGTGCAACGGTGCTCAACGGTGCTGGAGTTTTTCAACCTCATACACTCATACCAACATTCATTTTTATCTATAACCAGTGTCATTATATATCCCAGTCTCAAATAAAATCCAGTTTCAAATCTAAGCCTCGCCAAAGTGCCAACATACGCCATTTTGCAAGCGTTTTTTCAGGAAATCATTCGAAGCATTGACTTAGCAGCAATAATATATGGGAAATGGTTCGACCGCGAAAAAGTAAAGCAAGCCTTTATTTGAAAAGTTGAATCCCTTAATACAGCCGATTTTTTTAAATTATCAACTATAACGTGTTTTATTCATCATTACTCCGATGTACTAAATGAGAAGATTTCAATTTTCTGAAATTTGGCGGAATTCCCCCAACTTAAATCAATGTACTCATTTGGCGAGAATTCTGGAGATAGATTGCATTGAAATCCCTTAACAACTGCATTATTTCTTCACGGATCATTAAAATTTAACGCTGTATTCTAATAAAACCTTTACACTTGTTTTCAAAAATCTATTTCCTTAAGCTCTCAATAAATTGCGTCAAGCCGAAATCTGTGCAAACCGCTAGAACTCACTTTCTCAAAATCGGCATTTGAGCCATTTTATTTTTTCGCCAAACTAAAATAAATTACCTATTAGCCTCGGAAATCTTCAATTCTTATTGTTTTGCGTGTAAAACATTTCATTCCTGCTCCGATTTCCCATGCACACGATATTATAATTTAAAAAAAATAACCTTACGAATATAAACTAACAAAAAAAAAATCATTATTATTCTTTTATTTTTACTTTGAGAATTTAAAACATCTTATTCGGCAAAATCGCCACACATGGCAACCACGATCCTTATTTCACACTTTTTTCACTACAGGGGTTACAATTACGGAAAGCTTTTTGCGTGGAGATACATAAAAAATCTCTTAAATTCCGGGAACGGGTGGACTTTCAAAGTTTTAAAGTGGACTATGATTTATTCTATATTATTTTACATATCTGTGCAAAATTTCAGGCTGATATGTCCATTTTTGTGGATTTGTATACAACTCAAATCCACAAACAAACAAACAAACAAATAAACAAACAAACAAACAAACAAACAGAATTTCATTTTTATTTATAAGATGTATAGTCATAATCAGTGGCGTAGCCAAGGGGGGGATAGGGGGGTGTGTCACAACCAACTACGAGGTATTTTTGGCGTTACAAAATGTATATTCTTCACTCTCTTATCATACACACGCATACATATATGTGAGTTGCAATAGCCGAACCCCTCCCCCCCATGAAAAAATTTCTGGCTACGCCACTGGTCATAATTACTTTTTCATCTTTTATTTCGATGATAAAAAAATTACAATTATTTTAAAATAAAGGATCATTTTGCTTTTTGGTGAAGGGCACTTTCTCGGAAATTCCATTTTTTTCATTACTTAACGTACGTTTAAAATATTATTAATATTATGATGCAAAATGCTGTGTAAAATTTGCTAGCAAAAGTTTTAAGTGTTATTTAAGTATTTATGTTATTTCATTCAAGTTTCCCCATAAGGGGATCATTTTAGGCCATCTTTCCCTATTCTTAATGAATGACACGACAATCAGAGGATTGACTATGAAGAAGAGCGAGTGTTCATTCATGTTAGATTAAGAATTTGGGTAATACATAATTTAAAGAATTAGCCCCTTGAAAAGTAATTTGTTTTAGCTAAGCAGATTTTTACAATACTTAGGATTAAACTTACAACATTGATTATACTGAACTTCTAAAAGACGTTCCATTTTAGGGTGTTTATTTATAACACCCTAAAATGGAAAAAAAAATGTTGGCTGAACTAGAAATACAGGAACCTTTCTTTATTTAAATTTAAATCGAAAATAAAATTAAACAAGGATAATAGCAACAAATGTATGCCATTTTCTAGTGATTTTTTTAAATCAACGCTTCCTCTGAAAATCATGTTATTATTCAAGTTGGCGATTCCTGTTAAATGTATATATATTTTGTTTCTTGACATGCGTGACGCAAAATAAATTAGTTTTGTGTTTGAACTTATTCTGGTGTTTATCAAAGGAAACGTGGGTGCATCAGTAAGTCATCCGACTTTCTCATAGCAGCATAAGAAACATGACATCATTTCACTAATTAAGAAGTGTCTTGAGTTAATTTAGATTTATATCGAATAAGCAATTTTTTTATTGAAAAATATAATTTTTTTATAAAGAAGAAAAATAGAAATATGATGGTTAGCATTATTAATTTTGTTTTAAATTTTCACAACTTTTGTTTGACACAAATATAATGCTGTGGGACCTGCGATTAACAGAATACAAGATGCTTGTTTTTTGTGAAAAAAAATTCTGTTTAGAATATTTAATAAAATAATTCGGGCTTGTCTGGTTTCAGAGTTGGTTCTACGTTTAGAATTCGAAAGTGCATTTTTCAAACAAATTATTTTCTAAACGATTTTTTCGAATATCAGATATTTTCAAAATTCTGTATTTTTAACTTATCATTACTACTTTTTAATTACCAATTTTTACATTGGTATTATTCATTTTATCATTTTACTTTTATTCTCATAACCTACAATAATTTGGTTAGAAAAATACCAACAACAACAAAAAATCCAAAGAACTATTTAACTTTTTTTTGTTGTTATTTAAAAAAAAAGTTAAGCATTATTATTAAAAAAGCTATTCTGAAGGATGCAAGAATTATTTATATGATTGCTTTGAAAGATATAAAAATGAATTACAAAGAGAAAATAAAACGTAAGACAAAATAAATCTATGTAAAAAAATAATCTAAAAAAGAAAAAGTGCACTTATTAATTAAAAAAAAACAACAAAAACAAGGGCTGGAGCGATAATGCCTCAACGGATAGAAATAATAAAAAATGTTAGTGTGGAGACATTCTTTATTTGCTTCAGTATTATTATAAATTAGCAGGCTTATAAGCAGGATAATCAAATCCTTTTTTTTCTTGTGATTTCTATTTTGAATGGCAACAGTCCATGATTGCCCACATTCTTTTCTTTACATTCTTCTACATTCAATGCCTTCATTTTCGCGCGGGTTTTGCTCACATATTGATTTCGACAAACGAAGAATCTTTGTACTTTTCGAGACCGTAATCAAGATACTAACTCGTTTCGGTATTTATGGAAAGAAGATCTAAAATATTCGCATTCCTCCAAATTTTACCCCATAAAAAGAAATCTGCATGACCTTGTAAGAAAAAGAATTGTTGAAATAAATTTTATGGAACTAAATTACTTATTACTCACTTTCTAATTTGTCCTCGCTCGATTCTGACTAAGAAAGTAATATTATCATTAGAGATAAAAAATGAATTACTGTATTATAATCTGTATTTTAGTATGATTTAAATACCTTGTATTTTGTACACCTGTGAAGATCTAAGACATATAATTAACTAATTTTTGTAAACAGTAATTTTTGGCTTGGAATATAGCAAAATTTCTTCCGTTACGGAAGAAATTCTTCTTTTTAATAGCATATCTTTACAAGATATGATATTAAAAAGAAGGGTTGTCCCCCAAAAAAGGGGTTTTGCTCAAAATTGTACGGTGCCTGTAGTATGTCTTACAAATTTCTATGCAGTAAGCAATGAGGTAATAATTTAAATGAGTGAAGAATTCAAAAAAGAGTGATACAGTGGATAACAGTCAACGAATACAGCAGCTTCGACAAAAATTAGCTCTTCTCATTTATACCTTCTTATCATGGAGGTTCGTGTATTTCTCTATAGTAAAAATATGTACACCTTTTTCGGTTGCGTAATTATTTTACTATACGGAAAAGCAAACTTAATGGGTCATGTTCCAAAATACGTCTTATATTGATAAGTCTGGTGCCAAAAATAACTCCCTAAAACTGAATCCGGCTTAAATTCGATACATGGCGTAAAATCACCATACCCTAATGTTATCCAATGGGAATTGCTAAGTTCTGTATTTTGAGCTTCAATTAACATATTTACAAGCAGGAAAATGAAATTTTTAAGTATATAGCGTACGCAATGTGAGTTTTAGACCAAATTACATCTTATGGGAAGAGATAATATCGAAATTAGTAACATTATCAATAGTTTACATGAAGTTCAAGATCATCATGATCATCATCAACTTCATGATGATGCTCAGCCTGTTCTGTCTTCATTGGTCAATCCACAGCTTTCTCGGACAGCTCTGGGGAATCTTGTTTATGGCATGCGTCGTGCATAGTCTTTCCAGTTAGTACGATATTCTTGTACTCTATCACATAAGTTGAATATATTCAATTCATTCTCGATGTCTTCATTTAGGATCTTGTCTGCGATTGTGCAGCCCTTTATTGACTTAGCTGTCTCATTTATGTTGCCTGGATTCTCAGTTCCTGGCTCCTCGAGGTTCCTGTCTCTGAGCCGTAGAGCAAGACAGATGTAGCCATGATATTTTTAAAGCTTAAATTGAGTTTCTTTTCGTGTTCTTCTCTTGGGGTTTTACTCAAGGTTCCGCAGATGTATTGGAATTTGTGCAATTTCTTTTGTATCTTGTTCCCATTTGCATAAGTAAGATCACATCCTAGGCAGGCGAAGTGTGATACTTGTTCTATGACTTAGTTTTCAATGACAATTTTTGAGCGAATAGGTTCTTTACATTTGAAAGTCATAGATATAGTTTTTATTTATCGAGATTTTCATTCCATAATCTTGGCAGATTTTGTAAAGTCTATATGAAGTTCAAGATAATTCATCAAAACTTACTGAAAGTGGGAAAATTATATGAACCAATAGAAAACAAAAATAGAAATTATAAAATACATTTTTCATCTTGTGAGGATGTCTTAGAAATCTTTTTAAGTAGAATTTTATTTGGACACAGACAATTAAGAAGCAAGAAGAAAATTCAGTAAAGTCTGTGGCAACTCTGCACTTTTCCGATAAATTGATTTGTTTAGTGCCTTTATAGCAATACTGCGGACTCTGTCATAAGAGTTTAATTCTTTATTAAATTCTAAATTTACATAAGAACACCAGCAATTTTAACTAGCATACGTTCATCGAAAAATAAAAGATTGATATAAAACGTCTGAAAATTAAGGAGAAAAAATATTTTTTGGGGGGTTTCATTTTAATGCAAATGTATTTTGTTGCGTAGCTTACACAAAATCGCATAAAGCTAGTTTATTGGCAAAAATTAAACGAATAGTGTTTAACTTTTACAAAACATACCGAAACAAATATAGAAAGTTAAATGTTTGCTGAGGGACTTTTTTTTACGAAATACTAATCTCTTCGAATTTTATACATATCGTTCTTGTTTTACAAGTTTTTTTATATATTTACGCTTTTCAACAAAATTTGCATAAGATACTTCTGATTCCTGGGTTTGTTTTGCGTTTGAAAACACTAATGTTATTGACAAAAATGTACGAAATAAATAATTTGATTTTTTTAACATATGCATAAATAAAAGACCGAGTTGTAACTTCTAAAGGTTTGTTTTGAGCCATGCATTTGATTCTTTTTTTCTGAAGCAAGCGTAACGGGTAGAACATTTGCAAACAAATGTAAAGTAAATTAAGAAAACGCATAGAGAAGGAACATTAAATATTGCCTTTCCGACAGCATAAAAATTTTAAAAACACAGATCAAATATAAAGAGATACTTCATGAGTAAAAGAGAAATGCATGGTTGATGTTGAGTAAAGGAAAAGTAAAGACATATGAATAAAAAACTGTAAAAATAAAAGAAATGTTTTATTATCCACGTGCCTAATTTTCTATTGCTTTTCTTAGTTTAGTTTTGTGCTTAGTTAGTTATTTATCTAGCGTAGTTATTATTTTTTTCTGTTTTATCTTGACCAATAAACACCTTTCATTCTAGAAACAGTCTTTAACACTCAATAAATAAATTTTAGTTTATAAATACACATACACGAGCATTAGGTATTACAGAACATTCTTTATATTGAGTTTGTAAGATAAGGATTAATTTGTCCCAACTTGTACTATACGGATAATTGCAAACCAATCTATACATTTTTATTTTAATTGTATTGTATTGATTTTTTTGCAAAAAGCTTCCTTAAACTTGTGTAACTCAAGCAGTGCATATACATAAATAAAGATAAATGCGATCGTATTGATAGAATGTTTTAGTTACAGTAGACCACCCATAGCACGACTTCATATAAGACGGTTTCGTATAAAAGGCGGAAATTTTGTGCTATTTTTCCTATAACACGTTATGAAAGACTGGTACAACGTGGGGAAAGAATGAGGCAGATATTTCTGTATAACCTGCTTAGCACTGCTGATGATATCATGTGTTTGTGACTCATACAATACGGATCAAAATAACAGGATACGTATCAACCGTTCGTATATTATATATACCGTACCGTTATAGTATGAGTCTATTGTTAATCTTTGCATGTGATCAACTGTAAATATCCATCAATAAACGACAAAAATGTGAAACCAAAGTAATTTATCTGTATGCACACATACTCACAGTAAACGCAAATAATTTATAATCTTCTCCATTTGAAGTCACTTAAAAAAGTCTTCTGATACCAGGTCATTACGAAATTCTTCCCCAGCAAAGTTACGCTCCTAAAATACTTAGATGGGCCTGTGTTCTTGAACATTACATATACATTTAGAAGCAATCAGGCCCATTAAGAAAAGAAATTGAAATGTTATCGAAGATACAAGTGGCAGCATCAATCAATAGCGTAGAAGTATTAAATTATTTTTAGAAGATAAGGAAAACTGTAATTAGAAATACGTACGAACACATTTGTTAGTGTTAGATGGATATCATTTTTAGAATGATTGAAATCCTTAACTAATTTACGTATTTTAATTGCAAAGTTTCACTCCTAATTAAAGTTTCGTTGTTGAAGTTCTGATCGAAAAGATTGTCATCGAAAATGTCTCGTGATTTTTGATAAATAAATGCAAAATAAAATGGTTTTGCGTACTACTTTTACATTAAACTACTTACTTCTATATGAGGTAAAGAAAAATGTTAACACCTCAAAATTTAAAAAATATTAGATGTTATTTTAAAGTTATATTTAATGAATTTTGTGAGTACCTCCGCCGATGCTCGATAAGCAATGTTCGATTTGTCTGTTGCAATAAGTGTTTGAGCTTGAATAGATTTCCGTTATTTTACCATTTAGTCCATCTATTAATAAAAAAAATTGATTTTAAAGACTTTTTTCTATCTCATACGTATATGATTCTTTTTAGTCTGAAAATTATTTTTTCTAGACTTTCCTGTGCAAAGACGTAGGCAGAGATGTAGGAGCGCTGCATCTGACACCTCACTCTAGAATGAGCGCGGTGACGTTAATTTTTAATTATTCGGTAGAAAATTTTTCGTAAAAATGTCTAGTGTGGGAGTATCTCTCTTGTAGAGGCCTCGGGGTTGAAGACCCTGGCTTTTCTCCCTTAAATCCTGATTCTACCGGGCCTGCTTGTGCACTCCGATGAGTCATCCAAAGAGGCTTACGGATGCTCTCTTATGGATTCCAGCACTTAGATACATCATCTAACCGTTGAATCTAACCAATGAGGAAACGTTCGTAGGCCTGTTTCGGAGTGCACAAAGCAGGCCCGGTAGAATCACGATGTCCCCGGATAAATCCGACCTGATTCTTGCTTTGGATCAGTTCGGAAGCATTTCAGTTAAGGTAACAGCTTGATTATCTTCCTGAGTAACTTATTATGATTGTTGAGTGAAATATTTGCATTTGCTGGTAAACTGGAGATTATACTATTGTAAGAGCTGTGAATGGAAAGTGTTAAATAAAGCTCTCTTTTTGATGAGCCAAATTCAAAGTGCATTCCGTTTGCAAGTCCGCATGTTATAAAATGCTTCGGGTGGTAAAAATATCCACACCAAAACGACACTAAGAAGAAGGTGAGAATTAATGTCAGTACACTTCAGATCAGTGGAGGCTGGTGGTTATTTAAATCTAATTTTACAAAACAAATTTCGAAAATTTAGTGCGCAAATACGACGCAACTTACAAGTTGAAATATATTTGCATTTTCAGCAGTTAAAAGAAAACTATGCATGCAACTTTTTACAAAAAGTGATCTGCAGTCTTACGTTTCGTCATATGGTTAAGTTAACAAAGATGTTGGCTTGAGTAATTTTATTTCAATTTTTCTTTCCAATGATAATGCTGAAAATGTAATTGCTTTTGCTCCGAAACACTTATCTTACTGCCATTTTAATTATTTACGCCAATTCCTAAAAATATTGCACTCAGAAATGATAAAAATAAAGAAAATGGATTAACTACCGAGCATAGCACGCCAAGATAGAATTCGGAAGAGATAACCGCAAAAGAATGGTTCGTTCGCACTCTGAAAATATACGTACAGAATGATATCAGCAGCGCCTTAACCTTACCGCATCTCTGTCCCCTTCTGTTCTCAGAAAGTGATTCAGAAAGGCATTTCTTCGATTCTACGTGCGATCGTGGAAAGACCTCATGTTTTTGCTGTACTAGCCTACAGTACAATACGTTAGCTATGATAAGCATATTTAATAATAGTGTGTGGGGGGAAAGGGGGAGAAAAACTCACGTTTTAAATTAACAAAAATCTAGAAGTGTAACTAATATTGTTTCTTTGATTTGTTTATAAGTTCATTATTTATTTTTTTCCTTCGGGGAGTTCATGTGCTCGAATAGAGAAGTCGACATTGCTTCAGCAACACAATTTGGTCTCGGTGTGTGGCATTAATATACACCCTCTCGAAAAAGTACTCTAATATAAACGAAATTTCCTACTTTAGCTTTGCGAATCATTAATTTTTTTTTAGAAGCGCACAACTTGGTAGAATTAAATATAAAGAATTAAAATTATTCATAACATAATTCATTTTTTATGATTGATAAATTTAATATACGAATCAAACGTAGGGAGTTTCACATTTACTCGGTTACTCTCTTGAGAGGGTGTACACATCAAAATTTGGTCATGAATATAACAACTCCTATTCATAGCCTGCGTGTATTACCTGTTAAATGAACCTTTAGAATAAATTTATTACTTTAATTCAGTGTAGAAATGCTTTAAATCTCCAGCATTGATTTTGACTGACTCTGAAAGAAAGCAATTTCATTGAAATTAATATTTTCAACGCCGAAATTTTCTTTCGAGATTTTATAAATCTTTGTTTATAAATGTGTACAGATGCTTTACAAAATGACTTCCATGGTAACTAGGAATATGCCAGAAATATTACTAATCCCAAATAAGTAGTCTCAAAAAAGTTGTTCTCAAATATTTTACTAAAATTAAAAATCGGTACTCTAATCTATTACGTAAAGAAATTCTTAAATGGCACATTATTACATGATTTCTTATGGGAGATTTAAGATAACCTCCTATTTTATGAAAAATAGGAGGTTAAATTGATTCATATTTCTCCATTTGATTCAAAAATTCTCACGTGGTAGCGTTAATGAAACAAAACATAAATTCTAAAAGATTTGTATGTATGTTAATAAATGTTTCTTAAAACTTTTGTTAAAACTTTTTTAAAACTTTTTTATTTCAATGCGTGCAATAAGGTTATTTTAAAATGAAGGGGGATAAAAAACGCTCAAGTACTCTCTTAAGTTGAAACCCCTGCGGGATATATATTAACGCAGGGTTACTTATCATTTCGTTAGTTTTAAAGCGGCTACAGAAAATTTATAAATATAACCAACACTTTTAATTTAATATGCACAAAATATTCGTTGAAAAGGTATATTCTGTTCCAGTGCTTATTATCATAACTAAATTATTTTAAAATTCATAACCTAGTCTTGCCTTTAATAACTAAAAGAATTGAAAGATGATAGCTAAACATAAAAACAATTCATGTAGAATGGTCAATTTAAATACTTAAATCCACCATGGTACTGCAGAAGGAAAATTTTCATTTATTTTCATCTCGTAAAAATACCGAGCTATATCATCTCGAGTATATATTTACAACCACGAATTTATTTTCCTATATGGAATGTAATATTTTGTAAAGTTTGTCAATATCAAGGTTTATTTTATAACGTCACATTTTTGACCGTCATTAAAAAAAAAGCATGGTTAGTCCATTTGGTTCACGTGGTTGGGTCACCCAGGCAGTTTTTGAACCGAGAAATATTATAAATTAAAAGTTGACATTTTTCCCCTTTACCTAAGACCGTTATGGTTTAAGTCAAAACTTAAAAATTGGCGCAATAGCCTACTTACGGGCCAATGCCTGCGCTACACAACCACGCCTTGCACCATGGGCTCTGGGGTGCACAAGCATATGCCTCGGACAAGTGGTCAGTCTGTCGCCATGCCCTTAGTGTTTAACTCCCAAGCAAGTTTGGTCCTCTTTTTATCTGCACACTCAAGTGATGAAAGGCTGAGTGAACCTTGCCCAGTGCGGTAATCGATCCCCGGACCTGTTACACGACAGACCAATGCGCTAACCATTGCACCATCGGGCTTCTACGACGTAACTGCTCTAGTGCAAAATTCAAATTTAAAACAGTTAGAATAATCAAATTATCGCTTTTCAACATATATGTTTAGTATTATAGAACATATCTCAGTAACTGAAGAAAATTCGCATTCTATTCGCATTCGAGAATGTATGTAAATATGCATGGTATCTCGATAAGCAAACGCGGCACCTACAGCTCGAAAATATGCAACAAATGTAACATTATCTAATTATTTTAATCTCGGCACGTATAAAAAATATAATTCTTCAAGGTTAAAGTTCTCTTCTCGGAGTCTTGTACAGCGAAAACTGCTTGTCAGAATACTACCAAATTGGCAGAAAAGAAATGAGTTCATGGGAGAGCGATTTATGAGGAAAAAAATAATCGAAAAATAACACTAGGCAACACCAAAAATGTTTAAACTCAAACAATTTCCGAAGTATTTTATCTCGCTAAACGCGGAAATAACCATAAAAAGTAGAGATTAGTTCTTGTTTTCATGATAAAGTACCAATTTGGATAATAAAATCTTACTATGGCTACCATGGATCGTACATTATCCGTGTGTTCCATCAGCCATTCGACCCATTTCTCACTCGGCTAATCTGCCAATTTATAAACCACCTCGAAATTATGCGATTGAAAAGGATAATGCTTAAAAAGTCGCTAGACCTAGGAACTTCCTATGATCCAGATTTTGAGGCACACGATTTGAATGAGCCCCACAGATTAAATCATACAAAATTCACTGATCTCGTAAGAGATATTGACGAGCCAAAGGAAAAAACAGAGCTTCTGGCATCAAGACTGAAGCAGTCACATCTGCTTCAACCAGAAATCAATATAGTAGACTACAGGACTCGTCACAGAAAGAAGAATATTTGGTTGCTAGTATTCATGTCAGAAGTTTGACGTATTTCTTAGATATAACTCATGATTTAAACGGGGATTGTTTGTAGACTCTTTCAAACTTCATTGGACATTCAATTCACCTGAAGGGAACTTACAGGAATGTGATATTACTTCTAGAGTCAATCATACACGACGATCACAAATGACAGATCCATTGGCACTTAAAAGTTATTGCTGTACTCCTGGGAATGAAGTGAGACTATATTAAATACTGTTGTATTCTATGCTTATGAGATTCTCACTACATAAAATACAAATGGTCTTCAAGAAATCAGAGTTCTGGAGAGATAAATGTTGAAAATGAGCTTCTAGTAGATCCGAATAACATTCTGCTTCCATCCCAGCCTATTAAGCTGAGGATAATGCAAAACTTTGCAGATTCCATGAACAAGGATGGCGAGATTTCTCAATACCTTAGAGCGAAATTGCAAAGGTTAAGGATGGTGTCTCTTAGCTTTCAAATATGCATAGTTATAAAGAACATTGATTTAGATAATATTTTGGAGCAGCCAGCCTGGGAAGCCCTTAAAGGTGTTTTAAGAGGATTTCTAGGCAACAGAAAAGACGAAAACTACCAGCACTTGGTGATAAAACTCCGATAAAAGATTTACGATCTGGTATTGAATATGAGTCTGAAACTTCATTTTCCTCTACTTCCATCTTGTATTTTCCCCCTAAAAACTATGGAGCTGTAAGGGATGAGCATGATGAAAGGTTTCATCAAGATATCTGTACAAAGGAAGGCAGACATCAGGAGCATTGGATAAATCAATGCTGGATGACCATTGCTATACTATTAAAAGAGATACTCCGACTTTAATGTACAAGAGGCAGGCCAAAAGGAAACGTTCACAGAAATAAACTAAAATTAACCCTTGCTTTTTGAAAACTGAACATTTTTTAACGAAATATGATCTTTTGCATTATATTTATTAAACAGTATTTTTTTTTCTTCCGTATACCTTTGAGTCGAAGGTAGGCTGCTGTGTATCTTTCTCCAATGGGCTTTTATATATCTTGAAAAAAAGAACTAATAAATGAATTTCATTTACATATTCATTTTTTGCGGCCCAAAATTAGTAAGAATTGGCTACTTAGAACCAGGAAACAAACAAAAATCTGTCTTTTTGTTGCCTAGTGTAATCAAAAAATTACCACCAGATGGCTTTTCACAATGCGTTAATGTGAACAAAACAAATTAAAAAAAATTCAAATTTCAAATATCTTTGTAACGCAATTAGTTCGAAGCATGCTACGCGTGCTTGCTTTTATTCGCAGCTACCATTTGAATCTTTAGATTGGCTTGCTCCATTGCTGTTCGTAGTACATAAGACATTACCTCTTCATTAGCATTTTTCCGTCTTCTTCCAGATAGTACACTCTACGTTACTGTTGTTTCAAAATTTACTTTTATGTTTCTTACTCCAGTAACTCTCATTGGACCTTTCCAAATTCCTTTTAAGATCCGATATCGGCGCAAAGCAGAAAGTACAGAATCACCATTTTGGGAAGAGAGTTTCAAGAAAAACACCCTGTTAATTAACAATAAGATAATCAACAAGATCGATCTCGCGAATTAACAATCATTCTCAATCGGGAGGAACAATGAAGAAGTTGTGAAGCAGATGTTTTATATATCTGCGTGATGGGAATTTTACATATCAGCAACTATAGCTTTGTAAAACGCCATCTCGTAGTAATTATTTGCACTGATGTTTTTCCACCGAAACCTCTCTCTTATGGCTTCATGAATGATTAAACAAGCATTAACAAAGTATAATATCACCAACAAGATAATTAGAATAGCAGACCGTTTATACTGAAAATTTGGGATTCAGGACAGTGTTTTTGAGGAGCATATGAAAGCAGAGGTTCAGAAAATGGTTTTATTAGGACCAATTGGATCAGCATTAATCAGATTATTTTTGTTTTTGTGGATATTGAAAGTTTCAAGAAAATCTAATTCACTGGGAAAAAGGAGTTTGCAAATGAATTTAGCTGAACTAAAGTTGAAAGTGTGGTTGGTATCACAACAATGTTTAATGATTGCAGACATTTTGATTCCCTGTTTTTTATCATGAGCTGTTGCTCCTTAATTCTAATTTATGAGCGCGGGCTTCCTGCAAATTTGTCGCCTTTTGGCTAATTTACCTGGTGCATTCTGATTTTGATAATAGTTTTCTATATATCCTTTTCTAAATATGAAACTTTTATTATAAACATCCTGCATATCGCTAATAGCCTAAACATACTTAAGAAAATCTATATATCCAGATTCTTAGAAAAACACAAAATTTTCTCACTTCACTGTGTAGAACACACATGGAAACGTAGATCAAAATCTTTCTCTTTCAGCACCTTAATAGATATCCATTTGCATGATTTATCAAATTTTTATGTGCATTATTGGAATGCAGAATGATGCCTCTAGCAGATAACAGGTAACAAATGATTAAAGATTATACTCTTTTACACATTTCTTGCATACAAAGATATACAGATTGATAGAACTGTTCTTTATTGCAATGTTTTTGTCAGTAACAAAGTACAGGACAAAGGAGAAGAAAAATTTTCGTTATCTCCTTAATACTTTTTCCGATACTCTGACATCAAAACATCTTTATCAGAATCTAAACTGCTTTTTAAACACTGTAATTAGTGTGAGTTACGTGGTAGTTTATTTTCATTTAAAACTTTCTAATGAGTTACCACAAATTGGAGTTTTTAGAATGACTGCGTTTAGAGCGGGTTTTTTGTTATGTTTCCGGCTAAATGTTTCCGGGGAAAAAAAAGGGCTATGGCGTCACTTAAAATTTCGTTTTTCCAAAAACAGGTTTTTAAATTAATTCTTCAAATTATGAGAACGTATATTCTGCTAACTAAACATTTTATATAAAGAGAAACGCCGTATGTTAAATAATTTGTCGAAATTCTAATTAAGAGTATAATTTTTCTGTTATCTGCGTAGCGATGGTTCTTTTTTAGCTTCTGAGTACGACGCTATCGCGGAAAATTTTTATAAAGTTTTGACAGAAAATCTGAATTGACCGTTCCTAAATATATATTTAATCTGCGTGATATCTCAACTTAAGTATTCATTTATGCATGTAATTCTGCACGCAATTAGTGTATACAGTCCATTTTGACCGATACTGAGTACATTTTTTCTAGTTCTGTAGTGACGTCTGTACAAACGTCGCACATATTTAAGTACGTGTGTATCTCACACAAAAATGACTTGCCGTAGAATGTTGACATTTTTATTTTGGGATTGTTGTAACATGTAGTTATGAATTTATCTCTTTGATTGCACTCGACTATCTAGTTATTTACTAGGTCACCAAAGTATCATTTAATACAGGGTCTGTAGACGTCTTCAGTACATTAAACGTTTATTGTTAATCATTGGATTACATTCATAATCTCGCTAACAGTCTCCAATATTGGCAAGTATGTAGGCGACTATGAATTTGGTGCAACTTTTAAGTTTAGTATTATTTTTTTAAGTACTTAAAACTAAGAATCTTTGGAAAAACTCAGAACATTTAACAATTGCATTTTTTTAAGCACGCGATTATCACATTTGCATTGTAGCCTAGAATGTTTTAACAACACATTTGTAAACTTGATAAAATGCCTTATATATCTTCATCTCAGATAGTCTGTGAGACTTTTTTACTTTTAAGAATGCGGTTCCTACCCGCATTTCGTATTCATAGCTACAACGTAAACGTTTACAGTTCTTGTTAAACTTTAAGGATTTTCTTTCAAACATGTCTTTTCTCAAATTTATATTGACAGCTTTCCACGTAAAAATCACGCAGCTTATAGAAACATCACCTGCGCCACTGACGTC
This sequence comes from Cheiracanthium punctorium, assembly GCA_038373885.1. Taxonomy (NCBI): domain Eukaryota; kingdom Metazoa; phylum Arthropoda; class Arachnida; order Araneae; family Cheiracanthiidae; genus Cheiracanthium; species Cheiracanthium punctorium. The sequence goes on from JAWZYV010009671.1 coordinate 18,806, forward strand.
TGATCAAAAAGGGATTTTCTTGAAGACACAGTCTTGCCCATTTCCAATTTGATACTTGACAGAAAAAAGCTTGCAGTAAAGTGGACTGAATCGGAATTCTTTGCAGTATAAGATATTATTCAAAGATTTTCATGCAAAAGTATTTGCTGAGATTTATAAGGACCATTTTTGTATTTTAATTCACAAAGCAATATTTTTATGCAATGCTTCATGAATTTAGGAGTGATTTTGTACATCTCTTATTCGGAGTGCTGAAAAGTGTACCGTTAGGAAAAAAGATACTAAACAAACTGGAAAACTGACAATTTTTTAAGATTTAAAAAAACGAATTCATTTGATAAAACGTATTTTAGTAATGTCTATTGACTCGATCATAGTATCATACAGTTGCACAGATATATTTTTCTTTTAAAGAAATAAAGTTCGAATAGAAAAAAAGTTGTCCTTATTTTATCTGCAACAATAAATATATAAATATATAAAAAGATTACAAAAAAAGTGAAACACAAATAATAACTATTACAATATTCACGATTTATTTTTTGCAGCACATTTAAAAAAATGTATACATATTAAATGAGGCAGTAATACAAAATAAATAAAGAAGTACTGAAAGACAAATTACAATAATATTAAAAGTTCTAAATTTTATAAAACCAAGTAAAAGAAAATAGTAATTATTAAAATTTTCATATAAATTTTAATGAACAAAATTTTAACACCCCTTTTAAAGTGGTATTGAAATAAAATATACATTGCCTGTTCTAACTTTGAAAATAATTAATTAGTTTTTGAAAAAAGGAACAACTCGACAGAATTATGTAAAGTTATAATTACTTGTAACCTAATTCGTATTCTATGGTAAATAAATTTTACTATACGAAACCGACATAGGAAGTTTTATTTTTAGTGGAATACTTTTAAAAGATTATTTTGTTTATGTTGTTTCAATTTTGTAGA
>JAWZYV010009676.1:0-13047 GCA_038373885.1 Cheiracanthium punctorium
TTTAAACATTTTACAATTGTTGTTGTTGTTGTTGTTGCTAATGCCCTCTGGCAACCCGCGGGCGGTGCCAGATCCCTCAAATAGGCAGTCGATGGGCGGAAGGGGCTGCTTCCATTTTAATGAGCCCCTGAGGGAGGAACTCCGACTCAGCTTGGGGTCCCCTAATTTTGAACCAATTCCAGAGGAGGGACCCACCCCCTGAAATCGGCACCCCCAGAGGTATCGTTTAACAATTTGGAGGACATTGAAGCCACGACGGATTTTACGTGCACTAGCTCCCATTAGGGCACACGGTCCCACAGCAGTCGAGCCGAGAGGAAGTTGACCCTCCCAAACACTGGCCAATCCGGATTCTGCTTCACTTTTCGTGTTCTTATGGCAACGGAGTTTAGTGCCCAGACCACTGCGGGTTTTACAATTGTACTAAAGTATAGTACATGTTAAAAATACGTATATTTTCATTTTTAAATTGAATAAAATAGTCATAATAAAGCTACCATAAATCAAAGAACCTGTTCTCAAAAGAACAGGAAAAAGAACGGTTCTTTAAAAAAGGACGGGAACGGTGAACAACTGTTCTTTGAAAATAACGGTTTTCCCCACCTCTACTCTATAATAACTAATATTCTTCCTGCGAGACAGTATCAGAAATTATTATCTAAATGTGAATTCGCTAATATGGGCCCTGCCTTTTGATTTCCGCCTGAACTTATTCACCAAACCCTAATAATTTTCGCACTTCACTCGAGATAAGTAGTTTTGCGGAAATCTAGAGTCGATTCAATAGCAGACGCACGAGAAGGGAGATGATTGGAATGTCTATTGTAATCGATAACCAGAAGGAACAATGTTAATGCTTGGTATAGTAAACCTCTACTGTTGAAACTTCCTGCGAATTTGTCATTGGATGTGCGAAGTAAATGCAATACTTATTAATCCCCAGATTTGCTTCACCCCCAAATATTGTAATATTTATGTACATGCTATCGTTGTTTTCTCTTATAAAACGGGTGAAAGTAAAGGGATTTTTATTTTCTCAGACGAATGATCGGAAACTACTGTTAGGATAAGCATGTATTGTGTGATAAGGGAACATTATTCCTGTTTAATTTACAGTCGATTGATTTTTGGAATGAATGTTAAAATTTTATAAATATATTTTTCATAATTTTGATACTTGTTTAGTCTTTTGGGGGTTATAGAGAAGTAGGTTTATCGCGCAGCAGATTTAACACCAACTGAAAATTAATTTCGTCTTTCAGAATAAAAGGAAAAAAAATGCTCACAGGTAAATGATTTTTCCTAACTATTTTCTTTAAAACTAACACTACACTGAATTAACACTACACCGTAACTTAAGCACTAAGGATAATATGAGAGAGGTAGGCTGAGATATAATTTTCATTCTGGTTTCTTTTTGCTGAAAGGAGCCAATTTACAAAACAAATTGCTTTAGAACTTTGCTAAAACTTCTAGAGCAAATGTTTTTAGATGTTAAAACTAAAAAAAAAGTAAATTTAGCAACACCAGACCTTCGAAAACTCACTTGACGCGTGCACATTATTTGGGTGCATGGAACCACTTTTCAAGGAAACTAGAATTGTAGTGATCTGTGGCGAAGAAATGTTAAAATTCCTTCTGAACAAGGCAACCTGGGCAAAAGACTGACAAGGCGAAAATGGGGGTATATTGAAAAATTCCTATTTTCATCGTAAAAACTTTGATGTTTGAATATTTTTTTTTTCTATGGAGGTATGTTTTAACAACGTAACAAGTACTTCTAATAAAATTTAAGGATATTTCAATACTATTAATGTGTTCAAAACTTTTTCTTTTTGCTCTAAACACACTGCCTGTTGACACCTTATATTGAAAAGCTTTCTTCTATTAGATAAAGCATTTATGTTTAGATACATATTAGTTGAGAGACTTCAAAAGAAACGGATTATATAAAAAAATTATGATTAGCATTGCAATTTCTATTTTTAAAATGTTTTCCTTTGATGTGAGGTAAAATAGGGATATGGTTAGACATAGCAAAGTTCTGTATGATACTGACATATTTACTTCTCTTTTAGTTAAATATTCGTAAAACATCAGTTATAATCAGTGAAACTGACATTTTAATTACTGTTTACAGTACAAATTAATTTTATGGAATCGGTAGCGTGGCAAAAAAAAAATTTTACGGAGGTGACTGAGAACTCAAACTAGAATGCACACACAGTGTAGCTTATAAAAACTGATATAACAGCTTTTTTTTTGGGGGGGGGGGGTGGAACCCCTTTACTTTGCCTACATGTGCTCACATATAAAAATGAATCAAAAGATTAAACAACATGAAAGAAAAATAAATTCACAAATTGAATTTGAAATCTTTGCAGTTGGAGAAACATACATTATATATAGAGAAAATCATAATTTTGGCTTAGGTGTGTAACGAAACCTCAAATTTTTCAAAGGGAACACTCAAATTCATCCACAAATATGTAATATTTTTCTGATCTTATATTTACTTATTTCGGGATGGTTACAGCCCCGTCAGCTATCCCCTGCTTACACCCCAGTGTAATAATCTTCCCCAAGTAACATTTACCACATACTGAGTGAACCGGAATTTGATAATTGAGGGCATTATTTCTTCAGCTAAACATTTTACGAAATAATACTTTTCTGTGCATCTTTTTCTTAAAGGATATTAATAATACATTGAGTTGGGTGCCTTTTCTATCATTGATAGCATTAGCATGATTTTTATTAAAACTATACAGGTACTCTAGTTCTACCTCCATTTATCCCCACCATGCGGGAAAACGGGGGTATCGATACTTGCCTAACTAAAAGTGGCGCCGTAGAAAAGTATTTTGATAGCAGTAAAAAAATAATGCTATCCATTCAATCTATATATAAGTTCAATGTATGTATTATACGCCAATAATTTAATCAATATAAATTTAACAGCTTGATTTCAGGACCTTAAAGAAATGCATGATTTTCCCACTTGCTGATTGCTTCTAATTCGCTGTCGAAACTAGATATTGCAATACAATTGATGCCGTTTTATGGGATTTTTTCTGTTCATCAAAAATATTGGGTTACTTTTTGTCTAGCGTGTTTAAAATCTTCATAAATGAGGAATTTACTAAGTTTTTTGAACTTTTTCATACTGTCCATGATAGTGAGAAAACAACTGGAGACAGACCAGGGGTTATCTGTTGACTTGGATTCCCCATGAGCTCCTCTAGACACCCCATAATTATCTATTACAGTTCTTATTCATCCTTTATATGTAGAGGGTGTCCCGGGGTAGGCGGTAACGGGCCTACGGTGGTATGCTTTATCTATTACAGATAAGTGAGCACTGAAAATTGAAAAAAAAAAAAAAACATTGGAAATAAGACTCCGTTAAGAAAAAAAAAAAAAAAACTGTCGTAAATTTTCAAAAAGCTACACTTTTATAATTTATATACAACTCCGTACATAAAAAATCCTAATTAGTGAAAGGTGGCCCTGACACTTGTGAGAGCATGAACAAAATTTGAGGATTATATTTTTAAAAGTGTCAGAGATATGAAGACTAAAAATATGCTGACTGAAACTACTTTTCGATGGCTATAGAAGGGATAGAATCACGTCGGATGATCACATTTAAGGGATCGTGCAGAAACTACGAAGGAAAACATTTTTTTTTTTTTTTAACACCCTTCCAATAAACATTTACATTCAAAATCCTGTATAGCCCCCAATTACCTTTGTTTAAAGATAACTTTGAGACTCTTCGTAATTAAAGGTTGAAATTTTTTATATCAACTCATTCGTCTATGGGGCACATTTTACTAATTGGGAATTATTTTGTACGGGGGTCTTACACAAATTTAAAAAGTGTAACTCTTTGAAAATGAACGAGAGGATTTTTGTCTTTGGAGAGTCCTATTTCCGACCTTATTTTGAATCATTAGACTGAATAGATTTTTGAACAGTATGTTACTCCCTCATATCATGGCGGGGTATCAAGATATCAAGATTTGCAGTCATCGCGGTTGCAAAAGAGTGAATGAACTGTGTGAATGGGTGTATTCTGGTTATACCAGTTTTCACTGTGGAATCTGTAGATGAAAGATTAAGAGATAGTTAGAGGAGTAATTCGTTATTGAAATTAACCCTTTGCGCTCGAAGCCTTTTTTGGTCTGGAGAACCAGCAACTCGCAGCGAATTAATTGATCCCGGCCAATAACTACGAATTATAATCGACCACTTTTTGTATACATAAATTCTTGACTTGAGATATTACAAAATTTCGGACTGCTACGTGTGTTAATGGTTTGCAAAATATTCAAGAAATATACAGGGTGGCCATAACAAAACAGCAAGTGTTCAAGGGATGCTGGAGAGAAAACTACCGAGAATATTCCAGTAAAATTTGGTATATGCACGTTTCAGAACATGCGCAAGTGAAATCTGCGAAATAAAATCGTCATTTTCACCCGATAGATGGCGCTGTATTGTATTTCAAAGCTCACCGGTGGCATGTACAACTTCCAAAACCGATAGACAGAGCATAGTGACATTCTAACAGGCATATAAACAATATAAAACATCATTTACAGTTTATCAAAATTCCATACAATTCGCTTCAGTAATTAAATTTTTACAGTAACATGTAATCAAAAATTCACGTAAATTAAGATCACAAATTAAGCAATTCCTAAAGACGCTTTGAAAAATAATTAAACCATTATTTATCCTCATTGACACTCATTGGACCTCTTCTTAATCGTTTCATACGCCGGTATTCTTTCAGAGTAGCTGAATAATTGCTACCATTCTGATAGAATATCTTCACTAACAATGCACGTTCCTTCTTATTCAGAGTCATGATTGACCATTACTCAATGTGGTCTTGTTTATACACTGTTCGATGGGCTTAAAATTTGCATATATGACGTCCATAAGCATTGAAACACGATATAGCGCCATCTATCGGGTGAAAACGGCGATTTTTTTAAAATTGCATATTTGACTTACGCATGTTCTGAAACGTGTAGATACCAAGTTTCACTGGAATATTCCTGGTAGTTTCCTCTTCAGCCCCCTTCTGCAGAAACTGTGGACGCAAACCAAGTGAATTCAGTAATAACCACTGAACTTAATACGATAATCCAGACAGAACAAAGTGGTAGCCTCGAAGATTACTCAAGCATGTTAGCCCCTAACCTCACCCTGGAGCAAAGAGGGAAAATTATTGAGTTACTTCAAAAATTTTCAGAAGTCTTTGAATCATCTGGGAAGCCGAAAGCACAGAACTTAACTATTAAGCATCGAATAAATACTGACTGCCACGCCCCAATCAGCCAGAGAGCATATCGAGTGTCACCGGCCGAGCGTCGCATAAAGCAAGAAGAGTAAATAAAATGCTAGATCGTGGCATAATTCAATCGCCTGAGAGCCCTTGGTCATCTCCTGTTGTTCTGGTGAAAAAGAAAGATGGAAGCTGGCGCTTCTGCGTAGATTACCGCCGCTTCAATCAGATCACAAAAAAGGATGTATATCCTCTACCGCGCATAGATGACATGCTGGATTGCTTGAGGGGCGCTAAGTATTTCTCTTCCATGGATCTCCGAACCGGATGCTGGCAAATCGAAGTAGATGAAGCCGATCGAGAACAGACGGCATTTGTTACTTCCGAAGGGCTCTACGAATTCAAATTAATGCCGTTTGGATTATGTAACGCCCCTGCCACATTTGAAAGAATGATGGACAATTTGCTGCGACATTTGAAGTGGACGATGTGTCTCTGTTACTTAGATGACATCATAGTTTTCTCGGAAACTTTTGAAGAACATCTTAAGCGGTTGCATATAGTCCTGAACTGCATCCATAAAGCTGGACTTACTCTAAATACGAAAAAATGCGTCTTTGCCGCGCAATAAATAAAAATTTTAGGCCACCTTGTATCAGAAGACGGTGTTCGCCCTGATCCAGATAAGTTAAAGGTCGTAAGCTTTTTTCCAACGCCAAAGAATTTACACGACGTCAGGAGTTTTCTAGGGCTCTGCTCATACTACCGACGTTTCATCAAAAATTTTTGTTATAATGCTCAAGGACTTCAAGAACTGCTTAAGGAAGACTCAAAATTCTGTTGGGGCCCTGAACAAGCTAATGCTTTTCTCAGATTAAAGAAGGCTCTAACCTCCGATCCTGTCCTAGGACTGTATGATGAGAGAGCTCCCACGGCATTACACACAGATGCTAGTGGCTAAGGCATCGGCGCGGTCCTCGTCCAAGAGAAAAACAAGCAGGAGAAAGTAGTTGCTTATGCCTCACGGACACTTACGAAAGCAGAGAAGAACTATTCCACTACCGAAAGGAAATGTCTTGCCGTTGTGTGGGCCGTTGTGTGTGTTGTACACAAATTTCGACCGTACCTTTTTGGAAAGCCATTCACGGTTGTCACGGATCACCATTCCCTATGCTGGTTAGTTAGCCTTAGAGACCCTTCAGGGAGGCTAAGTAGGTGGGCGTTACGTCTCCAGGTATATGCCATCTCCATCGTATACAAGAGTGGCAAGAAGCATCAAGACGCCGACAGTCTATCTCGCAACCCCGTGGAGGAAAACATTAAACGTTCGGACGAGGTGAACGTTCTGCATTCTCTGACTGATATCGCAGCTGAGCAACGAAAGGACCCAGACCTCGGAAAAATAATTTCGTCCCAAGAAAGAGCCGAACCAATTAATACGCATTACGAATTGGTTGACGGGATCCTGTGTAAAAAGAACTTCTATCCGGACGGAAGATTATGGTTGCCGTTTATACCAAAACATCTACGCCAAGACGTACTGCGATATTTTCATGATGCACCAACCGCCGGACACTTGCGTGTTGCCAGAACGTACGACAGACTGAGAAAACGTTTTTATTGGCCCGGACTCTATCGCACTGTCCGTCGATATGTAATGCATTGCCGAGGCTGCCAAAGGAGAAAAGCCATTCCTCTACAACCCGCAGGGCAGTTAGTACCTATCCCTCCGGCGTTAGCACCATTCCATCGGGTTGGAATAGATTTGCTGGGAAGATTCCCGAAATCGATAAGAGGAAATAAATGGATAATTGTCTGCACCGACTACTTGACGCGTTTTGCAATTACGAAAGCACTGCCTACCGCTGAAGCAACAGAAGTGGCCAAGTTTATCCTGGAAGACGTCTTACTAAAGCATGGATCAACAAGGATCCTTATCACAGACAGAGGGCAGGTATTCCAATCGAAACTGATTTCGGTGCTTAATCACCTCTGCAATGTTGCCCATAGAATGATGACAGCTTACCATCCTCAAACAAATGGGCTCACAGAACGCTTTAACAAGACGTTAGCAGGCATGTTGTCTATGTACGTGGATGTAGAGCAAAAGGATTGGGATAAAATTTCGCCCTTCGTTACCTTCGCATATAACACAGCCAAACAAGACACAACCGGGTTTACACCGTTTTACTTGATTCACGGACGTGAAGCCGAGACGACGCTCGATACGGTGTTACCGTTCTTCCCTCAAGAAACCCAAGTCGACTACACTATCGAATTGGTATCGAGAGCCGAAGAAGCTAGGCAGCTGGTGAGATTACGCACTAAGGAAGCCCAAGAGAGAGAGCGAAAGCGTTATGACTCTAAACATCGGATCGTGTATTATCAGCCGAGAGACCTCGTACGGATTTTCATACCTGTTCGGAAAGTAGGCCTTTCGGAGAAGTTGCTTAAAAGATACTTTGGTCCCTATCAAGTCCTACGACGCCTGTCAGATGTTACATATGAAGTATGATCCCACATCTAGACGCTAAGACATCTAGACAAAAGACGTTGTACATGTAGTCCGCATGAAGCCCTATTATGACCCCGATGAGCAAATCCAGCTGATGGACGACATCCCCCTTCCGAGCGGTGGAAATCCTGAACGAAGAATATCCTGCGCTAAAAATCCGTCACCTGGCCAAACTTATACTGGAACCATGACGCGATCAAGAACAAGAACACAAATGCAAGTCTCATAAACAGCGGGACGCTGTTCTTCAAGAGGGGAGGAATGCCGTATCTCACACGAGTCCCGGTGGCTCAGAGGTACAGCACTGGGCTTCGAAGCGAGAGGTCCCCGGTTCGAAACCAGCCGGAACCATTTCGCCATGTTCCTGTAAATAGTTGTTTTAAATTATTAATTCTAGATTATTCTACATGTTTCTTTAATATGCAAATTATTTGTTTCTCGTATATTCGATAATTGTATGAAAGCTGAGCTCCCGCCAGTTGTCGGGAGTTCACGGCCAAGTGTAGCTGTTAGCAGTCTGTCAATAAATTACGTTATCTCGAATTGAGTTCTCCTTTCATCTAGTTATTGCTACCCCCTCACGTCAATATATATATATATATATATTCTTACTGCATTTTGAAAAATTAAAGATGGTAAATATTTTTATTTTCACTATAACCTCTGTGACAATTTCTTAACTAAACCTTTCATTTAACGTAAAAAAAACGAAACAAAAAATGTCTTTCTAAATTTTCTTTAAATGCGTATTACACTTGATCAAACTACAGGAAACGGTAGCAAATTATGTACAACTTAATTTGTTACCGTTTCCTGTAGTTTGACATAAAACAACAACCGTTATAAGAAACGGTCAAAATTAACATAATTCTCAGAATGCAATAATGTGTTGTCTTTCCAAATAAATAAAGTTAAAATTTAGCACTTCGAAAGGTGATTTGATTCCTCTGCAGGTGGATTTCTCCTTTTGGCATGATTGATCATTCAAAATTATCGTCCATATATAGAGGTGGAAAAGAACATAATATATTATGGTATTTGACACTTTGAGAAAGGCTTTTATTGTATTGTTCTAAGGATAAATTTTGTCTATTCTTCCAGCTGCAAATACACCAGACGAGATGAGGACAAAAAGGAATTTACTTTTTTGCAAAATGTTTTATTTGCCGAATATTTTGTATATAGGATGATGGATTTCCCCCTATGGTTAGTCGTAGTGAGTTACAGCATTGCAATAATCAAATGCTGTTTCTGACTTATAGGGATATGAACGTTACGTGAAAACTATAAAATTGGACAGTAATTAGAATGATAATAAGTAAAATTACAAAAACATCGTGATTTCTGCATTTTTTTATAAATTTCAAGTGCGATGCGCGAACGGAAAGTATTAACCGATTTTAATTTTTTTATGTCATTTTCCCCCTCATTAGAATAGGAGACTTTTCCGCACTAGAGCGTTCCGAAAATAGAAAAAATCATTTTTTTCGACCCACCCTAATATACAGGCTGGGCACAGACATTTTAGTCACATCCCTTTGCACTCGAAAAATCATTTAACTTAGAGGGTGTGTGCCATCTAACTTTTTCTATCTCATATTAAGATGGCCACACCCCTGGGTCACATGATTCATTGAGTGCAAAGAGGTGTGACCAAAATGCCATCGCCTTAGCCTGTATATCTCGCCAGCCACGCTCAAGTATCCACTTTATTATTACCTCATAAGCATGAACGAAGGATTTAAGAACCAAGCCCACATCGGGGTCGGAACCAAGCAAGCAGTTGTAAAGCGCTGTGTTCTAGCCATTATAGAGCCTCGGACGTCTCATTAAAATTATAAATTGCTCTAAAGGTATAGGAGATACCTTAGAAATGTGAAATTGTAATACGATATAAAAGTACTGGTGATTCAATGGCTATCTGCAAACACCAGAAAAATGTATAAAGGTTTTTATATAAGGCTTACCTTAGACGCTCTCAGTTTGAGCTTTCTCGAATTGGTTGGGTGTCAAGATAAACGGCAGTTGGATAGACCGTCCATTGTCGTTATTGCCACGAAGTAAACCGAGTTCTCAGTGCGACACTGCAAAGAATTAGTTTAAAAAATAATGTGAAGTGCTGTGAACCTCCTGACCTCCAAAGTGTTAATGAAAAAAAAATCGTGAGAAATCCTCTGCGACAATTTTTAGATGATTCTCCGGAAGTTACCATTTTTTTTTCTCAGTTACATAAATTCGCAACATGTTGCTTTGAGATGAACTACTGCTAAAACAAGCTTCATATCCTTAGAGATTTTCAGATGCACAAAAATAAATGTACTGCACGGTCTTTATAAATGACAGAAATTATTCTTCAGCAGAGTTGCCAACTGCTACGGAATGTAATTAACCACATTTTCATAACATAAATGTTTGGCTTAAATTATCGCAAAATCAAGACGTTTATCGCGTGGACTGGTTATCATTTAAAAAAAAAATACTTAATAAAAATCACTGTTTACAAAAAGGGGTTAATTACATTCCGTAGCAGTTGGCAACTCTGTCTTCAGTTGCGAAAAATATTGTAACTATGAAAATTACATTTGAAGTGGGCTAGGAAAAGTGTAATTTTTTTCTGACATTTTTTTCAGTGTGACTGGAATCATTACTTTCACTCTCAGAATTTTTATTGTCACTGATATCCGCAAAAACTGCAAACACAGCTTTCGTTTTCCAAGTTTTCTGTTTTAGTTTCTCATTATCTGGTGGAAAAACAAAGCCAAAGAAAGATCTGACTCGTTCAAGATTTTTTCGATCCCCACTAGTTTCGAAAAAAATTCATTCCTGTATATCTCATCAGCCACGCGTAAACTTCCCTTTGTTGATTCTCCATGAAACCCTATTTGAATGTTTAAGCAATATTCCAATTTAACTCTAAAGCTGAAGTCGGTTCTATTACAGATCATATAAGACCAACCTCCGGACCACGGACCAGTACCGGTCCGTGCATCAAATGGAAAAGAACCCCCAAGGACGATAAAATTATTTCCAATATATTTACTGTCATGTATTTCTTTAGGATTTGTGCAGACATCTGCAGTAACAGTAAACCAAAACAAAACAAAAGAATAAACTGAACATAAGCAACACACTTTAGGTGTAATTGTCTCGTTTTAACCTCAGATGGAACACTAAAACAAACAAGGTCAGGGTTCACATGAATTTAGCGTTTCAACTATTTAAAATGTTACACTTATATTCTTCTTTTGGTGTAACTGCATTTTATTTTGAAACATTTTTTAACTGCAACTAAATTGAAATTATGAAATCAAAACAATCTAAACTATAAACAATCAACGTGAACCTGCCCCCTCAGGGGGCCGCTTTAAAATTATCAAGCGTTGACCAGTTCGCGCGCATAAAAATGTTGGGGATCACTAAAGTAAGTGTAGGAATAAACACTGCTTATTATTATCCTTGGACATCATGTGACGTTTTCTCCTCGTGATTATCTCAGCTGAATGTATAGTAGAACTGTTTTTATAATGGTGCATATAAGAATAGAAAATGGTGAGCGTTAAGTAGCATGTATATTGAAGATTTTTTATGTAAATGTAAGTTGTGTTAATAAAATGTTTCTTCCGTCGCTTAAGTCTCATTACTGTGTGACTCTACTAACCGCATTTGGTTATGGGCCCAGAGCCCGGAATTGAGGCGTAAGTGTAAATTTTATTATTTTTCAAGTTCCATTAATGTTCTCAACTAAGCCTACTTATACCGCTCCGGAATTTTGCTGCGATTTTGGCTGTGACCTGATGAAAATGTCACAACTAACTACGATTGAGAAACTTGAAAAAAATAATTATGATTCGTGGAAGTAGAGGCAGTGTTGATTAAAAATGATCACTGGGATTACGTGAACGGTATCAAGCTGAAACCTGCTGATGTAGGAAGCGAAGACGAAAAAAAATGGCTCCAAGCGGATCAAACAGCCAGGGCCGATTTAATATTAGCTATAAGTCCATCTGAACTTTGTTATGTGAAACAATGCGAAACTTCAAACGCCATTTGGAATAAACTGAAAGAAGTGCAGAATCTAAACGTCCTGCAAAAAAGGCGAAACTGTTGAAACAACTTTTATTCAGAAAAATGAGAGAAAATGAAAATATGTCAGAACACTTGATTATATTTTTTGAAAAATTGGATGAACTCCGCGAAATGTATGTTGAAGTAGCTGATGATTTATTATCTATTCTCCTATTATATAGCGTTCCAGAAAAATTTGAAAATTTTAGGGTTGCAATAGAGTCTCGAGACGAATCGCCAAAGCCTGATGTTTTGAAAATAAAAATGCTGGAAGAATGAGAAGCAAGAAAAACGAACTTTTATCATGATTCATCTAATTCTTATCTTACAACTAGTAAAAGCATAACTCAAGATGGCCAGAAAAATGATAAACGGAAAAATAAAAATAAACCTGCTGAAAGAAATTGGCGAAATTATAATTGCAACTACTGTTCCAGATTTGGCCATAAAGCGAGTGAATGTCGCAAGAAAATGGCAGGTAAACAGGCTGCATTCTCCAAAAAACAAGGAAGTTCAATGATGGCTAAAAGCTTGAACAACCAACAACTTTGGCATTTGTTGAAGTCTCACGAAAACCTTCTTACTGGTGTTTGGATAGCGGCTGCACATCACATATGTGTAATGATAAAAAATTATTTACGGAATTTCACTCCCAAGAAAAGTCGTATATAAAGTTGGCAGTGGATGAAACTACTGAAATTATAGGGGATAGGAACAGTTTTGATAACTGTGCCAAGTGGATCAGGTATGACAGATTTTACTCTCAAAAATGTTTTATGTGTACCTGAATTAACAATTAACTTGCTCTGAATTCCTAAAGCTACAGCAAATAATCGTTCTGTGATTTTTAAATAACGTGAAGCTAGAATAATTGACCCGGATGGATCAACAGTCATAAAAGCTTTGGGCCAAGGCGATCATTATTACGTCCAGGCAAACACTGAAATAGCTGCAGTAGCGCATATAAGTGAGTTCTGAAACTTTTCAAAGCAAACATATTTAAAGTAAAAACTGTCTTGAGAAATATAAAATAAAATATTCAAAATTTTAATAAAGGTCTTAATTTATTGTGTATCTTTCTCAAATAAATGCTTAAATATGTGTAAGTAAAAATAAGTTTTCTTTATTGAACTTTCAGAACAAACATGAGGAAATGAAATAAGTGATG
>JAWZYV010009677.1:0-355193 GCA_038373885.1 Cheiracanthium punctorium
ATTTCCTCTTTAGTAAAGATTCAGGCATACAGTGCGAGTTAAATGAAACAATTTATTTATAGTAAACTATAATATACAAAACGCTTTCCCCACCATTTAACGATAAAAATTAAATAAACTTACAGCGTTACTAACTGAGAAAACTGCGGCTTTATGTTTACGGTGTATTTATACGTAATGCTATTTTTACGGTGATGCATGTATACAGGGTGTTTCAGTACAGCGTTTATATACTTTCATGATAGATAGAGTATACCAAGACCGTTCAGAATCACATAGCAATGCGGTTTCGGAGACGTTATCTTCATGTACCTGTTAATCAGTGTTGAAGTGTGCGTCTAACTTCTTAACCAAGTTTCATAAACAATGGGCTTTTCTCCAACAATTCTATCAATGTAATGAAAGAAAAAAATCCGAATTAACCATTTTTTATCGAGTGCAATTGGTGAAAGATAGATTAGTTTTTGAAAAACCATGGTCGGAATGTTCACTATTACTTGAACACTTCTTCCAACGTAATTATTAGCAGGTCCATGAAATGAAGACGACGTTTCCGACCCCACGTTGCTGTGTGATTCTGAACCATCTTGGTGTACTCTACCTCCCCTGAAAATTTTGTAAACGCTGTACTGAAACACCCTGTATACATGTGTGTGTATACGTGCATGTGAATAAACACGGTATCTCCTAAATGGTGCGTTTTTGATCGAGTTCAAATTCAGTACATACATTATAGATTATCCTCGTACAACCGGCATTGATTTTGGTGTATATGTAGGACGCTTAACTTTTTTTAAATGGCTCCAATAATGAATTCTTATACATTACGGACTGGAGGATTCAAATTCTTGAGAGTACGCTAGGTTCTCAATGGTGCATTCGATTGAGCTCAAATTGGGTATGCATATTATAAATAATAGTCATATAATCTGCACAGATTGGGTGTGTGTAGAACTGATAGTTTGTACACTGGGTTGAAAAAAAGTGATTCTGATACATTATGGCTTACAGACGCAAATTATTTGAAATGCGGTAGAGTCTAAGTGGTGCATTCGAATAACATTAAATTGAGTCCGCATACTATAGGTCACTGTCACACTCAGTGGCGCACCGAGGATTTTAGTTTAGGGGGGGGGGCTGGGCTACAAATACTGCTGAACTCGGTTATAGTGACCTTAATTATAGTTATAACTCTCTAATAACGTCAAAATATTCTGTGCCAGTCGACTTGCCCGTAGAACATAACCCCAACGAGCAAAGTAACTCATTTTAGAATCAAATAATTATATGATCTTTTCAGTGATGTTGTAACCAAGTTTAACCGTGTTTCATGCTCTAACTGTAAGTTTTTATTTAAAAACTAACATCTTTTTTTGGTAAAAAGTATTTTAGAAATAATTTGAAGACAATTTTTAAAAAGAAAACATTTAACTCATTAGTGACAATTTTCAATACTTTTCACTTCTAATTTCCCACCCTTAGGGGGGCTTCAGCCCCCCATAGCCCCCTCCGTGGGTGCGCCTATGGTCACACTAACTGTCAAGATCTTTTTGTGCGTGTGGGACTTAGTTTTCTTATAGGGCTACAAAAAAGATTTCTTATATATTACGACCTCTAGACGCCAGCTTGGAAACGGTCAAATGATCGGAAAGTCAAGTGGAGTCACTCTAGATTTTTTTTTTATTATTATTTGCCTGGACGGACAGATCTTTGATAAATTATTAAAATTCAATTTTCGATAAAGTCCGTCTCAGTGTTGAGCACTGCCGAAGCATAAACTGTGCTCTTCTTCTCTTCTGCATCTTCTTCCAATTGAAAAAAAAATAAAGATACTTCTTCTTGCCTTTGACAACATCGGTGATGACATTTAAAAGACCCCTGAGTAAATAAACAGTTGTTTTTGCAGGCGTCTGGTTAAAATAATGACGTCTGGAAGTGACTGTCTACTTACCCTCGAGCGGGATTTTCAGAATCCTTGAATTACTTTGAGCAAACATATTGAGACAACTGATGTCTGCTTCATTAAAATCTGTCTCCTCATTTTTTCCTGATTAATTGAGCACTTCTGGATCCGAGTTATTTCTACCTGATATCTCTCTGCGCAATGGATTTTTTTTTTTGGTACTTTTAAAAAATACTTGGAAGTTACTGTCCAACCCGCCTTATGGAATATCGGTTAAAAATATATCTCGCTTAATGTAATAAATTTTCAATATACCAAACCATAGTAATTTGTCAATGGGATCACGGACAAAGGAATATTCCCCTTATCAGAATAATTTTTAGTGGAAAAATGAGTATTCCATTCAGCGGGCTCGACTGTACTTGGAAGATACCTTCGAACCCACTTAGTGGAATATCGGTTAAAAGAATATCCCGCTTAATGTAATAAATTTTCAATGCACCGAACTATAGTAATTTGTCAATGTGATGCATGATAGTAATGGAATATTCCACTTACTACAATAATGTTTAGGGAAAAAATGAGTATTCCATTAAACTGGGACTATCCACGGCACAGTGGTTAGGCCACTGAAAATGGTCGACGGCCGAAGTGTGAAGGTCCCGGGTTCCGGTCCTATCGCGTGACTGTCGATCCAGCGGTCTTGAGTTTTGGAAGGTTTTCTCCAGATTTAACGGGAATACGCGTTAGTATCCCTTAGAAAGTCCTACTACCAAGGCATCCCCCCATCCTTGGCATATCGCCCTAACGTGGCGTTGCCGTAATCACACAAAACACCAATACCCCGTTAAGCTCGACTGTATATATTTTCATATTTCTCTTTAATTGTAAAAAGAGGTATGAAAATATATAAACTTCGAACTGTTCACAAATAAAGAACTATTTACATGCTCTAACATGCAGTGTTTAAGGAGAAGTTATTTGGTAAAGCATGTTTCAAAGCAGAAAAAAAAAAAAAAACTTTTGAAGTGGTAGAAGGAGTACTGACGACAGGTCACGACCTGGTCAAGCGCCTGTTGTGCCACTTTTATTTGGGCGACCCTTATATGTTTAAATCCTTCGCGGTTTAACCCTTTGAGGCGCAACCCTTTCCCAATGCTGGAAAAAGGGCAGCCGTTGCCATCGCTCGACTTAACTACCAGCAAGATGGCGGACGATCGAAACGTTCATCACGTGCCACAGATATAGAGACCCTTTTTTGACGACAGCTGGCTCTTTTTTCCAGCATTGGGCAATCTATCCAGCTGTTCTCGCGTTCTTCCATTTTTCAGCAGATGTCAGTGCTGTTAAAAATAATCGTGACCGTTCTTTTACGGGAAATGACGTGCTAAAAAGTAAAGAATTCTCGTGGAGCTATGTCACCCGCAACTATTTTTATAGAAATCCAATCTATTCTTCGTGACTGGCAACAGTCAAAACGTTAGAGTTGGGTGTTCCCAGAGCGGGATCACTGCGCCTTAAAGGGTTAAGAGAATGTAACGTCTATTTTGAATTGCCCGGTTATACAAGGTTGTGGGTTCGATACCGGCGTACCACTAAAGACCGCCGTGTATATGCGGTGTACGTGCACGTTAAATCCGTGTTTCCGAAAGTCCTCTCAGCAGTCGCTAGCAGTTTCCGAGGGGTGCCAATATTCAGAAGTCCCCCACCTTCTGATGAGGTTCCAAATTGTGGCGGGAAATTACGGGAAGGACGTATATGAATCTCTAAGCGACACATTCAGTGACGCGAGCTGTCCTCTCCTGGAAAATAAATCTGTATAAATTCAGGTTATATTGTCGAAACCGCTTAATGGAGAGCCAGTTCGCCACGAAAAATTATTCTGTTAAACGGTATATTATACTCCAGGATCCCGATGAATAATTATTACGGTTTGGTACAATAAAAATTTATTACGATTCGCGGGATATTCCTTTAACTGATATTCCACTAAGCGGGTTCGATTGTATTCCTATGATGCTATACAACATTTACACACGCACAGTACCTGTCACACGAAAATGTATTTAGCGTAATCTATCCTCATTACTAGGAATCTAATTCAAGCTGGCCGCCTTGTAAACAGAATTTTATTACGTAATACATTTTGCCTATCAATCACTGATCATCAAATTACGCGAACACTTTCAAAGTTTCCTCGTTAACTGCAATGAGGAAAAAAATGTATGGAATAAGAAAGGTATATTTATATTTTTTTCGTATAGTTGAAAACATTAATACTATCTCAAATATGCGCACATCGTTTTTTTTTTTTAAATTCCTTTTTGCACTTTGTATGCGCTTTCTTAAAATTTTGTAGTATATGATGTAAACCTAATGCACAAAATAATGCATTTCTGCTCTTTTTGTTGTAGAATTTTACAATTTGGCTTATTAAGTTTTTTTTAAAATTGTATATTTGAATTTCCTATCTAGAACAGTGCCATAAACGCGTCTAAAATTATATCAAACATTTCCTCCCGTTTCTGAAAAGGTATTTAAATAGTTGTGCAGTGAAGAAAATTTGCATTTCTTTTAAAAGTGTTTCCCTTAGTCTGAATGCTTAAAATACGCGTTTTTTAAAAAGGTAAAGACTGTGTCCCTCTTATAAAATACTTTAAGCAAACTTATGTACTTAAATATTTTTGCAATATTTTTATAATCTGTGTGTGGAGAAAAAAAGTTACTGAGATTCATATGCAGTCAAACCCGCTTGGTACAGTATTTGCCACGATGATTTAGCGGAATATTATAAGCGAGATAATCTATTATGCGGCATTACATTGCACAAATTATTACGGTTTGGTACATTAAAAAATTATTACAATAAGCGTGATATTCCGTCAACCGATATTCCACTAAGCGGGTTCGATTGTATTTAACTATATTCGTTATAAGTTTTGGAGACTTCTTTAATAAAATACTCGAAGTAAAAAAAAAAGTTATCACCTAAAATATATGTTGCCGCTAAAGTACCGAAATCATCAAGTGTTAAGTTAATACAATCAATCAAAAAAATTATTTGATAGCATCTATTATCAAGAAAAAAATCTATAATACAAAGAATCAAACAATTTTAAATATTACTACAATTAAAAGAAATGAATTTGCAAAATACATGATAAAATTACGCTTACTTGTTAGTGTAAAGTAATAAGTGACACTTTGAATTACATAGCAACTGGTTTTTGAATGAGAGAAACAAAATACAGAGGGTGTTTACACATTTTTAGAACGATTTCGATAAAAAGTAAAAAAAGTAAATGTTTCAGAATAAAAATTTTTGGCCACAGATTATTATTTGAAATGAGAAATATCGTCTGCTACTTTTAAATTTATTCTTCTTTCAAAATGTCATATGTAAACAAGCTGTGGATTGAAGGCTATGTTTTTGCACTTTCTGAAGAGAAATATTCTTATTCCATAATTCAAAACGTTGAGAAATGCATGGTATTAAAATTTCTAAGTGAAAAATAAACAACATTATTAATCGGCAAGGTAAAAACCGTCAATCATTATTTATACATGGAAAGAAGACTCCAAACGAATATCCGAAAAAGGTACGTACTGTTTCAAACGTTTCTAAAGTGAAATCGCTGGTAACAAAAGAAAATCCGCCAACACAGAGATCAATTGCAAAGTCTTTAGATACATCTGTAGCAAACAATAAATAAAATAATAAACAAAGATTTACTACTTAAAAAAGCTAAAAAACATAATGTTCACCAGCTTTTGCCGAGACATGTGGCTCAACACAAGTCATACTTCGAAAACTACCACACTGCATTCCTTGAAAAAAGAAAACTGATACAGATATTGCATATATACCTTTTCAACATATTCCTGCGAAGTCCCCTGACGTTTCTCCTATGGACTATTGTGCCTTTGGTCTGTTAAAAAGAGCCCTTTCTAAACGCAAACCCACCACGATAGATGGATTCTGGAAAGTAGTGGAAGAGGAATGGAAAGCAATACCCCTGGAAATTTTACGAAAAGCTCTTCTATCATGGAAATCACGATGCAGACTTATAGTCCAGAAAAAAGGCTATCAGATCGAACATTTAAAAAAATAGTCTTTGCATTTTAAACATTAATTAAACGGCCCCTTAATCGTTCTAAAAATTTGTAAACACCCTCTAAACAGAATGCATTTTTGCTGCATAAAAAAAGGTTTTTTTCTTCCTCCCTCCCCAACCTTTATAAATAGTTTAAAAATAAAGGTAAAACCTAATACTGACGATGAATAAATGATTTAACTTAAGTAGGTG
This sequence comes from Cheiracanthium punctorium, assembly GCA_038373885.1. Lineage (NCBI taxonomy): Eukaryota > Metazoa > Arthropoda > Arachnida > Araneae > Cheiracanthiidae > Cheiracanthium > Cheiracanthium punctorium. Next base: position 6,211 of record JAWZYV010009677.1, read on the forward strand.
TTCCTGTTACGTAATTTTACATCAAAACATAACTAGTTATGGTTCGCGAAATTACATTAATAAGCTTTAAAGTAGCATCTCTCGCATAGCTAAATAAAGATTATATATATACCTCGCATAGCTAAAAAAAGATTAGCCATAGAATGTTGAAATTTTGTATTTAACCTTTTACAGACCGAATTCAGATCCAGGCATACTTTAAATTAGTATTTTGCCTTCTAATGCTTTATTTAAAGGGCATTAGTAACTTAAAAGGGGAAAAAAATGTACCCCAAACTAAACCAAAACTAAACGGGGAAAAAAATTTAAAAAAGAAATTTCAGTGTGTTCCCCAACTGGGAACAAGGGTCATTTCTGACTATACTTTTAGGGGCTATACTTTGGCTGTACTTTTATGGGTAGTTTAAATAAGAGAAATATTAAAAATAAATAAAATATTTATTTTGAAATTTAAGTAAGGATATGAATTAAGTTTGAAGGGGGAGGGGGTGTATCAGGATAGTTCCTTAAAAATTTATGAAAATGGCTATTTTTATGATTTTTTATCCAGTTTACTACTAATGATAGAAATGCAAATTCTGTTTCAAAAAAATTAAGTCATCTTTTTTTGTATAATTGCTAATATTTTCAAGTCAATATTGATTAAATATAATTTTTCATAAAATTTTAATTTGATGTCCCCAACTGGGGACACTGGCCTGCAAAAGGTTAAGACTGTCGCAGGGGTAGAAATTAGAATGTTTAGTCAGTGAGTCCAAAAGACTGACTTCATATCTACCTGGTCTGTAACGTTTATCACTGCTCCGTATACATGATTAAAAAAAAAATATTATATGAGCAATGTATATTGATTTATTTAAGAGCTGAATTTAAAAAAAATGTGAACACTTATAGTAAAAATGTTTAATAGATCAAATCACATGACATGTATTGGTAAAATTAGATGACATTATTGTAGAACTGAATGAAAAAAGTTTGCGAGAGAAAAAAGTAAGTGAAACGTTACTGGTCCCACTGACTAACAAATTCTGTATTCTACTGGTCCGGTATATATTTTAGTGGACCAGCGGACCGCCTTGAATTTCAAATTCTGTTGTTGTAACAACAGAACAACATTTATTGATCCATTGCAACACACGATTTCTTTGAACAATCAGTACCAAGTACTCCATTAAAATCGGCATGTTTTATGAAAGTAAGATTGTTTTTAAATGGGCGGTTTTCCGCTCACTTTCTAATCATGTCGAGGTAAAAGAAAAAAAAATTAGCATCAGCGATTTTTCAGACGTTGGTTTTATGATTAATGGATTAGATTTCCCAAAAGTATGTCAGTCAAAGCGTTGCTTGATTTCTCCAGTTTTGTTTGTCGTTTTAATCGATTGTAATTTTGTGATGGGGCCGTTTTTATCGATTGTAATTTTGTGATCTGGCCGCAAAACGGACCCAATTTTCGTCTGCATCGACCCCCAATTATGGTCTAATTGACATCTTCAATACATTAAAAGTCTATTATGCCTAACTGCTAAAAACTCTTTAAAAGTCTATCAGCCTAACCGCTGTTTAGGACATGCCGAAAATCTTGCAACTGTCTCAAACCTTAGCGAGTTTTGAAGAAATATTGCCAAATTTGGCGCCTAAATATTAGTTTCCAGAAATGAAACCAGCTTGGTGATATCTCTTATATTTGGCAAAAAAATCGCCAAATCTTAAAGATTCATAACTGAGTTTCAAATGAAATAAGGTTAAATGAAGTGCAATAACAGCTGGGTGTGCAGTTGACAAAAGTGAGGCTAACACTACATGCTGCCCGGCTGCGCAGCCAGCTGTGTCAAAAAGAATCTTTAGCTCCTGTGTCACGCGATGGGCGATTCAAGTAACCGCCATGTTGCTGGTAGTTAAATCGAGCGATGGCAAAGGGTACACCTTTTTTCACCATTGGGGTTATGTAACCATATATATTTTTTTTGATTAGCAAAGGAAGTGCTAAAATTATTTGGTTTCACGGCACGACCACTGCGCATTGAAGGGTTAAAGTGGCCTTTTTTTTTTTCTTTTTGTGATAATAGGTGAAAGTACAAGACAAGCAACTGCCAAAATAGCACCTGGCGGGCGAAACTGGGTCTTATCAACACATAAGAAAAACCCAGCTATAGCATTTCGCTTGTGCGACATTTAAGTATATTCCTTTCTTTACATTTTTGAAACAAGTCGAGGAGATAAGGCAACTCCAATTTGGATGGTGGCCAAGCATGGTAAACTGATTCTAAATACACTACTATATCGCGATGATAATGCAAGGAACATATTCTTTGAAGAATCTGCTATATTTAGATGATACATCAAACTGATTACATCACTAATTTATTTTGAGGTACAGAAATCTGAAGTTGAATATACGTAATTCTAAAAGCAGTCAACTGGTTAGTAATGAATTTTTAAAAATTCAAGATTGTTTTTTTTCCTTTAATTAAAAATTTTAAAACCTTGTTCTGTGTTACCTCAGTTTGCATAGTTGGCATTAAAGTATAAATATCAAACTTGGCGAAATGTGTTTTGATAATTATATTTACATCTTCATAACTTGAAAGCCTGAAATAATCGCTTCTAAAAAGTAAAATGACAGACAAAGACTCCAAAAAGAATATTCAGTCTTGAGTAAGAGATTGGAAAGTTGCAGCTTCATGAAGTGGTTTTTTTTTTTTTTTTTACTTTTTAAAAATAATATGGTTGGTAGGAGTCACGTTGAAGGAGATACTCCTTCAAGTCTTACTAAGACGTTCTTCAGGCATGTTGCCACGGAACTTGTTTTCTGGGGCCAAAAAAGAACACCTCCAGGACACTGAAAATAAAGAATTCAAACTGATTTTTTCAAATAGACAATTTAAACACTTGGTAATATAGAAATACTAGGCTGGCTCACAATACTGGCGTTTCCCTTTGGAAAGTTTAATACAAATCGAGAGATAAAATGTTATGACAATGCATTTTATGTCTTTCAATAGAGAATTATGCGCGCTATAAAATAGTGTGCTTAGATTTGTTTGAAATTGGATGTTTTCGTTTTTTCAGGTCATTAAAATGGAATGTCAAGTAGAAAAAAAGACCATTTTCTGCTTTTTGAATTTAACTGAGATATCAAATCCATCTTTCTATTAATTTAAAAATAATATCAAAACTTTATAGAGCATTTCATCTATATAATTATATCTAATAAAAATAAATATAACAAGATAAAAATAATAATAAAAGTGTGATTCTCATTAATTAAAAATTACCGTTATATTCAATCAATATGACAGCAACATTTATGAGAGCAAATTTTAATTGCATTATACAATCTATCGTTATCTACACAATCATTCATTCAAGTATATGAATTTTACCAGTTTATAGAAGAAAAATATGGTTCTTTCAATTTTTTTAAAATATTGTATTAATTCAAAATCTTCTATTACTCAAAAGCAAGTTTTATAATAATAAATCTTTTTTCTTATCTAAGAAATTTTAACCTTAATGTTATTGCCCAGCCAACCTTAATATTATAGAATTATCGTACCTTAATATCAAATTAAATAAATTTGAATGAAGTCAATGACGCAGCTGGCTGTGCCGCACAGCCTGCTGCGTCAAAAAATGGTCTCTAGATCTGTGGCACGCGATGAACTTATCGATCGTCCGCCATCTTGCTCGTAGTTAAGTCGAGCGATGGCAACGGCTGCCCTTTTTTCAGCATTGGGAAAGGGTTGCGCCTCAAAGGGTAAAAGAAAGTAATTTTAATTTCGCTGAGCCACCACCAGCCGTTGTAATAAGATTATGCTTTAATAGTTTCTTTTAAATAAAATAGTTTTTAAGTGTTATATTGCAACGAAGTGTATCGAACCTAGCTTCATCCGTCACACCTCATTATAATTATGTTAAAATAGACTAACCAATATCTACGTTACAGTGGTACATTCGAAAATCAAAAGAGAGAGATAAAGAAGACAAAATCAAAGGCATCGACATTTTGTTCAGCGGTGTTTGAAAATGAGCAGTGGCGGCTCGTGGGATACAGCAAGTACAGCCGGGCTGCGCTTGAAATCATCAGCACATACTTTAAAATAATTTATTCTACTAATTTTCCTAAATTCAGATTAGAATTATGGAATTCCTATGGTAAATTAAAAAAATCTCAAAAAAAAAAAAACCAAACAAAAAAACCGTACTGTGGTCAGATCGCTCATTCAGAAAAAAAGCACTTTAATATTCCCGCAATTCAATTGGGAAAATCTTTGGTTCAGCCCAGAGCGCTGATAAGAAAATTAGCAGCACCGTTGCCATGACAACGGTTACGTAAGCATTTCCTCTGGCATAGGCTATAATGGGGGTACGCAGCTAAGACTCAGCTCATTCAAGATTTTGAAAAGTCGGCAGCACCTGTGAATTCGACTCTCTGATTGGCTCGAGAAGTGAGGGAGGGAGTAAGGAGGATATTTGTTCGGCAAACTCTCGACTTTATATTGCTGAATTTATCAAGAAGGTAAGCCTGAATAGACGCTTATGAATGGACAATGACCCATCAAAGCAGTATTGCTTTTAAGTAAGCAAGAACTGGCATTTAGAGGACATGGCAAGCGAGAAAATTCTTTAAACGTGGGGAATTTTAAAGAGCTTTTAAAATTAATGATATCGGAATTGAAACAACGCCTTTTTATGAAGACATTACTGACGGATTCGCAAGTTTAAATGAAAGGAGGATTGATTTGACTTATAAAAAATAAGTAAGTTTTCTTTTCTTCTCAAGTTATCATTACAAAAGAAAATTCTAAGGAAACTTCGAATCAGACACGGATTATTGCAATTTTGAGGATAGGAGCGGCTGGTTGAAATTTATGTTCATTTTATGGACAAGTAATATAGGATCTCTTACATTTTTTATGTAATTTCTTTTTTTTTTCCTCGGTGAGGGCTTAATCCGCCAGCTTTCGAATTCAATAACAAAGATTTTCCATTCCTGTCCGGAGGAAGGGGGGGAGGCTCATATGCTTCCGGCTGCACTAACAGTTTTGACCCCGGGCCGCCACTGAAAATGAGTCCAATGAAAATATTCATAGACAAAGCACATAAAAAACGTGAGTAAGTAGAACTTTGTGCATCGATTTGGCCGTTAGAATAAGTCAGTTCAGTAATGATGCACGCTTTTAGAACGTTTCGAAAGAAATTACTTACGCATTAGGGCCAACAGTCAGATGAATCACTCAGACATTTGAGTTCAATTCCCTCTAAATAAGACTAATAAAACTGAGCGCTTCGACTGGATCAACACTGTTCTTCCAAAAAAGGAATGTGGTTGTATCCTATATTTGGAAAAGTTGCTTTTAAATTTAGCGAGGCATTCCATCCTACGAGTTTTGCTTTTTGACGGCACAATTTTTGGCTAATTAAATTATCCCTCGGAAATATTTTTGATCACAGGCTGTTATTCTTGGAAAGCGATTAGCGGAAATGTAACGAGAAATTATGATTATCATTATTAGCTGTTGACTAGACTTCAGTAGAACACAGCTAATTGATTTTCATGATACGAAATCATTCTGATTTTGACAATTGTTTATTGGCAGAAGAATTATTCTATGTTTTATTTATAAAAATTTAAAATTACAAAGTTAAATTACAAAGTTATCTTAAAAAAGGCGAAGAATTTTATGGCAGCGATTAAAATTTCAGGAGTTTAGACATAAATAAATACAAAACTTTAACTTATGAACGCAAATCGCACAAAGGAATTCCCAATTAGTTAAATTTGCCCCATTCATTAAATAGGGGATAGACAAAATTTGAGCATCGTATCCTAAAATGTGTCGGAGATATAAAAATAAACATATGTTGATTTAAACCATTTTCCGTTCGACTTCCAAGGGAAAAAATTACGTTGAATGATCGCGTTTCTGAGATCGTACACGAATTACAAAAGAAAACAAATAAAATCCGAAAAATGTTTGGTGAAAATATTCCGTATAGCGGACAGCGTTAGCGTTAATTAGGAAGAAACGTAGAGCAAAAAATCTCCATTGTATAACCCCCTCACCCAGTTTGTTTAAATGTATCTCAGTCTTTATACGATGAAAGTCTGAAATTTTGTAGACCACCTCATTAATGTATGGGGCGCATTTTACTAATTGGGATTTTTTTTTTTTTTTTTTTTTTGTACAGTGACCGTATAAAAATTCAAATTTAATATTAATTTAATCTTCCGAAATTTTTTTTAATCAATACCATAAAATTATGTACTTTTCTAATACCTGTTAACTTTGCAGTTTACTACATATGTCTGCATGGGCGCCCATATGATTGCTAACTTGAAATGGATCAAAAGCAATAATTCCAGAAGGAGGTCAAGAGATTCCTAATTCTATACTACTAGGACTTAATCTTGAATGAAAAAATGCTCAAAAAATGAAATAAAGAAAAAACTTCTCTAAGAATAAACAAAATTATACCTACTATTAATCCTCTTAAGAACGGGGGAGGGGGAGGCGAATCAGGGCCTACCCCAGAAAGAAACTATTAGGTGTACAGGAAAAAAATGTCGTTGCTTTACATAAAATTCAAACAAATGAATTTTTATCAATTATTGAATTAACAAACAAGCTGTGCCTAAGCACAGGACTCATAATTTCAAAGCAAGAATTCTATAGATAATATTTTTTTTCCTTCTCAGAGAAAAATGGCCCCCCTCCCCCTTTTTTCACGTCTACCCTCCTTGGAGTATCCTATTCGAAATGTTATGAAATCTATTTTTAGGTATTTGTGAGCACTGTATTTTAAGGCAAGAATTTTATGGATATCTCTTTCCTTCTTTGAGATCACACAGGATATCTGAAAAGAACGTTTTGGCTCCCTATCCCCCATGAGTTACAAATTTTGGAAAATGCTCTGTTTTCTAGCACCTATGTTATAAAACACACGTACCTGGCAAATTTCGTATTATAAGCTTCTGTAGTTTTTGCTAGGCAAAATACTGACATACGAAAAAATGACAATACTTTCCAGTACACCTAATATATTTTAGTGTTGAACCACTTCTACGTTATACCAGTGCGTAAATCATAGCGATAATATGGGAGCTAGGGTGGGGGGCATGGCCTCTCCCTACCCATAGGTATGGGCGTCTATGTATGTCTATGATCAATATTGAAGGATGCTATAAGATACTAACTTCAGGAACGGGCTACTTATTTGGCTTAAAGCCCGTTTTAGTTCCTGAAGTGTCCTACTGTACTGCCGGACACCAGCCGCAGGCTCAGGTCCAGCAAACAGCAGCTTCCCTTTTTTTACAGCACACTGTTTGGATTACAATTGGTAAAATGCATCAGTGCTATACAATATGAAAGCAGCTAGTTTACAATAGTTTACAATAGCTCACAATATTGTTGTTCGTAACATTTGACCATATATACATATGTTTAACACATTTTTTTTTAATTTTGAAAGTTCTAAAAAAATAAGTAAATAAATGTCTAAAAGTAAAAATTAGGCTTGAAAATGATTCACTTTTTAAAGTAATTTGGAAAAATTTAAACACAAATTAGGCTTTAGAAAGAGGTTTTTTTTATTTCAATATTTAAGGAATAAAAATCTGGGCAGTGTTTCTAATAGAGATGATAGTTCGGGTTCTTTTTTTATTGCCCGAGCCCAGCGATACTTTTTAAGTCGAGCTCGAACCCGAAATTTCAGCTAATAGATAAATAAAAGTCAATTACTTCGTTGATAGACTATCATAAATTTTGCTGTTTGTGCAAATTAATTATTACTTTCCGAACATGTACCATGTAAGGAAAGTATTGTAATCATGAAAATATTCGACTTCGAGATTTTGTTGTATTGACACGTTTTGAGGTCTTCTGAATTCATTTATGCTATTTCTACGAGATGTACGAATGTATGTGTGTGTGTGCGTGTGTATGTGAGTGAACACGATAGCTCCTAAACGGTGCATTCGATGGAGCTGAAATCGGGTATATATGTTATAAACCCCCGTCGCAAGACCGGTATTGATTTTGGTGTGTATAGGACTTATAGTTTTTCTACAGGGCTACGACAAATATTTCTTTTACATTATGGCCTATGAGGGGAAATTCTTGAAAGTGCGCTAGCATTCAAACGGTACATTCGATTGAGCTCAAATTGGGTATATATGTTATAAGCCACCATCGTAAGACCGGTATTGATTTTGAGGTGTATTGGACTTAATAGTTTTTCTACAGGGCTACGACAAAGATTTCTTTTACATTATGGCGTACGGGGAGAAATTCTTGAAAGTGCGCTAGCGTTTAAATGGCGCATTCGATTGAGCTTCAATTTGGTATATATGTTTGAATTATTCATCGATTAAAATTTACTTAAATGCTTGGTAATGATCTTAATCGTAAGTGTACGGAAAGTCGAGTGGAGTCACTCCAGATTTTTTTTTTTTTTTTTTTAGAAGTACGTTTATTTCTCGCAATCACTTTTTAAAATCTGTTTACAAGGTGTATGTTCAATAAAGGTGAAATTTCCCACGAACCCGAACAGAATTGTGAGCTACAGGGCCCGAGCATGGTTCGGGCTCGGGGTGAGCCCGTCTCATCTCTAGTTTTTGAGACATGTCTGTACATTATTATTATTATTATTATATTTCGTGGGTGTGGTTCGTACTTCGTCAGTTACAAGGCTACTAGACCCCGTTTCATTTACCCTCTCTACGAGCTTTAGCACCCGTTGTGTGAAATTCTTCTCACTTCAGTAATATGTATGGCTAAAGAGCTTTTGCTAATCGATTCGCATAATTTATCTTGCTTGCTATAAACATAACATTGCTTTTTATTGGTTCGACGGAAGGAGCTCACTTACGCAATTTGAATACCCACTTCTGTTCTTTCTGATAGCGAAATCGCTCTTTGGAGCCTAAGAATCTGACATTTTTTTTTTTTTTACCCTGCTTCCTGTATTTTGTTTTCCGTAACGGAATTCTTTACGATATGATATGTCCCGTTAAAGTTATCTACTCTAACGCTGCTATTAATTGAAATAATGAAAAAAAGAAAACAATAATGCATAGGCGTAGAGTTATATGGGCCCGTGGGGCTCGAGCCCTCCCAATAAATTGTGAATAGGGGCTAAGCCCACCCAATAATTTACCCTAAAGACAGAAAACTAATTTATACTAACATAAAAAAAAGTATTTCGCGCCATTTACAAACGTTTAAAAAAAACCCTTTACTTGTACTTTTAAAAATTTTCTTCTTTTGATTTCAATCATGATTTAGTATTCATTGTAACGCCACGTAACACACAATGTTACTATAAGCTGCCCTCGCCAGGCTCTGGTTCATTAAAATCAGATTATGTAATGTAAAGTATGAAATGAAGAAAAGTTCAGATGTGTCTAAAATGCACTATCTCATCGAAAATGTTTTTCTTTTCTCCTTTGGATTTTTTACTTTGCTTCTATTTTTAACTGATAACATTTTAGAAAGATACTAACATGGATACTTACCTTACATAAGTGTAGAATTCAATGGACCCATAGAGCTCGAGTGCCTCCAATAATTTATACTTATATATAGTAAGTCATAGCTGTCAACTGCTACGGAATATAACTAACCATTTTTTGTAAACAGTATATTTTTTAATTATTTTTTTTCAAAATAGTAATCAGCTCGCGCGCGCAGCACAAAATTTTTGCTATATTTTATGCCGAAAAATCATGAAGAAAAAGTGGTTAATTATATTCCGTAGTAGTTGGCAGTTATGAGTAAGTTATATGTACGTGAATCAGTGGCGTAGCCAGAAATTTTTCATGGGGGGGGGTTACGACTTCTGCAACTCACAAATATGTATATATGGGTGTATGATAAGGGTGTGAAGAATATACATTTTGTATGGCAAAAAATTCCTCATGGGGGTATGACCCCCTTACCCCTCCTCGGCTACGCCACTGACGTGAATATATGTGGTTGTGGGGCCCGCCCCCCCCCCCCAATAATTTTGAAAACTTTACGCTTATGCAATAATGTGCAAAATCATGCCCAAGGAGTACCATGAAACGATTTCCCATTTTTCACGTATTTGTAGTGTTAAAATTTTGACCCCCGATCCCGAAACAGGTTTCCAAAAGTTAACTTGGGGTTGCCAGGTGTTTTGAAAAATTGAAAAACGTGAAATTGAATGCAATGAATTTACCAAACATTATGGTGAATATGTTAATGACAAATTCTTAGAGGTCAAATTTGGTTCCTAAAATGGGAAATTTTATTCAGTGTCGAAATTTATCACAGTACGAAGAATAAAGTCAAGTCTGATTAAGAGAAATTACAATTACATGTCAATTATTTTAAATTTTGAGTCAGAAATTTCCAATTAAGGTCGCATTGACAAAATAAATAAATAAATAAATAAAATAAAATAAATAAAAAAAAATCAGTACCACTTTATAAAGACTAGTTAACTATCCGCTCCTATCTTCGTTGCTTCCCGGGTTGGGTCTTTGAATACTAACAATATGGCTCACCATTCTGCAAGCAGTTTTTGAAGGGTACTGTCACTCAAAAGTTCCCACACCATCTAATGAAGATCTGAACTGTAAAGAGAATCTTCAAAAATAAAGAAAATAATTATAATGACAACAAATGCAAACTTAAATACATTGACTGATTAAGTGTACCAGAATAAAATGTTTCTTTAATGTAAGTTAAAGGGTTCATTTGGTTTTTAAACACTATTTTTAAGAACAATGCAGCTTCTAATACCGTAAAAACGTGAGGTTTCCTTGCAAACTTGCTGTATGGGGACCCCTTGAATTATTTACGAGGCTGACAGTTTTTGATACCTCGCATTTACGATACAAAATAATTCATATACGATTTGCGTGAAGATTATAAATGAGAATTTAAATGCATACTACATTTACGCTTAAATTTATCTAAAATGCATGAAGATTCTTTAAATACACAAACTAAAAAAGTACTTTTTATATAAATCACGTGCTCAATTAATTGCTGGAATAAGTTCTATACAAATACATAAAAGCTGTATTAAAACTTACCCTGATTCCTAATACGTAGAAGAATATAGAGCATCGCAATCATCCATAGAGGGAAGCCTGGAGAAAAATCCCTTTGTTAAGTTTTGGCTTGCTGTTCCCTGTAGCCCTAAAAAAAAGCAAATGTTTTCATCTCTTTGATTCTAATTTTTCTTTTAAAAATAAAATAAAATAAAATCTGAAAGTACTTTTATTTTAAGTGTTGTAACTGCAATAGAAAGGCTATGGTGGCTTATCAGGAAAGAAGAAAAAAACACCCCGGAAATCTTTGAAAACAGACTGTCCTTTATAAGTTGAAATTTCTCAAGGTCATGTTTTGATTTTAGAGTTTAAAAGAGTCTTATTTTATTAAAACAGTGCAGCTCATTGGGGGATTTATTCTTCAAACCTGACCTTTCCCCCGTATATCCAGACGGGAAAAAGGGGGTTTGGTTTACTTAGCCCTTGACAACAGCATTCCAAGTGTTATAACTCATTTGTGACATTTTCAAACGGTTATTTAAAATCAAATATTTTTTTTTTATTTACATCTATTAAAATTATTAAAACTATATTTATTAAATTTTATAACTGTATAATATTAAATTTTATTATTTAATTATTGTAAATTATTTATTTTATTTTTATTAAATCTATTTAATTATTTATATTTATATTTATTTTCTTATTGCAAGCCTTGGAGACAGTTTCAATTGGCAACAAGAGCCAGAGAAGAGATTGTTCCGATTAATTGGGTGGCGAGCAAAGTTCGCGATAATGTCTTGTTAATCGTCGATTATATCGACTCTCATAACCAAGAATAAACTCGCCTAGGTTATCAAATTCATTGACCTTTACACCGATCCAGGGGCTTAGAGATAAATACTCACTTAAAAAAGAAAAAGCATTCATCTTAGAAAAACAGTCTTTTTTTAGCACTTTTCTACAGAATTGAAAAGCGTTTTATTTCGGTCTGTCTGTGTCTCAGTGGCAAATCTGAAGGAGTAGGGGTGAACGCAGAGCAACCGGGGCACTTACTTGGGCCCACCCATTTCAAAAATCCAAAAATTTTGTATTTTTCAACGAATATTTATTTGTCAAAAAATTAAATTCTTAAAAAAAAAACTTTTGCATCAAAAATTTAATTTGCCATTTTTTCGAAAATACTCAAGAGTTGGAGGCTGATTCTCTGGCATTTTACTTTACTAAGGACCCTCTAAAACCTATTAGCATTTGGCCAAAATCCGTGAGCCCAAAGTCTGAGCCTCTTCTTGTAAGATTTATTATTAAAAATATCTCATCGGTAATAACATTAAGATCCATAGAAAGTCAGTTTTGCAATTCTTTTCATTTAAACTTTAAAGAAGTTTATAGTATGTGTGTATAGATATCTAGTATTTGTGAAAATAAATGTTATTCCTGTATACGAAAGTCCTTTAATATTCTATATTGCAGTGTATTTACATATTTAGTATTTAATATATTTCTGCAGCTATATGTGCCCAAAATAACTTAAATGCATAATACGCAATTTCTCGTACGTGCAAAGGCTTGAAAACTTGTATTTCTCCTGGGCCTCATACTGTGATGATCGGACATTGCGTAGACATGAGTTCGGGCTCATTTTTTAAAGCCCGAGCCCGAGCGATATTACGATATTATTTAAGTCGGAGACCGAGCCCGAAATTTCAGCTAATAGATAAATGAAAGTCAATTACTTCACTGATAGAATATCGTGAATTTTGTCATTTGTGCCAACTGAAGACAAATATAATAGCAAACTCTTAATGCACTTTCTATATATTCAAGATTATGAAATAATAATAATTAGTTTATTTTTCCCATGAATCCCTTTTTAAAATTTGCTTTCAAGGAGTACGTTCAATAAAGGAGAAATTTCTCATGAGCCCGACTCCCTGAGCCCGAACATAATCGTGAATTACAGAGCCCGAGTCTGGCTCGGGTCCGGGCTCAGGCTGAGCCCGTCTCATCTCCAGCCGCGGGGATGAAAGCAATCAGGCTATCCCAACCCTTGAGAGAACTTAAACCCACGACTAAACTCATGTATAACCTGTTCGCCCTTATCACCTGAAAAGACGTTATCCGACCGATGTTGCTTCCTAGCTTGGTTCTTTGATCCCAGAGGTTGCGCAACGCTGGACCCCAGCGGAACGTTCAGAGGACCATTCCGGGAAGCAACATCGGTCAAAGAATAATGGCGTCTACCGGCAACGGAAAAGGAGACTTTTGTTAAATTAAAGATAGGGCAGCTTGGGATACGAGTTTGGTTACGCGATTTTCATACTATTTTCAAATATGTGGCAACTTTCCTTTTACTCTCGACACCTAACTAATTTGACGATCGGAAAATGACAAGTTATGTTCTTTATTGTTTTCCTATTCCTTTTCATGCTTTATCCACTATAAGACCGATTCCTTAACCCTTTAACGCGCAGTGATCCCGCTCTGGGAACACCAAACTCTGACGTTTTGACTGTTGCCAGTCAGGAAGAAAAGATTGGATTTCTATAAAAGTAGTTGTGGGTGACATAGCTCCAGGAGAATCCTTTACTTTTTAGCACGCCCTTTCCCGTCAAAAAATGGTCACGATTGTTTTTAACAGCACTGACATCTGCTGGAAAATGGAAGATTGCCCAATGCTGAAAAAAGGGCAGCCGTTGCCATCGCTCGACTTAACTACCAGCAAGATGGCGGACGATCGAAACGTTCATCGAGTGGCACAGATATAGAGACCCTTTTTTTGACGACAGCTGGCTGTGCCAAAAAAAGGGTCTCTATATCTGTGGCACGCGATGAACGTTTCGATCGTCCGCCATCTTGTTGGTATCGCGTGCCACAGATATAGAGACCCTTTTTTTGGCACAGCCAGCTGTCGTCAAAAAAAGGGTCTCTATATCTGTGCCACGCGATGAACGTTTCGATCGTCCGCCATCTTGCTGGTAGTTAAGTCGAGCGATGGCAACTGCTGCCCTTTTTTCAGCATTGGAAAAGGGTTGCGCTTCAAAGGGTTAAAGACTCCCTAGGACTGTCTGTTAGCGTGTCAAAAAGCTGTCCCGAGGTACTAAGCTGTGGTTTGGTCATCATGATGCGTTTTGTATTCAGTAAAAGTATGTGAGGAAGCTAGAAAATAATAATGGAGATTTTTTTTCTTTTTAATCATTCCGTTTATGGCATTTTTTAAACTTAAAATAATGTCACTAGGAGATTTATATTTGTTACATGTATTGAATCAGTCTATGATGTATGACATGTGTGAGCAAATAGGTATCAAAGAACATGAAAATATTCTGATCAAGTAAAACTAAAAATCATTTTGATTATTTCATCTTGTGCTTTTTTTCATGATACTATGATGCCAATAATGTGAATTTTGAAACTAAATTTATAAATAAAAATTCTACCATTTTGGTTACTAAAATTTAAAAAAAGTATGCATTTTTGGCTATTTTTTCGTGTTGAAGAGGCTACTAATGCTGCCATTTGGTATGATGGACACTCTGAAGAAGAAGAATATTTTCCGCTGCTTCTTTTCGAATGATTAAGACGAACAGGTTAAACACGGGTTCAGTACTAAAAAAGAGCATATGGTAGATGTCGACCTAACCGTTCGGTGTTTTCCGTGGTTTTCTCCGAAACTTAGCGTAAACATGGCTTTGGATCCCTTATAAAGACCCCCACGGAGGGCTCCCCCCCCACGTTGTTCTGTCCTTCTGACGAGGATTTATAAGCGAGCTTCGAGCCAAGCAAACAAATCCGATATACACAACAATAACAAAAATGAACAGGTTAAAAAAATAAAAAAGAGGATAAACCATCTCTCGTAATATATGCTCCGGCCTACTTATAACCTCTCCATTTAAAGTTCTCTGGATTCGCCACTGCTGTGCCTCTCTCTACCCTGTTTTAATTGCCGTCATCAGGTGTCGATAGCTACGAAATTTATGTATGGTAATTCTATGGACTATTATACGGTGAATACTATCTTTTAAAAAAGCGAATAGGTTTTTTTTTCCAGCCCTTAAACAGGTAGTCTCAGAATTATCTGCTTAATAATTTTTTAACGTACTATGGTTAGTCATTGTTTAACGTACCTTTCGAAGACTTCATCTATTTAAAACAAAACGAAGTTAACATCAATCAGTAAAGTTTATAAAATATTGCTCTCTTTGAAAATAGAGTACTTAGTATTGATACTGTTTCTCCCTTCCTATCATTTAATATTTGGGAAAATATTGATATTTGCCTATAAAGGTAAATTTTTAAAAAATCCAAAAGCAAATCTCAGTGTAGAATGGTTTCCGAGATATCGCACGTCGAAAATTTTAGCATTTGTCACCAAATACTGAGAAGATATAACTACTTTTCAAGCGACGTTAATTTATGATCCAAAATTTTGATTATGATTTTTCAATACATACATTTGACCTGTGGAATTTAGCCAGTTTCTATTTTAGCTAGAATTCTTGTAATGTATATGTTTGGCAGTTTCTAGTGAAAGGTAACTCATACCATTTTCTGTCATTCTCTGTTACACTTTGAAATTCCTTTAGAGAAAAAAAGAAGAGAAAGATAGAATTAGTGGATGACTCCCCTAAAAGACTAAATTATCGATAACATCATAATGCAGTACCCAGGGGCGTAGCCGGGGGGGGGGATATCGACATATATCCCCCCCCGAAATTTTTGGATTAGTGATGAAATTCCGTCTATTTATACACATATAAGTTCATATCCCCCCCCCCCCGAAAAAATTTCCTGGCTACGTGCCTGGCAGTACTTATTATTTCAGGTAGAACTAAACATGTCAATTTCCAGAGATTAAATGTGTTTAATTTACGCTTTCCAATAAAGGGTTCATTATTTAACTCATATCAACTCATAGTTTATTCCTTTACCCTGTCCAGATTTTTTAACCACAAAACGGTGGCCAAAACAGCAGTTAATGTGTTAGTGCGCAAGGCGAACATACACAACAAGGACGTACCCAGGGGGTGGTCCAAGGGGTCCGGAACCCCCTTCGAAATTTGAGTTTTTGTTAACAAAATAATAATGATGAAGTCTTTTTGTGAAAAAATCTGCCTTTTTCACCGTTTAGACACCCTCCGAAATTTTTGGACCCTCCCCGAAATTTTTTTCTGGGTACGTCCCTGATACACAAGGGGTATCTGAGGTATCTGCCTAGGGGTATACTTGGACGGTGGACTTTTTGAAGGTTTCTAAAGACAAGTAAAGACGTACAGGTCATCATTTTTAATTTTGAATATCCCGGAAACTATGTCATTCGGAGGCATGGGATTTTTAAAAAATATATATATTATTTTCTTAGACACAGAGCAATCTTTTTCCGAATATAATTGATAGGAAATTAGGTGCCGTGTGAAAATTAAAATTCGTATTTTATTATACATTATACACACTAGCCTCTTGTAAAAGCTTATCGTCAGTTGAAGATCTTTTCCAATTGAAAGTACATTTCGATCACTCTCGATTAAAAAAATAATCGCTTTAAAATCTATTTTGAATCACTCGGTACAACTCCTTATTTTTCCAATAGAAAAATATTTTTTTTCTTAGGTGAATAAGCAATTCATCTGGGTAATATCAATGAAAAGCACGTACAGTATTAAAATAATAGCCGCGTTTTCTGTTGAATTCTAATACTTCCATTTCAGCTCATAATTCTCCAGCGTTGGCGAGAAAGCGCTCAAGTGCGCTCTTGTATTGAAGTTAAAATCCCTACGACTAGGGATTATTATACGAATACTTTCTACTTTGGTGGTGCCATCTATTAATAAGTTATGAAACTTGCAGTCTCAAGATGAAGATTTAATCTTTTACAGGCCAGCGTTCCCAATTGAGAACACCGAATTAAAAATTTATTCAAAAATTAAATTTTATCAATCTTGACTTGAAAAAATTAGCAGATAAATTTAGAAGATGACTTGATTATTTGAAATAGAAGATGCATTATCGTGAAAATAGCCATTATCATAAATTTTTACAGAGCTATCTTGATACACCCTCCTCCCTTCAAACTCAATTCATATCTTTACTTAAAAATAAATGTTTTATTAATTCTTAATATTTCACTCATTATTTAAACTATCCATCAGTATATTCCGTTTGTGAAACCAATGTAAAAGTCTAGTCAGAAAGACCCATGCTTCCAATTGGAAACACAGTGAAAATTGCATACAGTATTTCCCCCTCCCTTTAACCCTTTAACGTGCAGTGTTCCCGCTCTGGGAACACCAAACTCTGAAGTTTTCACTGTTGCCAGTCACGAAGAATAGATTGGATTTCTATAAAAATAGTTGCGGGAGACATAGCTCCACGAGAATCCTTTACTTTTTAGCACGTCATTTCCCATCAAAAAATGGTCACGATTCTTTTTAACAGCACTGACATCTGCTGAAAAATGGAAGAATACGAGAACAGCTAAATAGATTGCCCAATGCTGAAAAAAGGGCAGCCGTTGCCATCGCTCGACTTAACTACTAGCAAGATGGCGGACGATCGAAACGTTCATCGCGTGCCACAGATCGAGACCCTTTTTTGACGCAGCTGGATGTGCCGCATAGCCAGCTGTCGTCAAAAAAGGGTCTCAAAAAAAGGGTCTCAATAAAGTTAGATATCGCAAGTGAGATTGACGTAGTTTTTGTGCTACGGTTATATATATATACATTAGAAAACCAATTATAGTTTCATTCTGTGGCGTAAAAATTACGACACCGGTGAAATAATTTCGTAAATTCTCGTTTTAAATTCGCTATAATCTTTTTGCGCGAAAAAAGGCCTCAAGAGTGGAAATTCTCTCCGTAGTTCATTGTGTTATCTTAGGAAATCAGGTGCTGAAAATTCCACGTTTTATTTCCTTTTTGTTTGGCGCATTATTTTTACCTATTTATTTTTTTATGGCATCTGACATCATTTAAAAAAAAAAAATCCGTTTGCTTTTTGAAGCTTCACGCTAACTACTGCAAATTTCAGCAAACCTGTAGGGTCCGCCCGTCGAATTGTCATTCAGCTGCAGTTTGGTAGCGGGAACTGCTGACCAATTCCACGGTTTGAATACATGTTGTGGATGCAATTAATCGAGCCTGATGTCGAGACTAATCATTTATTATATATACAGATATAATCATATTTACAGATTGGACTTTGAATATATATATTTAACATACAACATCCTACTGATGCTATTACATCGGAGAGTCTCGGGAAATCTCCTAACTGGCGTCCGCATCAGTGCATCTCTCCGCTGCAAGTCAAGTGATCTGTTTTTTTCTTTCCCTCGCCTCCTTAGATGACCCCCAGGACACCAGCCCCTTGCATCGTCCCCCCCCGCGTTCTCTCTTCTCTCCGTTTGGAGAGCATCACCGTGGGTCATTATATCTTTTCGTCATCCTAAAAGAGGGGGTGAAAACTCAGTGGGTTCCCTACAACCCCCACCCAAGACCAAAATTAGGCTTCTTAATTGCCTAAATTTGTCACACCATACATAATGCTGATGTACATTAGAAAATGATACATAACAAAGAAGGGTAGAATGACTGCCCTTACAATACTAATCAGATCCAGGGGTTCTGATTCAAAAAAAAATATTCTAAGAGCAAATAACACACTAAAAGTACTGATACTATTAATTAACACAAAGAACTTATACTAATTAATAAACACAATGAAAATAACCAAAAAAAAGTAATTTTCTGATTAAAATAAAAATAAAAATAGAAACTTTCATTCTCCGTCTCAATCTCGAAAGAGCATCCGCAGCTTTGTGATCTTTCCCCGGTCAAAGGGTAATTGTATACCTCCACCTTTAAAGTTATAGGGTCGTATTCTTTTCACAAATCCCCGAGTCAAATTTTCCTCAAAGTTTGTCCCATTGTTTGATGCTTTTACGTTCGGGATCCCCGTCCGCGAGAAAATTTCGAAGAGGGCCTCACAAGTTGTCTTCGCTGATAAATTTCTCAACGGTACCTCCTCCGCCCACCTACCATAAAGGTCGATCAAACATAAAATATATTTATGACCCTCAGAGCTTGGAGGGTCAATTGGACCGATACGATCTACATTCCCCACTCGAAATCGTAGTTCTGGTCTCGCTACTGGAGTAATTGGAGCTCTATCCCTTATCGGCCTATTCAGCTGACCATTCGAATCGCGGGCCAGCTGCACAACTTTTGCCCCTCTGCCTACCGGAACTATCAACTGCTTAATGGGTTCCCCCAGCACCTTCTCTCGTTGGAATAAAAATTCTTCCTCCAAATGACAATTGCCTTTTCCCTGCGATAAATCAGAACAGTCCTGCTGTTCTCTACAAAAATCGGTTCCTTCACGCCCCGGGGGGTCCTCAAGAGCGCCTTCTCCTTTCGAGTCACTTTCCTCAATTTGAACTTTCAGAGACCAGAGGTTCGCCCCCTCCCCTGCCTCTTTCTGCTCCCCCCTTGCATCCTCAACCGACTTTTCGCCTTCCGAGATACCAACTGTCCCCCGCAATAATTTTAAAGCGTCAGGAGGCACTAGTGCTTCCTCAAAAACATCACATTCTCCAGCTAAATCTAGGGGTTTTAGACAACCTTCCCCTTGTTTTATGCTAATGTGGGTCGCAGTTTCCGTATCCAAGGTGGAGATCAACCTGTCCGCAACTATTAACTGCATCACACTTTCCATGTCAGATGCTTTTCTCAGTTTGCAGTAATAGTCCCAAATTGATCTCAACCTTGATGCGAACTGGACAAAATTTTCCCCAGGATTGCGCTTTGCCCTCCTGAAATTTTCAAGACAAATTTGCGGTGAGGGTTGGAATTCACGCAACACCGCTTCCTTGACCGCGACATAATCATATCTCACCTCTTCCAGCCCAGACAGGATGTTATCCGCTCTCTCCCCAAGGAGGCATAGCAAAATTTTAGCCTTTTGCGTCTCGTCTACCCCCTCACTTGCGAAAGCCTTTTCTAAACTTGTAAAAAAGAAATCCCATCCCTCCGGTTTGCTGGGTGGTTTCACGGTCAATAATCCAATAGTTCTAATTATTTCGTCCAAGCTCTTTCTTTGCGATTCTGAATTTATGGAAACATGAGTAGAACTCCTCATCTCCCGTTCCAATCTTAATTTTTCAATCGCCATCCGTTCGTCAGACTCCAATTTCAGTTTAGCTAATTCTAGATTCCTCCTGGATTCTAACTCCTTAGCCTCCCTTTCCAGCTCCTTAGCTTTCCTTTCCCGCTCCTTAGCTTCTCTTTCCAGCTCCTTAGCTTCTCTTTCTTTTCTCTGCTCAACTACGGCTTCCAGCAGATCCTTAATTATCTCCTCCTCATACCTCGCACTGTTTGTGATGAGGTTTTTTAAGTCCAAGACTTTCATTCCCGGAGTGATCTGCTCCCCCATTTCCTCGGCTAATTCCTGCAAGTCTGCCTTCCTGGCTTTCACTAGAAACGCCATCCTTGATACTACTATTCTATTTAACCTTAAGAATATTTCCCAGCATCAACTATAGGTCAGTACCCTTGCACAACTTCCCAGAACCTTAGCCTTAGTTTATATTTTCCGAAAAGAGTTAGCCAAATATGAAAGCTTTACCTAAGAGCCTAGAGTCACACTGATCATTTTATCAAAATAATTAGATTTCATTGGAAAAATACATAACCATAGTACATAAGGAAAACAAGATAATGATAATCCCTAATCATTTTAAAACCTAAAGCAAAACATCTTTCTTTATTTATTTTTTTTTTTTTTTCAAACCTTTACTTTTTACTTTTAACAAGAATCAAATTTACCATCCCTGGATCTAATCAATACAACAAGGAAACAGCCACTCACCCTTTTGCCGTCTTCTTTCATCAGTATATAACCAATATTGATTCCTGATAACCACTAATCTGTCCCAAAGTTCGGACGAGGTTTATAATTTCACAGCTTTACAAACTCACAGGTTAACAAGTTCACAGGTTGACCAGTTCACAGCTTTACAAGCTCACAGCACAGGTTGACCAGTTCACAGCACTGTATGGTTCGACGTCGTAGCTTCCTCGCTCCTGTGTAACACCTCCGGTAATCCACCAGTGTCTCCTCAACGTAGGTGCCGATGAGTTTCTCTTGGATCATTGTCGTTACCATTCGAAACAGCTGATCCGGCTTCTATGCATCTCATTCTCTAAAACGTCGGTAATCCGGCCGTGTTTCCTCAACGTAGATGCCGATGCTTTTCTTCTGGAAACATCCAGCCAAACTCGACACCGTAGATCCGGCCCTGCATCTTATTCCCCCGCTGCCTCCATTGTAGAGGCCGCCCGTCGAATTGTCGTTAAGGTGCAGTTTGGTAGCGGGAACTGCTGACCAATTCCACGGTTTGAATACATGTTGTGGATGCAATTAATCGAGCCTGATGTCGAGACTAATCATTTATTATATATACAGATATAATCATATTTACAGATTGGACTTTGAATATATATATTTAACATACAACATCCTACTGATGCTATTACCAAAACCAAAGTGAAATTAATTCTTTTTTGATTCTGGTTAGCTATTCCAAAACAAATGTTAAAGTTAGAAAGTAAATCAATTTAATGTTTGGAAAATATATCCTGGTGCGATCGAATAAACTCCAACGATGACTTTTAGAAAAAGTAAAAAAAAACATGCTTTCTAGAACGAGTGAGTCAGCTAGTTTTTTTAAATACATTTCAGTTTTTTAATGACTTTTCTTTATAATGGTATATTGTTTTTACTGATTCTTTTAAGTAAGTTTAAATTAATTAACATTCATATCGTACATTTTCGCAGCGTATTTACAGGTAAATTCCTATGGAACTTTTGAAAAATAAAATTCAAATTATTTTTTTTACGTGATATGCAGCTTTTTAAAATTACCCTTTTTTTAAGGGGTACAAAAAATGCAATGTTGTAAGCGTGTTCTATATGCTTGTTTGTTTTGTGTACACATGGGGCATCTGCCTATAGGAAAGGGGTGTGCCTTGGTCGGGGCACTTTCAAAGGGGCTCTTACCATATCCACGTTAGATCTGGAGAAAACCAACAAAAACTCCAGACTAGATCGTAACAGCCACGCGGGAGCTCCGTTCCATATTTGAAATAACGTTTTTTGATCCAAGAAAACATTTTCTGGAGAATTTATCACAGTTTAGATGTAACTTTGAAAAAGTGGAGAAAAAAAAAAAAAAACGTGAATGTTGGCGCATTCTGAAGCTGATGACTATTTACTTATAAGATTTTTAACCCGACATATTTAACATGCACTTTAATTGGTCATACAAATACTGATTTTTAAGCAGCATGTAACTCACAAAACTACATTATTTTTGTGGAAGTGCATTCGGCATACTTCCTAAAGTCTCAAGTACACCTAAACAAGAATTATAAATCTGCTAAACACTTCGATTATAAAACGCTTTAAAATAAAATCATATTTTTCTTCTTTTTTTTTAACCTAACTACATAACGAAATTTAAATCCCCTCCATCAGAGAGTGATTTATTGTTCGTATTTGCCATGGTTTATCCTCTATCAAGAGTTTTAGTGGACGATAAAATTAATACTCTAAGCGAGAAACAGTCAATATTTTCATTCTAAGTTGCTGTAATTAAGGCAAAGCTACACGAGATCTATCTGCCTAGGGGCTTTCACGCGCTTGTACGCTTCATCAGGAGAAACTCGCCCCAAAATCCAGACCTATAGATCGGCATCCGCGCTTTAGGCCAAAACCCTGGTCCTTCACACTTCAGCCTTACTATGTTCAGTGTCCCAATTTTTAAAATGGAGTGTTAATTTTACTTCTTGAACACAGATGGCAGCACCATAGTTAGTATAGTTATCTGAAAGACTAGTAAGAAATAAGTGTAAGTATTACTTTGTAATCACTACATAAAATAAGATATTCTATACTTGGTAAAGGCATGCAACGGTGGATAATGCTCTACTTGTATCTTTCGTTTGCGTACAGAGCCCATTCTGAACTGAACGAGGAAAAGGGTCTCGGAATTTTTTGATACTGCTCATATCCATTAATGTGTGTTGTGGGATTAAGACCAATTAGCTACACGTGGGCTCTAGGCCGAGTGGTGGGGTGCCCTCTTGGAGGTCTTTCTAAGGGGTCCTAACCCGTATTTACTCTAAGTTTCGTATAAAGCTCCTTTACCAAGTAACCAGATGGAAGGTGCTTGGCTCAAAACCAGGTCGCGTCCGCGCCGACCTAACCTTTTTGAGTTCCCCGTGGTTTTCCCCGAAACTTCGCATAAATACTGATTAGAATCCCTTAGAAAGTCCCCCACGGAGGGTAATCATCTCCTCGACCTAGATTACTCGAGCAGATAATTGACCGTAACATCACATTTAGTTTTTTTTTTACCAAATATAACCACGCGTACAAACGAACTTAGCGTATTACGTCTTACAGCTAACGTCTATGACGCTATTCGTAGAAAAATTCCTTGAGGAAGAGGGATGTCAAGGGTATGAATAAATACAGGAATGCATTTATATACAGGGTCACAGGAAAGCTCAAGATACCTTTTCTACCCCTCCCCCCCCACGTATTTTTGTGGACCGATTTCCGTCGAAACGTTTGCATTGCATTTTCAAAGGGTTGCCAGAGTGGGTGGGCGATAATTAAATGTTGAAAGTCGCTAAGATTTGCAATTTCTAATGATTTATCGCCAAGTTTGGCGGCAAAAAAAATAAGTCCTCCAAAGCTGAACCTAGCATGGCTATATCTTCCCTATATGGTGAGAAACTGGCATACGCTGCAATTTATTACAAAGGATAAGTTATAGTTAGAATATGCCTGACGAAAATTGTAAGACAGTTTAAGTAGGCGATTTTAATGTGGATTTCGATTTCAAAGAAGTATTTCATGAAACAAGGAAGAAAAATACGCCGCACCCATGAATAATGATACACTTTCCACCTTACTGGGGTAAGGAAGAAACTTCGTAGTATAGATATCGAATTTCCTGCAGAAAAACACGGCGGGGAGGGAGGCAAAATCTTCAAAAAGCGAAAAGAAGGAATATGCGGATTCTGCCTCATCTGCGACAATCTGTTGATGACGCAAAAATGATGTCATTCTGATAAGAGAAACGTAAATCGAATGCTACGATTATATGTTGCACTTTTCGGTAAAAATGCTTTTTTAGTTTTCTTTTTTTTACCAAGCTAAAATCAATGCAAATACAGTAGTATTGAAAATCGTGTATTTAGTATTTACAGTTCTTTTAAAGGAGCACAGAAAAAATTCCAATACATAAAGCACTATGGGCACTTATTGTTTAAAGCGTATTTTGGGGACCCTATTTTTCAAGCAAAACAAAATGATGAATGTTGTTAAGAATTACAAAAAAAAAGTCCTCCGTCGAAAATAGTGTATGTAGCAATTATTTTTTTACAGGTGTACTCAATAGAGAATTCCAATACATCACGGTATATTCCATTTTAGAGACATTAATCAATTTCAGACACAAAGCGATAAGTCTATAGATGTTTGCGATGGCTAAAGGATACAAATAACAATTAGTTCTTTTACAGAGTCTTGAAAAATTACATTAATAGGTGATGGTTTTAGTTCGGTTTTAGTTCGTATTGCTTAAAAAGAATGTTTCTAAAGTTTTCTTTAAACTATAACTTACGGATTATACACACTATAAATACCTAAATTTATTTTATGTATGCTTACAAAAAATAAAAGGAAATAGAGAAAAAGTGTTTTTTAATGCCATGTTTAGGTGATCATTGCTGGTGGATTGCCGTTTGCATTAAAAAATTCTTTTACGAGTAATATCTGTAAAATAGCTAGGGGGGGGGGCGGATCACATAAACATTACTTTAGTTTTGATTGAGGAATAGGAGAATCTTGTTAAAAAGCGTTTCAAACGATTGCATTTTCGTCTCAAAATTTTACAGCTTACGTGTGTTTATCGCTTGTTAAAATGTGATAGCAAGCAGTGAAGAGGGTTTCCAATTGAAGGATTTGCTGCAAAAGGAGGTAGCTCCAATTATTCAAGCTAGCGAAAAAAAAAATTAAATCTGGGTATTCAACACAATTAACAAGACATTCAGGTCCATCTCTTGAATAACTCAAGAAATAACGATTGGAGATACTACATGATAAGAACAAATTGAAAATTTTAGCTGGTCGATAAGGTATTTTTTTATCAGTCATTTAAAAATATGAACAAAAATGTTTGAACATTTTTACCTAAAAATATGAACTGAAGTCATAGAAACATGCATCGTTAAATAAATAAATAAATACATAAATAAAATAAAATAATATAAAATAAGTACAACTACTCGCATGTAATTCAGATATACTGTACATTCTGATAATACGGCAGTTGGTTAGTCTAGCACCTTCAATAATCAGGCGCTCTAGGGAAACCAACACCTCCTTTATACAGAAAGCCTAACAACTGAAACGATGACGTCAAAACTAGGCCTTCAAGTAATGGCGTTATCACAGTTCTTTTTCCACGAAATAAAACTACTTAAATTTTCTGGTGAACGCTCCAAATATTACAACGATAAAAATTAAATATCTTTGTGTGATACAAAACAATTTATTATGATCCATTTCCTTATCACATTACATAATTAGTTACAGTTAAAAACTAGCCCTTTGTCGTAAAATTAAATTTTCTATCTCAGATGATTAAAAATGTTGTTATTCCTGCGTAAACTCACCAGAAAATTTAAATAGTTTTACTTTATGAAAATGAAAACTATGATGATGCTATTTTCGAAGGCCTACTGATGACGTGAAGGCTTGGTGACGCAGCAGTTGTTTTAGGCTTTCTGTATCTAGAAGGTATTGGGGAAACACATGTAATTCTTCTTTCAATCCGCCGACATCCACAGATGTAAACAAGCATGCCCTCTTTTGTGCTCCCCTCCCTCTTTCGCCATTATTTTTTAGTTTACCTAATGCATTTTGTAGTGAATTTAGTGTATACCACAACGTCGACCAAACGAGAGCAAATGTCTTTGTGTGAAAAACGAGAGATCTCGATATTCCAGAATTTTTCGATAATCCGGCGATGCCTGCTCCCATTTATGCTGGATTATCAAGATTGTACGGTATATGATTTGTAAGCAAATTCCTTTTAAATGAGCCCACCACAGCTGGCTAGATAAATTCGAAACGCGAACGAGCTCTCCTAATAGGTCGATAGTTGTTGCAAATCTGCAACACACTTCGCATTCCTTCTGTTGTTTTATATTAAAACTAAAAGTTTCATCAAACATTCGCGTATTTGTCAGCGCCAGTTTCAAGAGAGAAACATAACTTTGTTTCTAGAATTTCACTCACAAAAAAAAAAAAAAAAAAAAAATCGTGGGCGATTCCAAAAATCCAACGAAATGAAAAGATAGTTCTGCGAAAAAGTGGCGAACTCTCTCTCTCTCTCTCTGACTGGCTGGCAAATGGAATATCATCTACTACTCTAATTTTGGCTCATTTCCCTCACGTTTTACCAGACCACGCCGTTTGTTCTACAAACGTCTGTTTGGTTGCGAAGTGCACACACTGGTTTTCTGGATGCATTTTTTCCCGAACCATTTCGTCAATTGATTGTTCTGCGAGAGCGAACTTGGTTTCAGTTGGGAAAGAAGTCGAACGGAATGCTTTAAAACAGGATTGAGAAATCGGATTGTGGTGTTTTATTGACCCGTTTTTGCATGATGTGAATTGCTCCAGCGATGGTGTTTACTAATTGAAGTGGATTTCTTTTCTTTTATTACCTTATTATTTTTGTGTCATGGAATATCTATATCCAGTTCGCGCCATTAAAATCAAGACTTTAAGTATGGTGCTTTACCTTTTCCGTGATTTAACCAGTTCTGTTTTACGAAAGCAACTTCTCTACAATGAATGTTTATGTTCCTCGCATTTTATTCATTTGGAATCTGTATTGTTTTATTCAATTTGATTTTATATTAAATATAATAATTCACAAGAATGACCGCTCTATATTATGAGCTTTTGAACGACTGTTGAAAAGACGTAACTGATACTTAATAACTTTACTACTGAATCTAAAATATTTTTACTAATTTTTAACTATTACTTATGAATTTTCACATGCTTTAATTATTTTAGTACCTCCCGTTGTTCACAGATATAATTAATTCAGTTCGCATTAGTGAAAAACTATTTGCACCTCGTCTGAAACTGAAAAAAGACGTTTAGAATCGTCATCAATCGAAACTTTTGCATTAAATCCATGCCAAAAGGATCTGATTTAAATGAAATGTATAAAGATATATTGCGTAAAAGACAATCTTTATAGTTCTACCTTCCTGTCGTCAAGTGCTCGAAATTGTTCAATATTCCTTGATTACGAAAGTGACAGTGCACGGCTTTCAAAGTTTTTTCTCTTTCCCCTATCCTCTATCTACGCTCTGTTCTCCAGTGGCTTGTTGATTTTTCAGAGCCCAGCCCCGTTTCTTGTGTTCGAATCGAGACTGTCATACAAAAACAAAGAAAAAGCCGACTCTCAAAATAGTTCTTTCCATCTGTGGACCGCCTGCAAATATAAAGCATAATGACGAAATAAAGCTAGAAGGAGAGAAAAGAAAGAAAGCAAAAAAAGAATAGCCATCTCACTTTGTTCTTGACGATGAAAGGCCGGCAGTGTGCCTCCAACAGCCGGGGCTATTGTTCTTCAGAAGGGGTTCCTCCTCATCTTCTGAAGTACTAGTGGCACTTGTGAGCGTTTTCTGACGATTGGGCAATGGCGGAGGACAACCCGCACTCACTGCTGCAGATCGACTTACAGCGGAAAACAGAACTGCTCCGTCAGCGCGATGCACTCATTGACCACCTTGAAATGCAACTCGAGCTGAAGAACAGGCTTATTGTCAGACTCGAGTCGGAGCTGAGCAGGCTGAGGAGGATGCCGCTGTCCAAGCGCTTCTCGCGACAGATGCGCCTCTGGAATTCCAGTGATGACGATGACGACGACGAGTCCTCTTCCCTCAGCAGCAGCAGCAGCAGCAGCAGTGAGAGTGAGAAAGAGGACGGCGGCATTTGCAATGGAGGTAAACGGAACCCCTCGGCGGACCACAGCAGGACTAAGCGGCTGGCCATCTCGGCCGAGCCGACGTCTATGGACAGAGTTAGGAATTTAAGCCTCAGGATAGTGCCGAAATCCGATGAGTGAGTGTTGCTTACTTAACTTTTGGCTCGTCCTTCTTTTTGCTGATATTGTGCCCTACCATGGCCGAGTGGATAAAGACACTGAAATGGTAGATGATTGAAGTGTGACGGTCCCGGGTTCGGGCCTATCACGCCACTGCCAATCTAATGGTCTGGAGTTTTAGGCGATTTTCTCTATATGTAACGTGAATAAGTGTTAGAACCCCTTAAATGCCCCCAACCCAAGGCACCCCTCTCTTAGTGCAGGCTTGCCATATCACACTAATCAAATCAAACCTGATATTCTGATACCTGAGATTCTGATATGGTTGTTTTAGCTTAAAATCAATAATCTCATCAGAGGATTTAATCCAATGGTGATAGGTTCAAATTTGCAAAACGTATGATGCACTTAATGTCGTATATCGAAAAAGAAAGTCATCTGATATCAGCACATGGGCGCCGGCAGAATATTTTCCAGGGACGAGGGGGCAAAGACTACTCCAGGGGGGGGGCAAAGACTACTTTAACGTATGGTTACCATGTTGGAAAGAGCAAAAAAGCAAGGAAAACACTGCATACAAAAATTCAGGGGGGGCAATGCCCCCCTGCCTTATGCTGCCGGTGCCCATGTATCAGCACATAAAAACAAACATAACAAACAAAAAATTTTTGTAAACTAAAAAAAAATATGTAAAGCGCTTTAAAATTTTTAGAATGTCTCTTTTACAGGCTGTACTATACACTGAAATAAACCATAAAACTGTATCAGTTGGGTAACTTCTAGGAAAAAATTTAAAAATCGAAAATTTTGCGGAATCTGTCACTCTTTGAAAAACTTTGTTGTGTAATTCCATATTTTATTATTTTTTTTCAGAAACTTTCATAAAAGGTACCATCTTTTTATTTCAGTACGTAGTTCATCTTATAGAGAATCATTCAGAATTTTTTCAAGTCCCTGGTGCAATTAGTCTATTTTAATTTGAAACCGTGTACCGTGAGGCGGATTTTGTTTCTTCAATAGATGTCCTTAATACCAAGTCAGGATAGTGAAATGGAACCACGTATTTTCAGATAAAAACGAACATTTTTTTTTTTAATTAAAAGATAAAATACTGAAATAGAATTGTCGAGTCACTCGAAGTTGTTCAAAATAACCACCCTTAATCTTTTCCGTCCCCTCCTTTGTTTACACATTGCAAGACTACTTCAATGAACATCACGGTTTTCAAATGGTAGATAATCTTTTCAATAGAAGAATACACGAGTTTTCATATGTGCGGGATATTTGTTGCTGCTTACCGAAAATTGAACACCGCAATTTGCATTGAGTAGTTTGCTGCAGAGGATTCTCATAATTGAATTTTGGAAGATCTTTGTAATCACAGTAGCAAAATAACGTTAGTTCAATATTGTTTTAATAATTGAAAATTTTCTCTGTAGGAACCCGATATTAATTCACTTTTTAAAACTTTCAACGTGTTAGTATTGCATTGTATTGTATTGTATGTATTGATGCCAACCTGCACGAGGGGTATCTTCCCAGAATGGGGGATGCCTTGGTCGGAGGACTTTCGAAAGGGGTTCTAACGCCTATTCAGGTTACATCGGGAGAAAACTTTCAACGAGTCAGAGAGCCATTCTACCTCACCACGGGTTCGGGTTCGATTGCCGGCGATGCCTTTGGTGTCATTTCGTCCGTCCCTTCATAGGAGGCAACGCGGTCACCTATTAGGTGCCTACATAATAAAGAGACAATTCCGGCCTTAGTAGTGGTCAATGCTATAAATGGCTAGTGCCCGCCATTGGGTGAAAAAGACCTCGAAAAACTTTCAACACTTCGTTGTAGCTGAGTTGTAAAGGTTTAGTGTCGTAATTGCCAATATTTTCCTCGGTATTCAGCCAAAAATATGATTTATTTTATTTTATCCTTTTCTTGGAGGGGGAGGGGGGTTGCCATTTCAAAGAATACGATAGAGAAAATCTAAAATAAATCAAAATATATTCCCTTTTTGCTTTTAAACACCTTATGAATGTAATTTTTAAATTCATAGCAATTTCGCATGGCCTAATTTGAAAAACTGAAAGACAAAAATATAGAAATTTTGAAAATATTTAAAAGAACCTTTCTCACTATTTAAAACTTTCAACACTTCTGTGTAGCTTAATATTGTCAATATGTTCCTCGGTATTCTGCTAAAAATATGGTTTATTTTATTTTATTTTTTCTTGGAGAGGGGGGGGGTCCATTCTAAAGAAAACAATAGTGAAAATCTAAAATCAAAAAATATGGTTTATTTTATTTTATCCTTTTCTTGGAGGGGGAGGGGGGTTGCCATTTTAAAGAATACGATAGGAAAAATCTAAATATCAAAATACATTCCCGTTTTGCTTTTAACCACCTTATAAATGCAATTTTTAAATTCATAGTAATTTCGCATGGCCTAATTTGAAGAACTGAAAGACAAAATGTAGGAATTTTGCAAATTTTTAAAAAACCTTTCTCACTTATTAAAACTTTCAACACTTCTGTGTAGCTTAATATTGTCAATATTTACCTCGGTATTCTGAAAAAATATGGTTTATTTTATTTTATTTTTTCTTGGGGGGGGGGGGTAATCCCATTCTAAAGAAAACGATAGTGGAAATCTAAAATCAAAATATATTAGTTTTTTTAAACAACTTATATTCTCTTTAAATTCATGGTAATTTTTAGGGATGAATCCAAGACGATTTTTTGCGAGGCGAGGCAGATTTACAGAATTTTTGCGAGACGACACAAACATTTTTAACATTACAATATATTTATTTATTTGCCAGGAGAGGACAGCTCGCGTCACTGAATGTGTCGCTAAAGAGCTACATATACGTTCTTCCCGGAATTTCCCGCCACAATTTGGAACCTCATCAGAAGGTGGGGGACTTCTGAATATTGGCACCCCTCGGAAACTGCTAGCGACCGCCGAGAGGACATTCGGAACCACGGATTTAACGTGCACGTACACCGCATGTACACGGTGGTCTTTAGTGGTATGCTGGTATCGAACCCGCAACCTTCCGGTTACGAATCCAACGCCTTAACCACTGGGCTACCACGGCCCAACATTACAATATAGGAATTTTTCGGGACGAGACAAAGTTTTTGCGAGACGCGAGAAGCCTATTTTGCGTCTCGCGTCCATGCCTTGTAATTTTGCATGGCCCAGTTTGAAAAAATGATACAAAATATAGGAGATTTGTAAATTTTTAAAAGAATCTTTATCAACTCATTCACGTTAACTAAAGCAATTCCAGTATTTAAAATTGCTTTCAGGCTCCTTTTAGGTTCTAACAATAAAGACTATTTGCATACAACTGCATTCAACCAGTTTATTACACTTTTTAAAATGTTCGCAAGTCCAATTTTCATGACCCTAAATAAATTACAATTTAACTATATACATATCAAGAATTAATTTATTAACATTCCGTTCCACATTTCAGCTTTTTGATTAATTTCATGTAGTGCGATTCACATTTCTGAACTAGTTAATATAAGGCCACATTGAATAAAATCGAATAATTAATTTTTGTCCAAATTTAAAATCTTATTATCATCATTTTTTTTTGTATATACATCTTGTTGTAAGATAATATTTTATCCTTGTCTCGTCTAAAGATAATGCCATCTCTTGCTTTCCATGAAAATAGTGCCACTTTCACTTGCAGCTGCTATTTCGTAATAGACTGCAATTGTATTTGAGGGCTTATTCTTGAGTACCACTTCATGAAAAGACGAGGGAAAAAATGGGAGGGGGGGTTGTACAAACAGGAGAAAAACCATTAAGTGGTTTTATGGGGTTTTGACTTCCTGATTTCGAGAAAAAAAATATCTTACAAACGATCATGTGTTGTTCTAGCTATTTAAGTTATGGCTGGAATTTGTTTTTTGTTTGTTTGTTTACAAAGGGTGTTGTAGTACAAGATATTGTTACAGGAAATTAAAGCACGAGAAAATATAAAAAATACCTTTTTTAAAAATTATTCAAATTCGAAACTTTATGTAACAAGCACTTTTTAGAATTACATTTCTCTAATTTTTAAAATTAGATAAAAATAATAATCATCATTTAGTTTTTCACGATTGCTGGCGCAAACTGATAGTATTAAATCATTAATTTTGTAGATAAGTTGTTGGATTACGGCCGATTAGCTAGCTACACGTGGGCTCTACGCGAAGGAGTGGGATGCCCTTCATGGGGTCTTTCTAAGGGGTCCTAACCCGTATCTACTCTAAGTTTCGGAGAAAACCGTGGAAAACTCCGAACGGTTAGGTCGGCAGATGTGACCTGCTTTTGCACCAGTCACCTACCGTCTCCTAGTTCTACCGTCTCCCTCCTACCGTCTCAGAGCTCTATGTGCTCGGCCACTGGTGGAGCTTCTGCAGATAAGATTGGATTATTTCCGTAGGGTGTTAGCTAATGAATTTTTCCTGAAACAAGTCCTCCCCTTTATTAAGTAGAAACGGGCCTTAAACGAAAGTACAATCGAGCCCGTTCAATGAAATAGCCAATTTTTTACGAAAAATTATTCTATTAAGTAGGATATTCCATTGACAATTTACTACGATCTGGTACATGGGAAATTTACTATATTAAGCGGTATATTCTTTTAACCGATATTCCACTAAGCGGGCTTGACCATAGTATTTTGCTGTTCCGTATATCCCTGATTTATCGAATATAACTTTCATGTAAGAGGCATCTGACGTAAGTGGGAACATGTTTGGTTTCTTGAGATTCTACTTAAACTCATTTTGGACTGATGGTGCGTTTTCGCAACATAAAATAACATAAAATAATATAAAATTTAAAAAATATATAAACATTCAACTTTTAAATTACCTGTATATTTACTCTCGCTTTAAAAACGATTTTGTGTTTTAAAAAATATTAAATTGTCTTTATTATTCACATACAGTGGAACACGGTTAATGTAATATTGGTTAAAAGAGTATCCCGCTTAATGTAATAAATTTTCAGTATACCAAACCACAGTAATTTGTCAGTGTGATCCCGGATAATGGAATGCTCCGCTTATTAGAATAATTTTTTGTGGTAAAATGACTATTCCATTAAACGGTGTCGACTATATTATATAACATACTAGCTGCGTGCCCGTTCTTCGCACAGTAGGAAACGAAAATTTTCCTTACATGTGTAATTCGAAATTATTCGTGATGTGGAATTTAAAAAAAAAAGAGCAAAATTATTTGACTCTTAATGTAAAGTTTGTGTCATGAGTACTAACCTGATCATTGCAGTATAATGACTCAAAAAACCACGTCAGTGTTATTCACTATTAAAAAAGTGGAAAGCTTAATAGTTTGCAGAGAACTCCTGGCTTTCAAAATGTCTTATTTCTACATCATACTGTTTTTTAGGCTCAAGTTGTAGCATTAAATACCTAAGACACTACATGAAATGGAGCACCATTTATTTCTTTCCGAAAATGTACCATATAAGGAAAGTATTGCAATCATGAAAAAAATTCGACTTCGAGATTTTGGTGTATTTACACGTTTTGAGGTCTTCTGAATTCATTTATGCTATTTTCAAGAGATGTTTTTAAAATAGCTGCGCACCGGCTCTTCATACGGGAAGAAAGGAATATTTTACTACTAAAATCATATCTGCATGTGACAAAACAGAATTTCATTTTTAAAAAAGTTCAAGTAATCCCCTCTGTTGAAATGACTGCGGGATATATTAACGCAAATTAGAATTACTTTTCGTTTAGTTGGTTGTAAGACAACCGTTGAAAACGGATAAACACTTTTAATTTCATGAAATATTTATTAACGTGGTACATTGCGATTTATTCATACTATCTTTACAAATCTAATAATACTACCTATTACGTACATTAATACTATCTATACTCGCTTCTCCCTCTTCAAGGCTCCCTTAAAAGAAACAGCTTAGATTATTTGGCCTCAATGGGATCTTTTGATTCTGTGGCGATTCTTTGCAATTTACGCATTAGCATAAATAATAATCATTTCACATAATGGTTGCCATTAAGGAAACTCTCCATATATATTTAATTTATACATAGTTTTATAAGATTGGCATATTTAGCGCCGTAAACCATTTCATCTTACTGTGGGGAGAAAATATCCAAGGGGTGCCATTTTAAATATCCAATAGCGATATCTTTTATATCCTCCATAGTCCTGTCTCCTGAAAAACATCAAACTGTGTAATCTCGAGGAGCTACTTATTCCCATTTTAATTGTGACAGGGCGTTAGAGTTGCAGAGTTTACAAATTTCACACATTTTTTTAATTTATGACGTCACTGTTTGACTGCCGTAAAGGATACCCCGGTAGATTAATTTCGGAGTTACTTTCGATATTTCGCATAATTGTTTTCAAACGGTATCATTAAAACTTTGCGTGACCTTTATGGAGGAACGTAATTCAACGTTAAAATAAAACTATACTCGCAAACTGCATGCGTATGTTAGGCAACGCCTGCGCTAAATTAAATGCCAAAAATAAAAATAATAAATAGAAAAATTTTAATATATCGCGCTTTGAAACGAACTTTGTAACTTTTAAAATGAACATTTTCAGCGCCGTGAAAACATTTCAATTTTTAAATAAGCACCGGATTAAAATACCACTTCTAATAATAATAATCGTGAATTTCTTAGTTTATTTCTACAGTAAATTTTAATCAAAATATTGTCTCCCTGTGTTGAAAATAGAGCTGGAATAAATGAGTTAAAATTATGGCGTAATTTTTAGGTATCTTAAAGCATTTAACGTCATAGATCCTCACTTGCGAATTGAAATTCTGATATCCCATTTAAAAACTCGATTGGTTGAAAAAATCCTTTTTTCTAATCCTTTCTGTGGCAACAGCCGAACATAAATTCTCGTGCCGTGATCACAATGAAATGAATGGCGTAAGAGCGCGTTGATGCTATTAAATTCTAAACATTAGGCTGCATTAAAATTCGTAAAAAATCATCTAATTTACATAATTTTTTCGTTTTTATTTTAAAGGAGGGAGAAAAGAATGTTTCACGATTTGTCGAAATATCTAAAAGTTATGACGGATAGAATTCAAGATGCGACAGTTTTAAAATTATTTTACGAAAAAAAATCGCGAAGCAGATGTTTAGTAAAAAAATTCCTAAAAATCGGTAAATCAGGTTAAGTATTCAGAACAAACTGTTTTTAAAAGAAAATTTTCTCCTCTATCCGATGATACAAATGCCGTTTTGCTGCGAGCGTAATTTCCGCCGTTATTACGAATTAGGTGAGAAAAAATGCCAAAAATCGCATAAAACATAAAATAAAAAAAAATCTAGGTCGAATTTTGAAAAAATCGCTTCGAGGTGCACAACTACATATTTACATCTTCCCGAATACCAAATTTGGTGTTTCTAGGTGTAGCCGTTTGTCCGTAACGCTGCAGACAGACACACACACACACACACAGACACCTTCTTTTATA
Organism: Cheiracanthium punctorium; assembly: GCA_038373885.1. Classification (NCBI taxonomy): domain Eukaryota; kingdom Metazoa; phylum Arthropoda; class Arachnida; order Araneae; family Cheiracanthiidae; genus Cheiracanthium; species Cheiracanthium punctorium. The sequence continues at coordinate 41,938 of JAWZYV010009677.1, forward strand.
ATAAGTAGAGATATACAGGCTCATTGTATTTGTAAACAATGACGATTTGATACTTTAGCGAACATTGACTTTAAATTTGCGAATAACCGAATAATATTTACTGTTGATATGTCTCTAAAAATATACATGAAGTTTAAGATTTAATTTTGACTGATGATTTTTATGGAACAAAAAACAACAAGCTATAACATGGAACTACTGAATATTTTATATTTAGTATTTAAATGAACGTAATATTTTTAACACTTTTACAGTCTTATTTAGTCGTTACCATCTCTTAGACGTCATTATCAAAGACTTTGAAGAATGGAAAATGTATGCGGTCATTAATGGGTTAAGACAGATTTTACTATATTTTATTTATTTCTGTTTCTTTTTTTTGTATAAACCATTCAAGGATAGGAAGCTTCCTGTTATTTAAGCTTGATCTTATTCAAAGCAGAAAACTTGGATTTTAAATGTACTTGCAGTGAAGTTAGTTTATATGGTGAGGACCTTCTGTTGTGTAAAAAAAAAAAAAAAAAATAAAACCTCTAAAGTTTGAACAGGATTTTGTTTTCTCCGAAAAGTTAATGAAACATTTAATTAATGTATGCTAAGAGGAAACCAACAGGATCAGTTTACGTTTGCGTTATTGTTATAATTACTAAATCTGATATAAATTTTTTGTGGACAGTTGAAATGACTTACAGAAAACTCAAGACACGATCTTCCTAAAAATTCCATAAACAGAAATATTTCTAAAATCTATTACAGGTAAACTAAATTTGAATAGTTGGGAGTTAAAAGGAATTTTGTTTGGTAATAGTAATATTTAATAACTATTTGAATATTAGAATTTTGTGGTTTTCCTTTATTCGCTAAAAAGTAAAACAGCATGCAACAGTAGTACGTAACTATGCAATAATGGCTCATAACTACTCATAGTTTCTTTTCAATTAAAAACTGAATTAGTGTGAAAAAAAATGATATTGATTCTAAAAAAGATTAATGATGTTTTTACGCTTATGATGACTTTAATGATATGAGTGAATGAATTAGTGGAGACATGTAGTTTGTAAAGAAATTTCTTAAGATATAAGGTGATCTGTATCTATATGTAGTCATATTATAGAGTCGAAACTACTTGATGGAATATGCAGTTGGCCCAGAAATTTTATTCTAAGGGGATATTCTATGATCCTTGATTACATTGACTAAATATTACGGTTCGGTAAATTGAAAATTTATTACAATAAGCGGGATATTCCTTTAACTGATATTAAATTAAGTAGGTTAGACTACTTTATAAGTTGTATACGTTGTTTACGTCAAAGAAGAAATGAATAATTATTTGTCATGTACTGCCAGTAAAAAATAAATTAAAAAAATTAAAATGTAAAGCTCTACAATTTTATTTTGAGACAGTTTTAAAAATATTCTGTAAATTGAAAAATAGTCCGTTAAGTATAAATTTAAAGCAAATTACTACGTGATGGAAATGCAAATAAAAATAAATTCTTTACTAAGAAAAATTCGCTAAAGTTAGTTTTAAAGAATTTCGACAGTTTGTATAAATGTATATATTTATTTCCTTAGTGCTTGTATATTTTGACTTTCTTGGTGCTTGAATACTTAATTATTAGTGATGTTTATATTTTTGTTAGTTTTAAATACTGTTTACCGTACAAAGGATAAATGTTTTGTTGACTCAACAAAATTTGGTTGGCGCTATTTTAAACAAAAATTTTGCTGATTCAACAAAATTTTTCGATAATTCCAGGAAATATTTTGTTAATTTACCAAAAAAAAAGCCAAACCAAAAAATTATTGGGCTAAAGTAGCATACACTAAATTTTTGTTGAATCAATAAAATTTTGTTCACTTCAACAAAACATTTTTTTTCCCAGTGTAATCTTTAAACAGATTGAATCTCTTATATCTTTGTGTATAAATTTCATTGCATTAAGAATTGTCACAGAACACCCGGATAATTACCCACCGCACTCTTTATCAAAGATTAAAAATGCAATTGTCATAAGTATTCAAAAAGACAATCAATTTGCATACTTTCTTTTTTCCTTTACATTCTAGAAGTGCCAAGTCATACGTAATTAACAAACTTCGAGAGAAATATTCAACTTTACCGACTATTTTTGGCAACTCAATGTAACAGATCTCTTTGTTCCGATCTCAAAAGTGAGGACTGTCTTGAGCCAAGCATAAAGCCGCTTGTTATACGTTTGGCTCTAGCGACAGGAACAACATTAGGTTATTCAGATTGCGTTCTGAAATGTAAACAGGAATGAATGAAATGGTTGCAATTTTTATGGAGCTTTTAATTCGCCATGATTGCCGCGCGTGCGGTTTTCTTCGAAATTCGTCTAATAATAACTTCCAAGACAAAACTTTCCAAGTTATTGCAAGGGAACGGGAGTGGTTCCTGCATAATTATAAATAGAGCAGCGGTCTGGGAGCACTTATTTTCTCCGCTTTCTAAAGTTTGAAACGAGATTTTTGACACATTCTGCAGAAGAAAAATAAAACGAGAGCCAAAAAATGTTGAAGAAACGAAAGTGATATATCGGTTTAAAAGCGAAAAAAGTTGGGGTATAAATAAAGCCATGAGCACTTTTTTTTTGTTTTATTTATGATGATAAATTTATTTTGTTTCAATGTTAATTATCACATCAAAACTAACTAACTAAATAAATAAATGTTTCATAGTTTGTTACAGTATTTCTCTATTTTAAGTACTGAAATCTACACATGTTAAAGTCAAACCCAAAAGAAAAATTTCAGATTGACATGCCTGAGCATGCGCGATACTTCAAGACTTTCTGGAAAATTTGAATGATGCAAAAAATGTGGAGGCACTCGTCCACGTCCTATAATCAAAAGTTGTTGTATTCAACAACTCTAACTCAAAGACTTACGGATTGGACAGAGTTAAGAATTTCTTTTTGAATTCTCTTAAAAATAGAAAAAAAACCTTCTGCTTAAAAAAAGGATATGTTTTAAAAATTTATTATCTCTATTTGTTTTTTAGTTATTTATTTTCAAATATAGTATTTTTCACGAAAGCTCGAAAAAAATTAAATTTCTGTTTTAAAAATAAAGTTTGTTTATTTTTAAAACTATTAGAATTATTTACTTTAATCTCAAACATAATCGAATGTAGTTTAGATTTAAAGTATCCGTCATCGCCTATCGCAAGTCCTTGCATAAAGGTTTTCATATCGCTCAATGATCACTAATTTGTAATTCTATAAAAATGTTCAACACCTCAGTGAGTCTCTGATCTTTTTCCATTGTGAATTCATCCAGAGGTGCTGAAAGGGATTTTTTTCTGGGGGGTCAAGCTGATATATTATTTGATAAGTCTATAAAGAGTCCTGTCCTTCAACAGTTACAGTTATTGTTCTGACCTCTGAGCGTTGCCGGACTCAGTCACCCCGTATCCTTTAACACAGGATTGAAATATTGTTGCAATCCCAAAAATGTGATAGATCAGGTTTGATCTTCCTGCCCTACTAGCAATTTTGCTCGGGCCATCATCGGCTGGCTACGTGGCCGGTGGTGATCCGAGCAAAATTGCTAGTAGGGTGATCTTCAAACACACTACTATCGTTGCAATCCATATGTTGGAGCAAATGGAACCTTAAGTGTTACCGGATGTATGTGCACCTTCTGTCCTTCAACGATTATCATTACCATTCTAACCTTTAAATGCATAGCGATGCATATATGCATCGTATTTTTCAGTACCGGATTAGAGTAGAAGCCAAATTTCTTACGTCAGTCTCATAATAAAATATAGTTTTTTTTAATAATAAATGATTCATATGAATTCATTCATATGGAATGATTTATATGATTCATATCGTGAGTAATAAAAGTTTCACATAATTCTTTCAAACTGTTTGTCCTTGGAGAAATGAATTAGTTATTCATAAAATTGATATAAGAAATTTAACTTATACTCGTGGCTATTGTGCGAACGAGAAAAAAATTCATGCATTTAAGGGTTAATTTCCCAATACTGCTATTGCAAGAACCAGGGGTTCCAGAATCCAGACCCTCTCCGAAATTTCAGTTTTTGTTAGCAAAGACTTCGTGAAAAATTCTGCCTTTTTCACCGTTTGAACCCCCCCTTCGAAATTTTTGGACCCCCCCCGAAATTTTTTTCTGCGTACGTCTGATGTTGATTATGGCAGAGAGAGAGTGCCCATGGATTGTGGAGACACTTCCTTCAATACACACTATTATCACTGTCACCCTATATTTTAATAAATGGGGTTTAAATAGCCTCCCAAATCAATCTTTCAACACACTATTTATCGTATGTACAATATCGTGTTCTATGCTATCCTTGCTGAGGGCAGAGGGTGCTTATAGATTCTGGGGACACTTGAAGTGTGCCAACCCACTCTAAAGACATGGCTATTTTGTGGTTTTGTCCGTATTTATGAACTTTCCTGTTCTTCAAAAAACACATTTTACGCGATATATGACACAAAAATTGGTTGATGGTGTATCAACATTTTTTTCAATAAATTCTGGGTTTCGAAAAGTTGGGGGGTGGGGGGGGCAAAAGTATACTTTGACCCCCACTAAAACATCTGGGGGGGTTCAAGTGCCCCCTTCGGTTTCGGCACCAACGAAATCGTCATGCGTTTACGATCAAAATTCAACAGATTTAATCTAGTTTTGTATTTAAAATCCAATGAACTACGACAGTGAGTTGAGTTTTGGGTATTTATTTTATAAAATAGAGCTATATATCGGTTTGACAAAGCAATGCAAATTTTTTTTTTGCTTATAGGCCGAGTCCATGAAAAAGCTGTCTGCTTTTTACAGGTTTTCTACGTATTTTGAAAAGCGTTTATGATTTCAGTTTTTCCGACTATCTTACTGTACATTTAAATTTAAAGTGCACGAGAGTTCAAATAAGTTATTGGAGTTTATTGTAACATTCTCTCTTTGTAAAATGGTGTGCGTGGTATACGTCGCTCTTCTACTAGCTCACCAAAGAATCATTTTATATTGCAATATAAGTAATAGAATTGCTTGCAGAAAGACTCAATCAAGTTTCTTCTGTTCATTCAAACATTCATTGAGATTCACAAATGTTCGTTCTCAATGGAATACGGATAATTTATAATGTTCTTTACTCGAACACAGGAAAGCATTCGGATATATCATGATAAATGTGCTGTAACTGTTTAAAATACGTTTGCAATTTACAATGTTTAGGGAGACAGAGAACTTTGGACGATACCACTGACTTCCATGCTAAAATCAATTTTACATTTTTGTTTATTTATTTTATTTTTTGCTTATAACTCCGATTTTAATTCTGCTCTTCTGTGCATACGTAGAAAAGTATCAAAGATTCAGGTGACACATTCTTAAATGTATCAAACATATACCATAATTATTAAACAGTCCCATAATTATTGGTACAAAATTTAAGGGGAGATAGGGCACATAATAAGGAATCAGAATCACATAGCACTGTGGGGGTCAAAAACACCGTTTTCACTTACCTGTTAATAATCACTTTGGGAAAATTGTTGAAGGGTTCGTCTAATTTCTTAACCACTTTTCATAAACAATAGGCTCGTCTCCAAAATTTTCATTCGTGAAATAAAATGAAAGTTTTAAATTATCAATTTTAGTCACGTGTTTTCTAAGAAAAATATATTTGTGATTGATGAACAATGGTCGAAAAGTTCACTATTATTTCAGCACTTGTTCCAAAGTGATTATTAACAGCTACATGTAGATGGCGTTTGCGACCGCACATTGCTGTGTAATTTTTATCCTTATGTGCACTACCTTTCCTTATATTTTGTTCCAATATTTATGGGACACCCTGTATAATTTAATATTTGGATAAAATATATTTTGCAAAGAGCTGCCATCTAGTGGACGAATTTCGCATTTTATTGAAATATTAAATGTAATCAAATTTTGATACATTTAAGAATGTGTCATCTGAATCTTTGATGCTTTTTCTATTGATACACAAACACAGAATCAAAATCGGAGTTATAAGCAAGAAAAAATTATGTAAAATAGTTTTAGCATGGAAGTCAATCGGGTTGTTCGAAGCTTTTGGTCTCCCTTATAAATAATATCTTTGTAGCACGTTCCCTAAGTTCTGTGGTAACTCTTTTACATTCATATAAGAATGTCATCATTCAGAAGAATTCCCATAAATTCCAGCGGTTGTTAGCGGGATTAATCCAGTTAAAATTTCCTTGTACGATACTTTTTTTTCCAATCAAAAATAAAACAAAGTATTTTAGTAGCATGAGACAGTCTTACTTCTCTGTCCTAATCAGGAATTTTGACAGACGAGACAGCCCTATTTTTCGTCTCGTTCCAAAATTATTTATACTGTTTTTTTTTTTTTTTACATTAGTGGACAAAGTACAGTCAACCCCCTTAATAGAATATCCCGCTTATTAGAACAAATTTTCGTGGCAAATTGGCTAACGGGTTCGACTGCAATTCCAATGAAGCACACTATTCACATTTGTCTTTGTCAGATTTTAATAGTTTACTTTCATTATTTACAGTGAATTAATCTACATATGTGAAGCCTATGTGTTGGATGATCCTTCGTAGTCAATGGACTGGGCATAACTTACCTTTCTTGTTTAAAATTTATGCTTATGTGTTTTTATACTTAATCTACCTTTCGTTTACCTGGATTATTATTCAAAAAGTTATATCGTTTCATACTTAACTAATGTTTTTCCCTTTTTCTTTCCAGATCAAAAGAATTGATTCAGAAAGCTATTCTGGGAAATGATTTTATGAAAAATTTAGAAACTATTCAAATTAAAGAAATTACGGATTGCATGTGTCCCGTGGAATATGCTAAAGACAGCCTCATTATCAAGGAGGGCGACTATGGATCCGTCGTGTACGTTATGGAAGGTAAGTTGGACTGTAAACTAATTTCCTTGGAAATTCAAACATTTCTTTTATTCCAGTGTTTTCTTGAACGTTTTTTGCAAGAGTACAGGCTATGTAGACTGTCCGGCGTAGTAGGCCATTGGACTACTACGCCGGTGCTTGGGATGCCGGTGCTTGGGACTGCTGCTACCTACTGCATTGGTGCTTGGGATGGGGAACTCCCCTCTTGGCTGAATCTGCTGTGGACCGTGTGAGATAAAAGGATCTAGTGCACTTAAAATCCATCGTGGCTCCAATGTTCTCCATGTTCAAACGGTACATCTGGGGGTGCCAATCCATGGGCTAAATCTCTGATCTGGTTCAAAATTAGACCACCCATAAGGGTCATTTATGCCCACATAATGAAATGACAACATATTTGGCCGTCGTAACGTCAAGCCTGTAATGGTTCATTGACCCGACCATTAAAAAGAAAAAAAATGTCATGTGTATTGTATTTTCAACATATATGGAGGACATAGCAGTATATTCTCTGGAAAATTTATTTACTGATATTTACACAAGATGGAACACAACATTATGTTTACACACGAACATAGCTGCGAACACAGATAACACAATCTCAACCAAACTTCGTGCCGATTGCAATCAACTGTAATCGATGACTAAAATAATATTTTGCGAATTTTACAAAAATGCTATGATAAAATTGCATTATTATCGAATTATTTTGACATTTGATTTCTTTAACATGAAGATAACTGCTATTTTACTAAATTAACATTCACTAGTCCTAAACTTTTTGGCAATTGTTAGCAACCGTAATCCATATCATTTCTTGTAATCGATTACAGATGACCATGTAATTGCACGAAGTCTGATCTCAACACAAGAGTTCCGGAATGGAATACTTACCCGCGACTGTGCGGTGCTGCCGTCTACACTTAAATATACTTACTAAAAATACCATAAAGTCGATTATACGTGATGAAATTATTTTTAATATTTAACTGATATTTTAAATATACATGGCATTTTTTATCGAAATCGCTTTTAAAAACTTTGTCCGTAAGTATGAGGCTTGTGATGTTTTCCACATAATGTCTTAACTGTGTTACCTGCTTCTTTATAAAGCAGAGCTTTATTCTTATTCTTTTTCCATTCTTTCCACGCAGAGGGTAAGGTGGAAGTTTCGAAAGAAGGAAACTTTCTCTGCAACTTAGGACCGGGGACGGTGTTTGGAGAACTAGCCATATTGTACAACTGTACGAGGACTGCCACTGTGAAAGGTAAAGTCATGACTCTTTTTAACTTTTTACATTACGCACATAAGAAATCCCTTTTGTGAGGCCAAATTACACCTTCTCGAAAAGATATTCGAATAAAAGTCATATTTCGAACTTTGGTTTCGTATATTAATTTTTTCTTTCTTCATAAAACACGAATTAGGTTATGTATAATTATAATTTTTCAAATATTTATCAAGGTGTGTGTTTTTCAAAAACTAATTGATTATTCACAGAGCTAAAATAGGAAATTTCGCTTATGCTTGAATACTTTGATAGGGTGTAATGAAACATACTGTTGAATCCTGACAGTCATATTTATTCTAGTGATGTGATGTCGTGTGTGATTAAGGCGAACCTGCACGAGGGGTATCTGCCTAAGATGAGGGATGCTTGGTGGGAGGACTTTCTAAAGGGGTTCTAACGCGTATTCGCGTTACATCTGGAGAAAACCTACCAAAACTCCAGACCGTTAGATCGACGACCGCGCGGTGGGACCCGAACCCGGGACCTTCACACTTCGGCCGTCTACCATTTTCAGTGACATAACCACTGTGCCATGGTGAGGCTCAGATTTATTCTTCATCCCGAGCTTTCGAGGAAATTAGTTTCCCCTAATTAATCATTCAGTATTAAATATAGGGGGGGGACCCTTTATATAAGGGAAGTTTAATTATAACCAACCTGTATATAAATACAAAATCTTTCTTCATAAGTTTATTCCTTATAAATAACACCATTGAAAATCATATTTACTACCTCGTGACTGCGTCGACCGAACTCCTTTCAGAAAACCCGCATAATTTGTGAATCTTGAAGTTCTGTGACACCAAATAAAAATTAATGCTTCTTTTATTCGATAGAGGAAGAATTAAGCTCAATTTAAAAAGAGGTGTTCTTTGGGTGCATTTTCTCCCAAGCGCGACACAGTTATGTTGTTAAGGAAAGTTGTTAAAATTTTGGCCGATAGAAATGAATAGTCTTATGCAATTGACGAAAAACATGCTTCTAGTGAATTATACTGCATATCGAATTTATTATTTATTTTCAAGAAAAACCCACTTTTGCTCAAATTGTTTACATGTGTGTGTGTGCAATTCTAGATCCCATATTATTGAAACTTGAAATTATAAGCACAAAAAATATTAACTGTCATATGTAAATATTTTAGTAAAAATCCTTTTACCTTAATCTTAAAAACGTTATTCCTTGTTGACTTTTCATTCGATAATATTTTAACTAGATCAATATAGTTAACAACTAAAAAACTAATTTAAATAAATATTAACTCTCCGATCTCCCAGGATGTAGGCTTCCAAATCAATCTGTAAAAAATTAAGCAGACTTAAAGGGGATATGCATAACGAAAAGATTTTTTTTTTCCCGTTTAAAACTGTTTTCGAACTAAACGCCCATGAATACTTACTGCGGTAACGGCATATGAGCTGTGTTTTAATTCTCATGTATTTTGTTTTCCCCTTCTAGCCATAATGGATTGTAAGTTATGGGCTATTGAACGACAATGTTTCCAGACAATCATGATGAGAACAGGCTTGGTTCGGCAGGCAGAGTATACTAGTTTCCTAAAAAGGTATAACACACTTTAACAATGTCTTCAAAATACAGCATCTAATTCATTTTCTTTCACTATCCTCTTCGAATTTTCAAATTTACTGACAGAAAGAACAAGTAAAAGGATAAATAAAGTATTTTGTAATGGAAGATATCTTAAGGTATAAATACTTGAACAATATCTTCAAACGGAAACACAACACTTCATAAATTTTCTTTTACTAAATTATTCGAATTTCATAAGATAATGAATAAGATTATACGAAGTATTTTATAGTATAAAACTTCTTAAGGTATGAATATTTCAATACCTTCAACTAAAATACAATATTTAATTAATTTTCTTTTACTAAACTATTGGAATTTTCAAGTTTAATTAGAGAACGAATAAAAGTAAGTAAATTATTTTATTGTATCAAACTTCTTCAATTGCATTATTACCTTTTTCTCTGTTAAGGGGAGTTGCAACCTTTGAGTAACCGAAAAGAACTGTATTTAGACCTATTTTCATAGCTTTGCTACATCTTTATTTAGCGATCAATCTGCCTAAAAATTTTATACGTGATTCTTTAAGTGTTTATAAATGCATATATGCACTGCTATATTTATCAGAAAATAGGAAATTTATTTATGGCATAAATATTTATAGCTTTTTTTTCAATATCAAGATTCGCTACTGCGCGCAAACTTACAGAACGAAATATTAATACACAGTTAAAATATTAACATTTTTATGAGCACACAATACAGTAGTTAATAACCTACTAATCTACTAAATGAAAAATCTCTACTTTTCATAACATAAAAATGTTTTTTTCAAAATAATAAACAAGTACAAAAACACGAAAAAACAGATGTAAGTTATAAACATGAATACCACGTGCATACTCAACAAGTTTCAAGATAATACCAGCATAAGTTTTTCTACAATCATGCGCAAAAGTGCAGTTTTGAGGGAAACGCGTTTAAAATTTTAATCACTTCTTTAAATTCAATTGCATCCGCATTTCCTTTTGCAGATTACCGCGTGCAAATAGGAATATTTTCATGCGGTTTGAAGCATACGATTTAGAAAGATCCAAATTTTTAAAAAATGCAATAATATTTTTTCCCCGATTTTTTGAATATTTAAAGGTTGCAAATTTATATCACTTGATTCTTAGGAGCTATTCCTAATACGGTACAACGTCAAAAATCAGGTATCTTTGGATATTTTTTAATTTTGGATCATTTTCAGGCTGCTTTTTTTCTGTTTGTAATCGAAGTAGAATGAAAAAACTTCTTTTAAAAAAATTCCTTCTTTTTGAGACGAGCTTTGTTCCTCCATTATTTCCACCTGGATTAAAAAAAAAATCGAGTGAGGAAAATCATCCAAAAAAGTTTCAGCAAGATCAAGCTTTGATAAAGGAAACGTTCAAATACGCCATTTGTGAAGGCCGAATGTCTCCTTTAATTTATGTCTTAAACGGAAATTTAACGTTTTTCCCGAGATTCGTAGGATTCAAATTGGTATTTATTTATTTATTTATTTTTTACAACATTTTTTTCAAAACAAATGATTGCTCTGTCAATTTTAAAACATAAACACTAAGATTGTAAATTAAAGGAGATGGGAAGTAAATATTACAAAATGAAACGAAACTGTGGGCTATTTTCCATCTTTACTTTCTGCTCTCTATCTTCAAGTAGTAGAACAGAAAGTAAATAATAATAAAATGAAAGGACACCATGTGATATTTTCCATCTCTTTATATTCTGCTCTCTCTTTTCAAGTAGTAGAACAGAAACTGAATCCTTATAGAATGTGGATCAAAGAAAGTAGCGCTCGCAACAAATAAATTATGAGTTAATTTTTTTTTCCCATTTCAGCGCTCGTGTGAAGACTAAATTGTTTCTTTTATAATTTCTATCCTTATTTATAAGCATGTACCGATGTGTCGGACTTTTGGCATTTGTACTGAGTGGAATTTTCGGAGGAGTTGTCTTTAGAGGTGGTGTTTCGATCTGAATATTCTACACACGCCTTTCATCAGCAATTGTAAAAGTATGGAGAATTAAGAAGAGTTCGATTTTCACCCTTTTCAGTTCTTCTACATAAAGTTTAATCAGTGGACAAATAGATGCTTTAAACAAAAATGTCAGTCCAATATTTTCATAGATGCTTCGAATAGGTTGTCGTTTCTAAAAACAAGATAAAAATAGATAAATAATATAAATAAATAAATAAAAACTTACTAACGGAAGCGGAAATGTGAGGGAAAAACGTTTTGCCTAATTTCGTCTAAAATGACCTATTTTTAGAAAATTCAAGCTGATGGATATGTAAAAATGTTTTTTTGAAAGTTATTTTTATTGTCACAATTTTGTACCACAATTTAATTGAAAGTTGACAAATTTCATCAATATTATGTCAAAAGAAATGTTACGAACTCAGGAAAATACCTTAAAAGTGCTAATGCTAATTATGCCATATTCTAAGTTTCATATTTTGCATGAGGCTAATGTCGGATCTTGTAATTAAAACATACAATTGCTCTTCTAATTTTTTTTCTCTGTGTAGTACAGTATATATTTTTAATTAAGCTTACAGTATTAAACTCTGGCTATCTCAAGAAATACGATTTTGCATTTGCATTGCATTTTAAGTATCACGATATGTATGTATATTCTAGTTGCCATAGTACTTCATTTGAGTTTTAAAAATGAAAGTATACACTAAGCAGTTATATTTTTCTTTTTACAGTGTTCCAACGTTCAGGAACCTAAGTGAAGAAGTTTTAATAAAGATTGCTGATGTGTTAGAAGAGGTATTTTCCCCCTTTATATTATTTTAATAAACATATACGTACTCTAGTAAATTAATTAAACACCTTTAGTTGTGAACAGATTATTCGTAAACATGTGTAATAAATACATGTACTTGATGCATTTTAAGTTCAATACTCCTATTAAACTGTTATTAAAAACATATTTATAAACTATATTTTTCCATTCAGACTGCTTATAATGAAGGAGACTACATTATTAGACAAGGGGCGAGAGGGGATACTTTCTTCATAATTAGTAAAGGAAAGGTAGGTTCGGCTATTTATTATTTATAACATATATATATACATACAGTTTTTTTAAACTGTTTCATATTCCAGGTTAAAGTAACCATGAAGCCTGATTCTTCGTCTGATGAAAAATTCATTCGCTACTTGCAAAGAGGCGATTTCTTCGGTGAAAAAGCTCTCCAAAGGTATTATGATTATTACGTAATATTTAATATCATTGACTGAAAAAAAAAATCCTAATTTTTTTGTTGACATTAGTCCTTTCGAACAGTTTTGTTTTTAATCTTCTGCTTGCGAATTCAGTGACTGTCGGGTGATATCACGTTCGATCTCTAAAAAGGTCCATGTAAAAATTCGCAGACAAAGACTCTCTTCTTTTTTTTCTTCAAGTAGGTTTAACACAAATTTAACACAGATCTTTCAAAGTCAAGATTCAAAATATATACAAAAAGAAAAATGTAATATGTCTTTTTTTTTTCTTGGCTTTCGAACCCCTTCCTACCAAATTCCAAAATGTTCGCAGTTCGGATCCTAAAAAAAAAAATACTGAAACCTTAGTCACAATTTTCTTAGTTCCAAAAACAATATAAATTTGATTTTCAGTAAGTGCTTTGAAGTAGTGAGGAACGAGTGTAAACTTTTCCTTAAAAAGTGTGAAAAATTAAAAATGACCAATTTTTCAGACAAGCATATGGAAAATTATTTGTAACTGCAGACCAAGCATGAACCAAAATGAAGAATGTGATGATTTTAATCCTAAGATAGCGAGCAAAAGGAATGCGTTCGCATTCCAAGTAAATCCCTTTAAATTCGGCCGTTTAAATACTAAAAGATTTTTGGTTTATCGGTTATGTCTTAAGTTTATATATATATATATATATATATATATATATATATTTATTTATTTATTATTTTCAGCGAAGATGTCCGAACAGCCAATATCGTTGCTGATGATCCAGATGGTGTAATGTGTTTAGTCATAGATAGAGAGTAAGTAAAATTTAAATTTTCCGGCATGATTTACTATTTGTTTCATTAATAAACAAGGAAGATAAATCATGCCAAACGCAACGATTATAAAACATTTCAATTTCTTTAGCTTTGGATACGCAATTCTTTTTTATCTTCCTTTCAGTTTTTTTTTTAACTCTTTAAGTAACATGCTTTGAAAAATTTATACAACCTCATGTTCCAAGCAATTATTACCTGGTTGCTATTTATAAAGAAGTACTGGACGAAACTCACCAAGATATTGGAACAAGCTGCATATTAGCGATGATGAAACGACTGATAAAAATGGCTGTTACATAACACATTTAGTTTGTGGAAAGCTAGATATTGCCCTATCACGTCCAAATCTCATTTTTTGCAAAGTACCAGAAATAAGTTCTTTTCTAGCATAGCAAGATTCGTTAAGGAATCATTGTGGCCTGTAAAAGACATTGTGGCCTGTAAAAGACATGACTTTTAACGTGTTAGTACTGGCACAGTACCTTATATGATAAAAGCAGTAATAGCACTTGGAAGTTTTTTCCAAATACCATACATTTTACTTGTATAACCCACGGGCTTTGCAGGGTAGCAGAAAAAGGATGAGAAATAGACGCCCCTGTGAATAAGCTGCTATCCTGCATTAAGAAAGTATTCTTAAAAGCTCTTTTGCGCACTAAAACATACGGAGAAATGTACCCCAACCTCAAACTTCCATCACAGCCTGTATTGACAAGATGGGGACTTGGTTAAATGCCGCTGTATTTTATTATGAAAATTTTGATATGTCCGTCCTAAAAAGTCTATGGATAACCAAAACACGCACGAAAATAGAATCTCAAAATCTGCTGCTGAGTGATACAGTGTAAAAGTACAAAAGTGATACAGTGAAGTTGTAAAAGTACAGGAATGCGTTGGTAAGATTCCAGAGTCATTAGGAGAAGAAATCTGTGAGAAATTGAATTTTATTTAAAATAAAAATTTAGGATTTTTGGCGGTGAATGAAATAAATAATTTTATTAATGGTAAGGGGTATGAAGTACCAGAAAAAGTTGAACCATCCAAAGCAAAATATTATAAGTAATATCGAGTGGCATCCGTTTGATGTCTTACTTTTGAATACTTTTAGAATTTTAGTGCATATTTTTAGATTTTTAGTGCATATTTTTAGATATTTTGATGCATATTTGCATGCATATTTTGTCATTTTTTAAGTGCATATAATCCGCGGTCTACTGATAACTGTCGCAAAACAAATTTTTCGATAGCGAAACAGTTAAAGGAAGTCATAAAAATAATTTGTTATTCAACACAACATTTTAAAGATCTTTTCTTTCACTTATTAAAGTCAAGTTAAAAATTATTTTGAATTTTAATTAACAATAACTAACGATTATTATTTATTATTCCAGATCATTTAATCAGCTAATCAGCAATATTAACGAAATTAAAGACAAGAACTACGACGAAAGATTACCAGTGAAGAGAAGGTAAGATAAACGAGATTTATTTATGAACAGTCCTAATTTTTTCTTTACATGATTCTTGTAAAAAAAATCTATATTTTCTTTCTTTTTCTGCGTTGTCAGATGTTTTCTAAAGGTAAGCTTCTCTCTCATTCTTTCTAGTATTCTTTCTTCAAGTATCGTTTTATTTAAATAGTGCTATATTTTGTATGATATATTTTAAAAAACGAATATTGTAAATTAATAAACTGTATTTCAATTTACTTTTTTTTTCAATTTTTTAGAGTGGATGAAGAATTTTTGAGCCTAAAACTCTCTGATTTGCGTGTGATAACTACTCTTGGAGTCGGTGGCTTTGGTCGCGTTGAACTGGTAATGCTTTCCAGATTTTATTAATCAATAAATATCCTAGGACCTCTATTTAACGAACTCGCTAAATTAGAAAATATGTTCGTTATATGTAAACTTCGATTCATTAAATAGAGACGCATCTTTAAAAATACTTTAAACTACATAAAATTTATCTTAAATTCGTAAACACTGAACAATATTTGAAAAAAATTGATCACATTAAAAAAAAATAATAAAAATAAATTGCTATAATTTAAATATCAAAAACAAAGCATTGCCCGATTTTATACTGTATCTTCAGTTATAAAAATGGTAGTTTTACTTTAAAATTATAGCAAGCCATTTTAATTATACATTACCACGCGCGTTAATCACTGAAAAAAGTTTGTTAGTTTTGTATGAGTTTTCGTTCGGAAATCTGTTTTTTCTCATAATACATCTCGCATCTAAAAGAAAATACAAGTTTGTAATGTCCAGAATTATTTTGGTAGTTTACAACGGAAACAATTGCTAAATAGAAAACGCAATATCGCAATTTCGCGGAGACTTAAGTGAAGAAATTCTCAAAATGCTCGAGTCCAAAGAGAAGTTCGCAAGTAAAGAAATTCACAAAACAAAGGTTCGCTAAATAGATATCCAACTGTCACTGTTTTTCAGAAATAAATGCATAATAATAAAGGTTGCAATAGGCAGTACGACTTCAATTTATTCCTACAAATGTTGAAGAGAGCGTCCGGGTGCCTCTATACGAATGAATATATTGTTCAACACTAACATGCGAATGTAATGATTTCATTGCTGCAAAAATGTTACTCTATCTGCAGTACTGGATCCAGAAGCCACGCTTGAATCTAAATATCTCTCACTCCATGCATTAGAAAATTTCATATGCTCTTCCAATACTTTTGCAGATATCGTAAAACTGATAAACAGATACGTGAAATTGGGGAAAGGAAGAAATGGATTTTGTTTTGTAAATCAATTCTCTGGGTATCTTGCAAACAGTAACTGATCCAGGGGAGGGGCTAGGGGGCTTCAGCTCCCCCCAAAAGAAATTGCTCAAGGGCAACATTCTGCTTTATTATACACTTTAAATAGCTAAAATGATCATATTTTATTACTTAGCCCCTCCCAAAAGCCTAATACATTGGTTTAGACTAAAATTTTGATTTAAAGTACATATTAATTGGGTGAAATAAGCTTTTTTAAAAATTTAGCCCCTCCCAAAAAAAATTGCCGAGGAATTTAACCGACGACTCGTGCGGCAAAAACGAACGAAAACTAGCGCAGGGTGTCTCAAATCCAAGGTTATTACTGCTTTGTTGTTGTTTACTGTAAAATCGAAATGCGAGGTAAAAATGAAAAAGTAAATACAAAAATACAATTTTGACCATACATTGATATAAAATAAAATATAAAAACATGTTTATATACTGAGAACTAGAGCCTCTCTCAGAGTAATAGCAAAAGTATTCGCGCAAGGTATGACACACCCGGAGTGGCAGTATTCGAATCCTATTTGGAGAATTAGACCACTAGTTTTCCCTTTCAAGGTCATGTTTTCCCTTTGAAGTCAGGTAACATAGGTTTTCCCTTTGAAGTCAGTTGTACCTGACCTCACCCACTTAAAGTTAAGAATTCACATCGAAAACAGTAAGGTAGCTTTGAACAATAGAAGAAGTACTCGCGATGGGATTCTGATGCACTCGACGTGCCGATATCCCAAAACCTATATGAAGAATTTCAAAACGAGTTTTTTCCACACCTTCTAGGTTATGACCATAAAGTCAGCTACACCATATCTCATCCATTAAAAAAAAAAAAAAAAAAAAAAAAAAAAAAAGTTAAGAGGGCACATTGAAAACAAAAGGGTAGTGGGTATATTATACCCTAAGCGGGCACTGCCGGTTTCAGCCAGGTTTAACCTTTCACTGTCATCATAGAAAAGACGTCGTGCTGGAAAGCTTCATTGTTCACAGGAGAAAAAGCATTCAAAGACCCGAGCAGGAAGTAACGATGGATAGCTCTACCGTATCTCGCTGTCGATAGCAGCGAGAAGGTTAAATATTCGTTGAGCAACAGCATTCAGGGCGATTCGTAATTTTTGTAAAAGAGTATGTAAGAGCTGGTAGAGACGATTCAGAATCACACAGCTAAGTGGGGTCGGAAACATCTTTTTCATTTATCGGTTAATAATCGCTTCAATAATCAATCCTGTCATCCATATATAATTCATACTTTAAAAATCAATCCTGCTAATAATCAGTTTTAGTCAAGTGCTTTGCGCGAAAGATCCGCTAGGTTTTGACGAACCATGGTTGGAAAGTTCACTTTATTTCCAAAGGGATTCGACTTCGAAACAGCGTTTCTGACCCCGCATTGCCATGTGATTCCGAATCGTTTTGATTTCCTCTACCGCCCCTTACATGTTTTTTACTAGAGCTGCGGATCAACTTGTATATTCATGATCAAGACTTCGTTGTGTAGTGTTTTATAAGCGATGCGTTCTACTCTCTATTGATCTTCCTTGCTTTCCGATTCCTGCAGGTCCAAATTGCCAACGATCAAACGAGAGCTTTCGCCCTCAAAGTGATGAAGAAAGCCCAAATTGTGGAAACGAGGCAGCAGCAACATATCATGTCTGAGAAAGCTATCATGGAGGAATGCGACTCTGGTTTTATTGTAAAGTGAGTACATAACTTTTTCTCTTGCGAGTGCATTTGGTTTGCAATATCCTTTGAGATATTTAACTATTTACAGGATGTCAATAATTGAGCTATACGAAAAGAAAAAAAAATACCTTGATAACTTTTGAACTGTCAGTTAAAACTTGGTGGTTGAATGTAGGACATGTTGGGATTTTTTTTTCTTGGTATCTCGGTATCTTCCTTGATATCTGCTTGGTATTTTCTTGGTATCTTTCACCGTTAATTGCCGTTTTTGCTCATTTTTCTAGTGAGAATATGGAGCATTTTTGAGTATATATACAATGTATCCAACGCCATCAAAAAGGCGACTTTGGCTACTAATTTAAACATAAGGCGACTTGGGCGACTTTTTTGTACAACAAACGTCATTTTTTTACTACTCTCAAGTTTCTGGCTACTTATACCTAACTCCAGGCGACTCATTCGAAAATCGAATTTCGGTTTTTGTCGACTCCCGTTTATTCTCAAAGCTGCGATTGGTCGTTCAAACATTCTAATCTGCTTTCTTAATTGTAGCATTTAAAAAAATGTACTATATTCTCAGTTATATAATGCATGAAGTTTTTAATTTATCATTTTATTATCATTCCTTCTTCAATGAAGCTAAATGACGTATGTTTATTTATTAACGACAAAATCGCGCAAAAATTTCTACTATTTTGTAAACTAAAATGAGGAAGGTAGCTGCTAAACTGGCGACTTTTTTATGTTTGCGAGGCTAATAATACTATTTTTGCCTTCTGTCATAGGTGGATCTTGATGACCTGTATATAAAGCATCAAGGCCTACTATTTGAGCAATAAGAGCCTGGAAAAAATTAGACCGAGTACAAGCTGAAAACAGCTCGTCTAACTTTTCAATAATAAAATAATCAAAAACTTGCTTCAAAAGTTCAAGTTTTGATCTCGAGCTCATACCTTCAATTATATCAGTATTTTCCATCGGTTGACCAGATAGTCGTTAGAGGTTAATTCATCGAGAAAGTTTTTCTTTCAATTACCCTGGTGAATCTAAACTCTTGGGCAAAACTTTAAGGGGTGATACGGCACACAATGAGGAATCGTAATCACATAGCAATCTGGGGTGAAAAATGCAGTTTTAACTTACCCGGTAATAATCACTTTTGGAAAAGCATTGAAGTGGCCGTCTAATTTCTTAACCAAGTTTCATAAACAATAGGCTCGTCTCCGAAAATTTCATCCTTGAAATAAAATAGAATTTTTAAACTATCCATTTTAGTCTTCTGTTTTCGAGAAAAAATACATGAGTTTCTGACGGACGATCATCGGAAAGTGCACTGTTGTTTCGGCGATTTATCCAAAGTGATTATTAACAGCTACACGAAGACGACGTTGCCGACCCCACATTGCTATGGGATTCTGATTCCTTATTATGTGCCCTATCACCCCTTAAAGTTTTGCCCAAGAGTTTAGATTCACCCAGTATATTTTTCCATACTTTTTCACATGTACTAATCTCAATTCCAGGTTATACCGCACCTTCAAAGACCGAAAGTACCTGTACATGCTAATGGAGAGTTGCTTAGGAGGCGAATTGTGGACTATACTAAGGGACAGGTAACGATATTCTCCTAAACACTTTTCAAAATGATTTATTTTCCATCTGTGGATTTGTTTCCAAGAATCTGAAAATCGCGTTTTCATTCTTGCAGAGGGAATTTCGACGACAATACTACAAAATTTTACACTGCTTGCGTTGTCGAGGCGTTTTCCTACCTGCATTCGAGGAATATCATATACAGAGATTTGAAACCTGAAAACATGATTTTGGACACCCAAGGATACGTGAAATTAGTAAGTCTAAATAATAGCGCATGTATTTGTTTATAACAATCACTGTCATTTATCGTGTTATCCAGGTTTTCTTTGATAATCGTATTTACGTCGCTTGGTTTGCTTACAGCTAAAGAAAGTACGCCATTAAATTTTGACTTATTAAAATGTGTCTTTGTAAATTCTGTCTTGCTCTCTTAGAAACGAACTGTGTGACTTCATGAAATATTAATAAAAATATGTAGAGAGTGATTCAAAAGTCCGTTAATATATGAAAAGTCAGTAATTTATGCTATAATGTAGATAGAGAGGCGAAAATAGGCTTACATGCTTAGAATGACATGAGGTTTTATTGCAACAAAGAAAAATTTAGCCAAAATATGGCGCTTCTTATGATAAAGCAAAAGTTAGCATAGCAAGTGATTTTTAGAAAAAACTGTGTTCTTTATAACACTTTTATACACGATTCTCATACGGCGTCACTGATGTTTCACTGCCCAGAGCCATCTGTTGATTATTTTTTTTTGCTTTTTTATTTTGGTTGCAATAGAACACGCATATCATTTCAAGTATGTGTGTCAATTTTTACCGCTCTACCTACATTATTCCATTAATTGTTGACTTTTCAAATGTAAACGGACTTATGTGTCATCCATTGGAAATGCATTAGAATTGCACCCCCAAAAGGAATTGTAGTTTTTTTTTTCTTTAATTTAAGAACCAAACTGTGTTATATTTAGCTATGGACAAAAAGTTTTTCACACTTTATGAAAAGGATTTCACATTTACATATCCTCTTCAGCATTTTGAGATAAAAATTTGGAATTTTTAATGCTATTATCTGTTGCTGTTTTATCTTGATTGTAATGCCAGAATAAAAGATTTATAGTTGATGGACAGATGGTTCGAAAATTAAGATGGGTTACATAAATGTCTTTTCGAATTATTCAAATTAAAGCTTGTAAAGAGTTGAAATATAAATTTTCCAAAAATGGCTCCATTACTTTATACAAAAAAATTCCTTACGAGATTTATGATTATTGTAGTATTTTGTTACAACAGTAAATTAAAACTAGTAAAAAAAAAAGTGTTTAATGCTAAAACTCATTTATTCTGTAGACTAGCCAAATGCAGTGTTCTCTGTGGAAAATTTAGCCGGACGAGCGAGATTATGCAGTAGTTAGATAAAATTCAATTATTTGAAAACGGTACTCTTACTTTTTCGCCCAGCCTGGTCAGTCAGGGTAAATTTTTGGCCAGTGTGCTTGGTCTAAAAGGTCAAGGAAGAACCCTGGAACGCTCTAGAACCAACTTTTGAAGACGAAATTTCATCTTTATATGAAAAAAGCAGAACTAAAGTTGAACTTTATATGGAGAAAACTACTAGTCACATGTCAAAGTCAATTTTATTTAGTAAATAAAGAATTAGAAACGGGAATGAAATATACCTCCAAAATACCTTCAAAATCCCCTAAGGCTTCTCCTATATTTTTTAAAACTTATTTAACAAGTTTTTTTTTGCCCTTCCGCTTTCTTAAATTCTTTTTTTTTTTCAATGGGTGGGCACTTGCCGATTAGGCATTGTCCACTACTCGAAAGATATTGTGTCCATTTTATTATGGGGACACCCAGTGAGCGGCCAACATTATCCTCTATAAAGGAAATACAAGTTAACATCCATGCCCAAGCCGGGATTCGAACTCGGGTCCCAAGGCGTGACAGAATGGTTAAATTCGATCTGAGGTAAATGACATTCAATAAAATTGAGCGGAATTTGGAAAATGACCCACGAAGAGTAAATCAAAACTAACTTGACGGTTCCAAGAACAAATTTTAATCTTTTTGGAAAATTCGAGCTAAAGTTACAGCCAAAAATCAAAGCTAACGGGCAGAAAATAATCTTTCGGGAAAA
Source organism: Cheiracanthium punctorium (assembly GCA_038373885.1). Lineage (NCBI taxonomy): Eukaryota > Metazoa > Arthropoda > Arachnida > Araneae > Cheiracanthiidae > Cheiracanthium > Cheiracanthium punctorium. The sequence goes on from JAWZYV010009677.1 coordinate 63,981, forward strand.
TACGCCCCTTTGTCATAAAAAATTAACTATCAAAATTGTTACCATAAAGTGTGAATGACCTTCAGTTCTGCATGTTTGATTTTTTTTTCTTCGTGTAACTTAACTATACCATTTGTAAGAATGATTTAGTAACGCGTTCTTATATTTTCCTAATTTTTTGTTAACTGTTTTTAAGTCATGTTTATGTATTAAAAAAGCTGCTTTAGTGAAAAAATCAACAACTTCTTGTTTTGCCTTCTTTAATAATATATTAGCATAGAACAACTTAGAACACATTTGCAATGTACGTACATTTATATAGTGATACCAGTTAATTGTACTTTCCTTTGTAGGTCGATTTTGGTTTTGCCAAAAAGCTACAAAATGGCCGCAAAACATGGACTTTTTGTGGGACTCCTGAATATGTAGCTCCAGAAGTTATCCTTAACAGAGGCCATGACATCTCTGCAGATTACTGGTCACTGGGCGTGCTAATGTTCGAATTATTAACCGGAACGTAAGTTCATAATGTGTAAATATCCACATTTTCTAAGTCATTCCAGAAAACCGCATGTACTTCTGTTTATGTAAGCTAAAATTATTTTTCTTTTCAAAATAAACTGGCTTTTTATTTTCTTAGTTACTAACACGTTGAATTACAGACAACTATCTGCTGCTTATTTCTGACAGGCCCGTAGATAGGGGTTGTGATTTGGTTGATTGATACCCCCCCCCCCTCCCCACCCGAAATCTTTGAGTAATATGTTAGTAGATGACTATGTATTTATGCCCGAAAAGTAAATAATTCCAAGAAGCACGAGGGGAAAGTAATTGTCAAACAAGATAAGAAAAAAATATTTAATTAACAACGCTAATTTCTTGGGAACTATTCCATAACACTATCAAGATAATCTCCGCCAATTTTGATGCTCTTATCCCATCGTGCTATCATAGCCCAGTTCCTGCTTCATGAAACTCCTTGGGTTACTTAACCCTTTGAGGGGCAACCCTTTCCCAATGCTGAAAAAAGGGCAGGCGTTGCTATCGCTTGACTTCACTACCAGCAAGATGGCGGACGATCGAAATGTTCATCGCGTGCCACAGATCAAGAGACCCTTTTATGACGCAGCTGGCTGTGCCGCACAGCCAGCTGCGGTCAAAAAAGGGTCTCTAGATCTGTGACGCGATGAACGTTTTGATCGTCCGCCATCTTGCTGGTAGTTAAGTCCAGCGATGGCAACGGCTGCCCTTTTTTCAGCATTGGGCAATCTATCCAGCTCTGTTCTCGCATTCTTCCATTTTTCAGCAGATGTCAGTGCTGTTAAAAATGACCATTTTTTTACAGGAAAGGACGTGCTAAAAAGTAAAGATTCTCGTGGAGCTATGTCAACCGCAACTATTTTTATAGAAATCAAATCTATTCTTCGTGACTGGCAACAGTCAGAACGTCAGAGTTGAAACCAAAGTGATAAGCAGTGGCGGCTTGTGACCTGTTTTAGTGGTGGGGGCCCGAAAAAAATATAGTGCCAATTAGAATCGCGAAAATATATATATACATATAGAACAACCTATCCCCACGTGCATAAAGCGTAAGTATTTAAAATTTCTCAAATGACAAATGACTATCAAAATTACTTTACAACTTTTGCTATTTTTTACCTAATTATGTTAAATTGAAAAGTTTATTACTAAACCAAAAGCCACATTTAATTATTTAATATTTATGTTCTTTATAGCTGCCTGTTCATAATTTTTAGATGATTTATTTATTTTAAAAGCAATATCAACCTATATAAAAATGACATTTATACATCGCTTTTCATAAATCAAGAAAACAAAACAGAAAAATATCTGACTGCACTGCAAAAATACGATCACGCAAATAAAAAATGATTTCCTTCTAAGCGGAAAATTTCGCCAATAGCTACCGATTGCCGAAATTTCCCTGTACAGTCGTGTACACCATGGGAGGGCTTGAAGACAGCGCCAAATAAGCCGTTTGGAAGCCAATATGGCTTTTGTGCTCAAGGCCAAATATGTCAACCCGGTGAACGGTGAAAAGACGACAAATACAGGGCAAGCCCGCACATGGCCCATGAATGGTTTAGATAGGGGGGGGGGGTGGAATCGTATAACTATCGCTTGTTTAAGTGCTTTTTTTAACGGATAATATTAAAGTAGAGTAAAATTCGTGCATTTTTTCAATGAGGGTAAATTATTAAAAGACTTGCCTTGCATAATAGGAAGATACTCTTATATAGGAAGATTTAGACGGTGGTTAGTCGGTGTGACCAGGCCTCTCTGGCTCTTAATGACGATCCGCCACTAGTGATAAGTGTAGATTGCCTTTCATTTTTGTTTCATTCAAAGTACACATTGAAGATGGAGGGTGAAACAATTCGATCCCCGACCAACTTCTCGTGAAAGATTTTTTTCTCCAAACCAATGCTTCATCCAGAATGAATTCCCGGTGGAAATTGCAAACAAATGTTCCGTTCATTTCCCCCAGCCACATTCATTATTCGATTGGGAATCTCGTGGTCGAGAGGGTTTGCTCAACCGCAACAGTGACAGTGCACGTGAGGTGAAACCAGCGAACTGGAAGAGATTTTTGAACAAAATTATGACTACTCTGGATGACTTCATTCTGAGAGATTCACTTCGGATGCACATCGAAAGGGATACACGTCCGCTTTCCTCAGTAGCAGTAAATTTTGTACGTCATTATCATCTATAATGTGTTGCCGCCAAGATGCTGTTTTAGTGAACTAAACAGCTGAAAACCGCTTGAAGGGGGGGGGGGGGGTTATTGCTGCTGTTGTGGTTCTGGCATCTACCGTCATCCTTTGGATATATTTATTATCACTTTACTTTATGTGATATGCATTTATAACTTAATTTATTGACTTAGACGTGTAAGTTTATCACCCCGTGCGAATATGGTTCGTGGCTACAAGCCTGATTTCTAATTTAAAAAATCACCTTACTATTTAAATCGAATTTGCTTTAAAATCTAATATTGTTAAAATTAATGAAAACTATACAAATTAAAACCAAGTAATCATCCTTTACCTGATTTATGAGTTGTTTATTCTATATATATTTTGTTGGTTTCTAAAAATTATGTAAATTATTATGATAAACTTTAATTGAGGCTCATAGACATTTTACACCATTATATTTTCTATTAGAAACATTTTATCAATACAGTTAATTATATACGGAAGAATTTCTAGTAATGCATTGCAGATATTATCTGATGGAGCAAAAGAACATCTTAAAATAATGTTAAGGAAACGCTAATCACAAAGAGAACATTTTAACTCGAAAACCATTAGAACAGGTTAACCGAATTTTTTATTCAATATAATGAAAATTATGTGCACGTAATTTAATTATTTTTGTGGTGTGGCAATACCAATTTTGTAATCAGCAATACTTAAATAAATAAACTAGCTTTTAATGGCTAAAGCTAAAATGAAGATTAAAGCTAAAATTATGATTTTGCTATCTCAGTATATAATAATTATATAAAGGAGTGATCTTGATAAAGCATTATAAAAACCTTAAAGCACGGTGCCATCGTTCTGAGGACAAAAAACTAATTTTGACGGCATCGATTCACGAAGAGTAAATCTGATTTAAACGGGTAACATTTTTATATGAAAATCTTTTACTTGTTTGCGCACAATTTCCAGTAAAAATTATCATTTATTTTTAAAATTGATTTCAGAATTATTTTTTTTTATCAGCATTGGCATCTGTTAACTCTTTAACGTTCAGTGTTCCCTCTCTGAGATCACCAAACTCTGACGTTTTGACGGTAGCCAGTCACGAAGAATAGATTTGATTTCTATAAAAATAGTTGCGGGTGACATAGCTCCACGAAAATCCTTTATTCTTTAGCGCGTCATTTCCCGTAAAAAAATTGTCACGATTATTTTTAACAGCACTGACATCTGCTAAAAAATGGAAAAATGTGAGAACATCTGGATAGATTGCCCACAGACAGATGGCTGTGCCGCACAGCCATATGTCGTCAAAAAAGGGTCTCTAGATCTGTGGCACACGATGAACGTTACGATCGTCCACCATTTTGCTGGTAGTTAAGTCGAGTGATGGCAACGGCTGCCCTTTTTTCAGCATTGGGAAAGGGTTGCGCCTCAAAGGGTTAAAGTTGACAAAAGCGATGAAAAGTGCGTCGATACAGAAGAGTTAGATTGCCCCAACGGCCCCCAACATGAAAAAGGGCTACCGTTGCCGCCACTCGATTTAACTACTAGGAACATGCCGGTTGATCGAATAACCAATCGCGTACCACAGATCTAAAGAACTTTTTATTGGCACAGCTGACAGCCTTTAGCTTTTTCACGTGCGATTGGTGGTTGGATTGACCACCATGCTGCTGGTAGTTAAATCGAGCGATGACAACGACTGCATTTTTACAGCATTGTGTAGTATATTCAGTTAATCTCCTATATTGATATGAAAAAATTGCGCTTCACTGGGTTAACCGGGGAAAGCCTAGCGTTACCAGCAATTATAACTGAAAAAATTCTTTTCGCTTGGATAGTGTAATAGCCAAGCAGTACCGCATTTGGTACCAGCAGTTTCTAATTAACATAATTTAAAAATTTATTTGAAAATATAGTTTAAAAAACTAAAAATCACGCTTTACTGATAAATTGAACTAACTAAAAATGGAAAAATAATTCTTATAGAAATAAATTAATGAACGAAAAATAGTATTATTGTGAAAAAAGTGTGGGGCGCTTTGTGCTTTATTTTTTGTACCATTTTTGTACTAATCCTACCAATCGAATATTCTCAAGAACTGAGAGCACCCCACGCTTTTTTCACAATAATACTATTTTTCGTTCATTAATTTATTTCTGTATTAGTTCAATTTATCACTGAAGCATGTTTTTTTAGTTTTTTTAAACTATATTTTTATTTTTCACTTTTTAGTTGGATTTGCTATAAAAGAGTGTTTTTTAGTATTTTTAAACTGCATTTATTTAAAATTAGTTTTTAATTTTCGATATCTCTCATAAGACACTAAGGAACACTAAGTTGGAAAGTACAAACTGTGAGATAATTTATTTTCACTGTGCACCAGTGGCGTAGCCAAAATTTTTTTCGGGGTGGGCTGGTTGTCAAATTTAAAGATAAAGTTCAATTGTAAGCTAAGTAAAGGGTCGGGGGGGGCAGAAGCTCTCTCACCCCCCCCTTCTGGCTACGCCCCCTGCTGTGCACCAAAGTATTAATTAACCTGCAGTTATATGCTACCTTCCTCACTAAAAAGGAAAAATAGATCTATGATCAACAAACAAGTTTCATAACGACCACAACAAACACAAACATTCATGTAACAATAATGAGGTAAAATTTTTAGGTTTGCCATCTGGATTTCCAAAACGTAACTACCCAAACATACCACTGAATGAATACAGTTACCAATAGAGAGAGAGGTTCTACTCCATTGTGCTGAGCAGAGTGCCGAAATGGTACGCATGAGTAGACCGCGCTTGGTCCATCTCTCGCTCTCACGCAAAGGATCTCTAAGAAAATTACTAATCCTGATGATCCTAATCAGGATAATGGTATAAACTTATCAAATTATTGTATTGTCATCGGTCCTTGATAAATCTACAAAGTTTAAATTAAATCTGACAGTTTAACGTGTAGCAAAATCGAGTTCAAAGGAGTCGGTTACAAACAAAAAAACATACAAGTGAAACTAATAAAAGCGTGTTTAAAAAATTTAAAATTCGAGAAAAAAGAATTCTGGCTTTGCTGGGTTAAATGGATCATTTTGCGAAATTTGATTCAAGGCCCCTTTACCCATCACCAGACATGGTTGGTATTTTGTCGGCTACTTTTGTAAAAAAATCCAGGACACTGGACGAAATGGACAAAATGATGTCCATCCAATTTGAATAATTGTATTGTAATTGCGAGATAAAATTGCGTTCTAACATTTCATCAAAAGCAAAACTGTAATGCTTTCCTTCGAAAATAGTATGTACCACTAACATCTCTTTTAGACAGGCAAATGAAAGAAAGCCCATAAATTTATACACTGTAATAGAATTATCCTGTTTTACACGGAATGGAGAAAACTGTCGTATAAAATCATTTCTTTTCTAATTAATATCATCCAACTATATAGTTACGTAACAATTCCGGGCAACTCATCCAAAATATAAAACTTTTAGAATCATTACTCCAAAACGATTACAATATTAAGCACGAAAAAGGCAATAACATCTACACCGTTCGTACGATCCGCTGGAAATTTTTCATAATTATGCATAAAAATACAGAGAAAAAATTGCGCTACTTTGAAAGTCTGAAAATCCACCCGTTCCCTCATTTTAAAGTTATTTTTTGCAATTTTCAACTCTATTTTATTTAGGAGAATAATTTTTTTTTTAAAGTTAATCATTTGAGTGATAAAATTAGTTTTTTCAAGTGAGAATGTCGTCATATTTAAAGTCACGGTCATCAGGCTTTGAAGAGAAGTCGGTTCGTTTAAAATAGATTTTCCAGATAACAATTTAATTTTCTTTCATTAAAATAATCGTCTGCTTGAAGCTTGATATAAAAGGGGCTACACAGAACAAAATAGTTCGATTGCAAAAAGCTTCCGCGCGTTTCCAGAATAGCATGAGATTTGATTTGGGATAAAAATTGAATATGAAGTTATTTATTTTTTGGTGGATGAAGGTTAACTATATCGAGTGTACACATGCTTTCGTCAAATGTTTTTTCTAGCACCCGTTGTAATTGCCTCCACAATCGGCTTTGACTTCTAGTTAATTTAATAACTATAATTTATTTAAATCAAAATGAATACTGCCAGTCATTTCACCACCCCCATTTTACATTTCATTTAAATATTTACTTTTATTAATTGTTCTCAATCGAGGAAATTAAGTAAGGAAAGTAAAACTTAAAGTCTCAATAAATATAGATGAATCAATATCTGTACCACTGAAAATAACTTGAGTTGTTTGTTTTACCTCTCTGCCTTGATTTTGAAATAATATGCATCGCAATGCAATTAGTTCAAAAACTCATGATAATCGCTCTGAACATTAATAACCTATCCTTAATACCTCGGCTGACACTATGAGCTCTTCCGGAGCATATAAAGTAGCTGGATTAGCTAACAAATTTTGGAGACTGACATAAACAGTCGTAAATCCTCTTATAGGGTCGACTGTCAATCCTCCATGAACCTATACTTAAAAAAAAAAAAAAAACATCCAGGTCCCAATATCGTTTTGTCGAATTTGTATCATTCATTCATTTAGTTTTGTCTAGGGTCGTTCATTTTGTGTAATATCGTTCATTTTGTGTAATATCGTTCATTGCCCCGAACTTTTTACAAAAAAGTACCAACCCTAAATAACCATAATACCAACCCTAGGAAATTCTAGGAAATTGATTAGAATAAGTGGTATGTTTTAATTTTTACCATGTTTATAGAAAAAGGCAGCGAGATGCACTGTGTCCATAGTAAGAGCATTTAAAAATCCCGATGCCGGGAAGCAACGATGGGTACATGATAGTGATGAGACGGGCTCAGTCCGAGCCCGGGCCCGAACCGGGCCGGGCTCTGTAATTCACAATTGCATTCGGGCTCGGGCTCGTGAAAAATTTCTATTTTATTGAACATACTTCTTGAAACAGATTTTTAAAACTTGATTCATATGGAAAATAAAAGTACTTAAAAAAAAAATAGCGGCACGGGTGCCTAGAAGGCGCGTGAAGCTCTTTGGGTATTTCAGAACGGCGGCTTATATTGCTTAGTTAGCCATGAGATCGGACATTATTTCATAAACATAGATATAAAGAATTAGAGAGTGCATTAAAAATGTGCAACTATATTTGTCTTTAATTTGGACAAACGGCAAAATTCATTGTATTCTATCAAAGAATTACTTCTTTGAATTTTATGGTATTTTATTGAATTTTATTTATCTTTAGCTGAAATTTCGGGCTCGGGCTCCGACTTAAATAATATTGCTCGGGCTCGGGCTTCAAAAAATGAGCCCGAACTCATCTCTAGTACATGACGGGGATCGTTGCCGTCGCGTCTTTGCAAAGATAGCACATGATGCGACGCTATGGCACTCATCAAAAAGCTTTGCAAGTGTTTTAAAACTCATATATTCCGCATGTTTTTGCTTTCTTTATTACTTTGTATGACAAATATCAAAATGCTTAAATAATGTATGCTTTGTTTTTTTCCCTGTAGACCTCCATTTACGGGACCTGATCCTATGAAGACCTATAACATTATTTTGAAAGGAATCGATGCCATCGAATTTCCTCGTATAATTTCTAGAAATGCCATGGCACTCATCAAAAAACTTTGCAGGTAAAGTTTAATGCAACTTAAAATATGCGTTGCAATCAGTGACGTGCACGAAGGAGAGGTCCAAAAAGAGTTATTAACACTGCTCGTTAAACCACCATGTAGCTTTTGGAAAAATCCAATATCTTTTAGTATATTTTAAATCATCGTTAAGTTCTTATTTTGACTGTAAAAATAAATAAATTCAAAATCATTCAAGTAAATTTAAGTACAGAAAAAAGAGACTGGATCAGTGAACATCACATTTACCAAATTTCTTATTGGCCAGCCGTGATCTATGTCAATGTTTCTTAACCACCGGTTCGTGAAACTTTATTACTTGTCCACGTATATAAAATTTATTTTAAAATTTGCAACACATATCATTCAAAGTTAAAATTATACTTGTAGAGCCATTGACGTGATAAATAAAATGCATGCTTACTATTTACTATTTACTATTTTGGCTGACACTGGCAGGCCCGTAGAGAGAAAACTCGGGCCCCGGGGGTGGGAGATTTGACGGGCTCCCTTTCGTAATGATCAAATTATTCTCATTGTAAAATAGAAAGTGCTTTTCTTTCACTCTGGCACTTTCACTTTTCTGATTTTTATTAAAAAAATTAATGTTGGTCTAACATACAACTAACTGCTTTTTTTTCCTAACAAAAACAAAAGTTCTTTCTGATAAAAGTGAGCTTTCCTCCAGGGTCTGATTAAGACCAGAGCTCGTTTTGATCAGACTGATATCCATGACAACTCGTTACGCGCAAATCGTCTCCACCATCGAGACGTGAAACTAGTAAACCTAACTATGCGTCGGACTAGTTTAAGGGGCTGAAAAATGATTAAAATAGTTTAAGTTGTATTCTTAAAGAATAGCATAAAAGCATAATTCTGATCATGCAAATGATCAAATCCGTAATGATCCTTCCGTAATGATCAAATTATTCTCATTGTAAAATAGAAAGTGCTTTTCTTTCACTCTGGCACTTTCACTTTTCTGATTTTTATTAAAGAAATTAATGTTGGTCTAATATACAACTAACTGCTTATTTTTTATTAACAAAAACAAAAGTTCTTTCTGATAAAAGTGAGCTTTCCTCCAGGGTCTGATTAAGACCAGAGCTCGTTTTGATCAGACTGATATCCATGACAACTCGTTCCGCGCAAATCGTCTCCACCATCGAGACGTGAAACTAGTTAACATAACTATACGTCGGACTAGTTTAAGGGGCTGAAAAATGATTAAAATAGTTGTATTCTTAAAAAAATAGCATAAAAACATAAACAATACATGCCGGCGTGCAAAAATGTTTGTTTACACCAGGCGCGTAGCCAGGAAAATTTTCGGGGGGGGGGATATGAACTTATACGTGTATAAATAGACGGAATTCCATCACTAATCCAAAATTTTGGGGGGGGGCTATATCCGGATATACCCCTCCCCTGGCTACGCCCTTGGTTTACACTGTATTCAGGAATAGAACAAACGTCATATATCAAAGCATTCCACCATGAAGTATTCATCGAAGTGACATCATTCAAAGCATAACTTTTGTGAATTTAATTTTTTAAAATGTTTGAAAAAGGGTGGGGGGGGGGGGTTAAACATTTCCCTAATATACGGCACTGCGAACAAATATTTCTTATGACTGTATGTGTCAACAAGGAATGACCGTAGAGGTTCCCCCCAAAAATGGCTAGGCTAGGGCCCGCGAATGTCTCAGTCGGGCCTTGCAAATACTATGCAGTTTTAGCAGTCCGGCTCAAGCCTGCCAATAAGTCTCAGCCCTCACGAAACGGCTAAGTATGGCCACGGTATATGTGACGTTAGCAATCCAGTTTTGTTTAGGGCACCAGCTTTTCTTATTCCAGTCGATGCTGGATTTCACGTATTCTGCTTTCTATCTATAAAAAAAAGAAAAAAAAAAGTTTCTGGAAATTTATAATCGCAGGCCCCAAGAAAACCCGGGCACCCATCAAACCCGGGCAAGAAAATCACAGGCCCCAAGAAAACATGCCCGGGGGAAATCCCCCTCTCGTCAGGTCTGGACACTGGCCTGCTGAATATTTTTCCCTTTTTTGTCGGTTCAGTGTATAAAGGTTGGGAAACACTGGTTTGTGATTACGACTATTTAGTATTAACGAACACAATAAAAAAAGAAAAAGATGTATACAAAAGGCGGCCATGATTTAAAAAAAAAAAGTCATTGGCATATTTTATGATAATTGGTGTTAGCTTACATGGCATGTACCTTTTCAAGGGAAAACCCTGTATGCGACCCAGGGTATAATTTTATTATATTTAGTACTTACTTAAAGCAAATTAAAAGTACAGTGAGTTTTTTATATTAAAATTATATTTCATAAACATAGCCTTTTATTTTAAACAAACGGATATGGTTTTATCACATGCAAGGGCCTTAGTTTGCCAATATGGAGGGCCTTATAACAAGGGCCTTAGTTTGCCATTATGTATTCATTTATACAATTTCATCTTTCTCTTGTGCATGTTTATGTGCGAAAATGGTTCTCAAAAGGGACTTGTATTTTGGAAAGTGGTGAAATGAAAGGAACAGTTTCTTTAAATTAAAAATATTTTTTCATTATAAAAGTAAAAGAATGACTAATAGAAAAAAGTAATTGAAAATACTGGAGGCCAATTGGACCGTTATTTATATGATTTTTATTTTATTTCACTTTTTTCCCCCTATTAAGCTCAAAATTTTGTTTCATTTCAGAGACAACCCTGCAGAGAGAATAGGATATCAGAAAGGAGGCATTAAGGACATTGAAAAGCATAAGTATGTATCGAATGCAAACGCAGTATTTATTGTTTAGAGTAGTTTACACCATTAATTAACTAAATGAATCGTAATACAGTCGAACCTGCTGAATGAAATATCGGTTAAAAGACTATACCACTTAATGTAATAGATTTCCAATGCATCAAACCACAGTAATTTGTCAATATAATCTCTGATATTGGAATATCCCTCTTATTACAATAATATTTCTTGACAAAATCGCCATTCCATTAAGCGGGCTTGACAGTATATTTAACTTCATAAATAATTTTCTAATCGATGATTTTATGCAAGAAATACGTAACTCGATACTGACGGAAATCACATTGTACATGAACAAAAAATCATTATTTTATTGCAGTTGAACTTTATTTTTGAATGAAAAACTAAATAAGTAATTCTGTTGAGAACCTTTTCAAGTTTATTATTTATAAATGCTGTTTTTTTTTCTCCGCAGATGGTTCGACGGATTTTATTTTGATGGTTTAAGAACGCGTATATTAGTACCTCCTATTATTCCTCAAGTAAGTTTTTTTTTCTCCTGTCTCTCTATTTCTTTTCAGCAAATGCTCTTTGGAACTCAAAAGCATGTCATTTATGGAATCTAGATTAGTTTTGTTTATCATATAAAATGTTTTCTGTTTTTGCAACATTGTGCATATTTACAGTTTTATAGCAATATATTTTTCTTACAATCTTAGAAATCCTAAGAAATTCATTTTATTGAATTTAAAAAAATAAATGCAATAAATTATTCTAAGAAATTTCTGCCTTTCTGTCTTCTCTAAATATAAATACATTGTCACGAGATTTAAATATGTTATATCTACCAATGCATGATTTTTTACTTTTACTTGAAAAAAAAAAGTATATATATAATTTTCCTTTAAGAAGAAAATATTTAAAAAAATAAGCCTTAAATTAGAACAACTTTTAAATTTTATTTTGCTATTAAATACTTGTGAAAGCTCTGAGATCATTAAAAAAATAAGTGTCGCATCGCGTCTCTGTAACGACGAAGCAACAGTTTAAACCAGCGGCGTTCACATTTCTTTTCCAAAGAGGCAAGGCGGATTTATCAATATGGGCACTTTCTGTTGAGGAAAAAATGTCTCTTTCATTCCTTTTTACTTTAGACATTTCTCCCTGCACCCTGATTTCAAAGTTAAAAATCACATGAACAAAGATCAACTGAAAAGTGCAGCAAACGGTATATGTTTCTTATGTAAGCTGTAAACATTTTGCACAGAAGTTTCGCAGTTGTAGTAAAACGGCTAACAGATGGCATTGTGATCGCAGGCCTCCATATTCTTCCTATCTGATTCACAGTGACTATCTTTCTGTTGGGCACATTGAAAGATACTGTCAGCCAGAACCATTTCAGTACGCGGGAAGAGCTTGAATCGTCGATTTGTATTGCGTATGGATCCGTTTCCGCTGAGGCATACGAGCTGTGATGACAAACCTCATGATTCATTTGCGACGTCTCTATATGCCGAAAGTCGGACATTTTGAAAATATTGTTTTTCTGACTGCTTGCTGCGAATGAGTGATGCATGGTGATCGGCAATCGATTTCGACAAATAGCTTCATCTGTTAACAGTGTCGTAACAAAGGGGGTATGTTGGGGGGTTTTAACCGACCTTGTGTGATGGAGATCACATATCTAATTTACTAATCATTTAATTTGGTTTCCTTTAATGTAATGTATCCAAATTCAAGAATTCTAAATCACTTCTGTTTTCAGTTTTCTGCCATTTCGGCTTTTAAATCTGTATTTTCGCTTTTCTCGCATGCATCATTCTTACTTGTTTATTCGTCTCTTCAGACCGGTGTGCTAAAAATAGATTATGTTGCGTCCGTTTGCAAAATCAACGGCTTTTGGTTTCCCCTCCTTTGGCTTGGTGTTGGCGTGCTTATTGTTTGTTGCCCTTCCGACGTCTTTAAACTTATTCGCTCGCGATTACGTCATTTTTATTTTTATTGGATTAACTGTTAGGGTTGCTCTGGAATTGGCGTTATTGATTGCAGCCAAGTGTTTGTTCTCGCCAATGAGTAATTCTGTGCTGGCGTAATTTTTAAGGGATTCCATCTTAATTGCACTGTCCATATAGGACGCCATTTTATTTTCGCTGAGCCACCACCGCCGTTATAATAATGCTTTAATAGTATATGTTTAATAAAATAGTTTCAAGTATTTAACGTCTTTTATTTTATTGCAACTATAAGTGTATCCGAACCTGGATTATCATGTGTTACAACGCAACTTAATAATTTAAAACAGCCCTGACTAATTAACTTCTTTACACCTTGTGTCGAAGATTTTTCAACATTAAGTCCATAAAGTTTTATTTTTAAACATTAAGATTGCAGCTTTCAACTTTAAGATTACATCCATTACTCCTTCTCCCCTTAAGAAAATCTGTGTACAGTACTCTCTGTTAGCAGCCATTGTAACTACTACTTCGAAACTTCTACATAAACATTTACGTAATACAGGATATGCAATAAACATTCCATTTGATGCATTTTTCCATTTACCTTTGTTGTTGAGATTTTTTTATTTTGAAATCAGGGTGTTACTTGCTGGACATATTTGGTCCATTTTGGAACCATGGAGAAATCCACCAAACGTTCAATTTGGGCATTTGCTGGATCCTATATTATGTATAGAATTTTAGAACAAACAACCCAGTCTAAAAGAAATTACATCAAAAAGCACCTTACTCTACATTAAAGGAAAGTCTCCCTGTTAAAACTACTACAGGATACATGAACGTAACGTAGGATTACATAGTGTTTAGTTAGTTGTAAGGTGGAGGTCGAAAAATTATGAATAAAACATGCATACCTTTAATAACTTTTAATTTAATACCATGAAATATTTATTAACAAAGCATAAAGTGCTTTAATCAATATTACAGTAACAAATCTACTAATATTACCTATTACTCATACTAACACTATATATTTTCGTTTCTCACTTTGGAATGTTTAATTTAAATATTTAACTCTACAAGGCACCTGGTACCATTTGTGGAACAACCACTAACTATTCCTCTACCTCAATAAAATACTAGTACAGACATCTGTCGATTTTAAGACTATTTATACATAAATAGCAACGATATAATTCAGGCTGTTGCGTGTAGATGTACTGACTGTTCATATTATTACAAAAACTGATTGAAATTTAAACAGTCATCATTTGAATGTGATTTTGTTTATTTTAGAAAATAAACAAAAAATAGTTAGCAAGAGTTTTGACACGAAAAAAATGACTGTGTATTGGAGTTCGTCCTGTCAAGAAATGATTTGAATATTAAAATTTCAAAATATGAATATGAATATATATATATATATATATATATATAGCTAAGGGCCAGTGTACCGCATACAAAACTGAAATAAAAAAGTAATTTTTTAGTAAAATATTAAGTTATTATTTTTAAAACTATTTTCCCCAAAGTAATAATGACTAAAATTATCACATATATCCATGGTTCAGCTGAAGGAAGGAGCTCTTTTACTATTGAATGATGTCAAAATCTTGAATGATGTAGAATCGTGCAAACTGCACATAGGACGTAAAATATATGTGGCAGAAATTGATAAATCTCACGCTATAGTCACGTTCTTGACTGACTTTTGAAAGAAATCCCGGATAGTTCACTTAGTTAAACGCGTTAAGTTAAACCAATTAGTTTTCTAATGAAGTAATAGTGAAAATTACAGTGAACATTGAAAAAAAAAGTTCTTCCCACAGAACCGTTATGGAGGAAAACAAACGTACGCTATAACACTGACAGAACTACGTTTTTGCCTGTAAAGTTAACGTTGAATTCTTTAAAACTTTACAGTTTGGTAAGTAAATTCTTAGAGGCTTATTTTTCCTATCTGTAAAGGGCATGGCACACCTGCAATGCAAAGGTCCATCAGTACTAAGGAAAGAAGGCCAAGGTTCATAGGCATTGAAAAATAAAAGGGCGGCCAGGGCGCAGTGCCGTTTGTTAAAACGCGAAACAGATACACTAGTTTAGACAGTAGTACAAGTACGCATAAGACTGGGTTGAAAAGGTTTTACAACTGACGCGTTTGACATGTTTTTTCCTGTTCTTAAATTCAACAAAAATATGAGGTTCCACCACAGGCGAGTAGATAAGATAATGAACATGCTGGATGGTCGTAGTGTGAAGGTCCAGAGTTCTGGCCTGTACAGCTCAACTGTCGATTTGACGGTCTGGGTTTTGGGCGGTTTCCTCTAGATATAATATAAATGAGAGTTAGAACCCCTTAAAAGTTCTCCACCTAAGGCACCCCCCCTTTAGGAAAATATCATTCCCGTAGGTTTGTCTTAACACAATAATACAATCAACAAGAATGTGTATGCACTTTTGTTTGTGTGTCCATATTTTTTTCAGCATATTAATTCTTCCTAATGTTTTTCAGGTAAGAAGTCCAATAGATTTTTCAAATTTTGACCGGTATCCTCCAGATACGGACCCATTACCCCCGGATGACCTGTCCGGTTGGGACGCTGACTTTTAAAGACGGACTTTTATATAGGTTTATATATAATTAATTCCAATTTTTTTGTCAATGATGCAATATGCCGAGCGGATGCCATATTAGTTTTTTCACACAGTACAAGTTTTCATCCATTTATTGAAATCGTCCAGGCTAAATCCAGTGCCTTCATTAATTTGTGTCGAATTCATCAAATTTGGTTTGTTAAAAAAATAACTGCAAAATAAAGTTCCCGTGGCTAGAATGAGACTTCAAACTGTGATGCCACAAATGACTCACCATAACTAGAGCTCCTACAATATGCAGGCCGACGCATGGCTGCCATTTTTCTGCCGCAATTGCTCGCCGTTGCCTCTTTGGCACAGTCCAGATTCCCGAGCTTCTTTGTAGCAATTTCAATATCATTCTTTTTTTTTCTGTTGATTTCAGTAGGAAAACTGAACATTCCTATGTTCTGTACTGAAATGAATCGAACAATTGAAGGTTAAACAACCACCCATATTCAATATTCTTTCTTCAAGAGCTAAAACGATGTTATTGCTTAAAACTGTAACAACGAAACAGTCGGCTGTGTAAAAGCAATGGATGATCTTTCAATTATGGCAACCTCTTGGCATAAAAAAAGGCCAATGCGCCAGCTCGTAAATGTAGGAGCCTTAACCGGAACGTCGCAGTATGTTACATGTGACGTCATGAAGTTTGGTCTGCAGTGATTGTCTGGTAAAACTGCGAAGACGGGCGTTAAAGATGATTCCATTTTGGCTACGTCCAGAGGATTATCGCTTGCAAGACACGTGACTGTGCCGTCACATATTGGTCACGAATGTGACACTCACAGAAGTCACTGCGATTTCGCCATGACTTTAGGTGCTATTGGGAATGATGTTTAAAAGTTAAAACTGCAAGCAACTTTGTATCAAACACGCATAAGTGTAAAATGGAATTCCATCTACGTACGTTTCAAAAGATAGATATAAGAGAAGAGATGTGTTTGTTCTTCAATATGAACACAATAAGTTCGGTAATCTTATTCCCTCTCTAAGTGAAACAGTAAAAATGGCGGCAATTCTATTTCGGTATTCTGCATTGATTCTTTGTATTTGTTTTGCCGCTTTCAAAGGTTAATGTTGAAAAAGAAAAACTCTCTAGAAACAAAAATATAAATATTCCTAAAAACGTCTCCGGTTCGTCTTTACAGCGATGGAAGCGGAAAATTTAATGTTTACCTCAATATAACACACTTTTTTCGGTTATTCATGGGTTTTATAATTATAATTACTAAACTAGTATTCAACAGGAAGCGTATGTAACGGTCTTCCTGCAAAACCTCGTTTGCCTGAATTTTGTAATTTTATAAGAAAGCAAAATATAATTAAAAATTAGACAGCTTTTTTACAGTTTTAGATTATGCTTTTGTGTATTAGTTTAATTTCAATGCTTCAGAGATCTGTTTCGCAGAAGGACATATTACAAGAGTCCAAATTTGTTGAAAGAATTTATCCTCTGGGAGACATTTGTTCAGACAAAATCAGACGTGAGGTCTTGCAGGTTTGATTTATAAATTAAAAAATACGAAAACATGGCTAGTAAGAGTAGGTGAAAAATTCTTTTTTTACCGACTCTTACTAGCCACGTTCTTTTTACTTTTTTTTATTTTTTGAATCTAGCATTTTTTTTATTGCAATCTATTGAATTAATCTTTATTTACCTTTGCCTCCTTTTTTCAAAGCAATAACATATTGTGACCCCTTCCCCCTTAATTCAATTTTACTGTCTCCCTGTGTTTAATCAGCTCGTGGGGGTTAGTTAATATATCGCTTCAGAAGAATGAGGAATCTGTCTCCATTTCTGTTTTTTACTCTTGTGTGTGTTTCATACATAGTAATTTATAGCTTTAATATCAACATTTTTTGTTTAACACATTATTAATTATAATGCTCAAAGTGTCAAAATATACAAATTAAAAATATTTGATAATTATTTATTTCATCTATGCTAAAATTGTATTGCTATAAAGTTGAACAAATTTATTAAGTTTATATCAAGTCATTCTTATAAATGAATTCTGCATGTAAACTGAAATTTATATTTGAAATTTTAATCTTTATGTTGCAATTTTTTTAAAACAACAATTGAGATACATCTCATCAGAAAACGTATGTATACAAATAATTTTTTAATAAAACCAATGTGAAATATTGTTATTAAGTCTCTCTCTGTGTGTATATACATGTAATAAATAATATATAAAAAATATTGAATTTATGTATAAAATTTTGTTATGTATAAATACATATATATGTGTATGTTATTTTTCTTAAATAGAGGATGAAATTACATAAAATGAAATTTATTCATTCAACTAACGCAACATTAATAGACTGCTACTATTCCTTAAAATTTTTTGCAGCTGTAAAAAGAATTGCCTTTACCTAAATTTGTTTCACTGAAAATTCTGTAATCTATTTTTTTTTAGCACTTGAACTCCTTAGTTTTTAATTTTGTGATTTAATCCTTTACAGTCTCATTTTGTTGATACCATAAGAATTAAATTTTCATCTCAGTTTTTATGTCTTTGCGAAAACATACTACTCGATATTGTAGTAAAAACTGAAATTTTACTTGGAAGGCTAATATGCAAACTGTTAGTTCTGTACTTATTTTTCACTAAAAAGGTGCTTTCAGCTGGGTATTGCTGCTTAGAACTTACCTTATATATTTATATTTTAAAAGTATATATTCTTAAACATTGTCTTCTTAACGCTTTAAAACCTGACTAAATAGTTTCTCTTTGAATTAAATAATTTTTATTTTGATAAAAGATTTTAAATTTTGAATTAAAAAAATAAAGAAAAAAAATCCCGATTGTTTAATTTTCGCGAAAATTTGATTTTTTTAAAAATTTGCACAAATTAGGACATCTTTCGTGTTCACTAATATAGGTAATTTTTATGTTCTCGGTTGTGGACGCAGGGTTTGAAAGGATTAACATAATATTTTAAGATAGAAATGAATTTGCCAATTTAAAAAACCACAAAAGTTATTATTTTTCAAACAGGCTCTTTTTCCCATACCCTTATAAGACTAACAATTAGGGTGACTCTAAGTCTCTTAATCAGCTACTATTTGAGCAAGTTGTTATGGCTATTACCAAAAGAATATGAAGATAAATAAACTGTGTTTCTTGGCTAAGCAACCGAAGTCAAATATAACTTTTCAATGTATTTATAGTTCGATATTAATAAAATAAAAATACTACAAACTGCTTACATACTAGCTGACAACCATGATAACCCCCCAAAAAATCTTTGAAAAGCGGCGTATTTGTGTTGTGACAGTTTTTGATTTCCGTAAAATTGTGACATCGTGCCTTAAGTTTGTTTTGAAGAGAGCAATTCAAATTCTCTATTGATTGAAAATATATTGTTTGTGTTTAAAACATTATTTATTGAATGAACTCTGTTTGAGCATACTGTTATCTGGAGCAGTCTATGTATATCAAATCGTAGGTTACGCATGCTAGTAAATTGTTTTCGTTTAACTGTAGGCAGATAAGTCAGTTGAAAATGCATATCAGTCAACCGTCCTTTTGAGCATATTGCATGTTCCTAGTATAATAATAACTAACTAAATGCCATGAGTCGTCTTATTTTGTATTGGTCTTACAATAAGATTATGGCCATTCCTTAAGTCCCATTTTCCTATGATTTTAAAGCACTTTTTCATCAAATGTTTTGAATTTCATTGGAATTAATATCAGGTTAACCCCCTGACGCAAAAACTTCTTCACAAGTAATCCGAATCTGCAGATTTTGATATTCGTATGAAAGAGGAATAATACCTCTATGCAAATCTGCAGATTTTGACATTCGTATGAATGAGGAATAATCCCCCCACATTTTCTAAAAAAGGATACAATACAAAAAATGTTCTGAAAAGATTTTTATTATAATTATAAGCTTTTATATAACTTTACTGTAGGATTGCTACGTAGCAATTCAGTAAACTTCTCGGGGGTCCTATGCAAACGTTGTTTGAGTGACGAAACTAAATTTTCAAATTTCTCAAATATTTCAGAAACTACTGTTTTTTTTTTTTTGCGAATCAGGCTTCCCTCAAAATTGATTATATATCCTAAAATATTAGGTTGTAACGAAAGTTTTCCGCCACTGCAAGTATTGCCTGCACAAGCAGTTCGCGTTGGTGTCTTTGCCAATATTTTGCCAAACGATCTTTGTTATTTGAAAGAAAAAGACTTGTTTTAGAGCACTGTGTTGTGAAATCGGTAAAACAACATCGTTATGATTAAGTATAAGGTGTCTGAAATGGAGTTATCACGCTACCAGATTGAACATCATTTACTCTCAGTTCTGTTGCAAAAAGTCAGCTACAGCATAACACCGTACAGCTTAAGATACTACTGTTGTATCATATGGCACTGTGGAGATTTGGTACCGAAAGTTCAAAAACGAGGACTAGGACATTAAAGAAGCAGAGCGCTCTGACCGGCCTACTGATGCTGAAGAGGCCCGCCTACGAGTATTTGTGGAAGAATATAAAATATTCATCCACTCGAGAGCTAGCTAAAAGAGTTAGGCTTTAGTGCCATGTCCATTGGTCGCACTAAGCATCGCATAAACTTGACATATAAGGTCAATAGCTGGGTACCGCGTGAGCAGACTCAAGCAAATCTATCGGAAAACTTTCGTTATAACCTGATATATTTCAAAACTTTAAAATTTATGTTTATTTATTTTTTATTTTTCTATGGAATTGAGATTGAATAGCAAAATTTTGCTGTGATAGCTACTGCTTTGCTAGCTATTTTCCCAATTTAAGCATTTAATATAATTGTAGCCGTGATTCAAGACCAGTATTATACACCTTTTAGACAAATTTGGAAGACTTTTATTTGATTTTTGTGCAAGATCTATATATGCCAACTTTCAAGATTGCAACAGATTTGGTTCATCGGCAGTGAGTTCGTGACTTATTTTTGGTTCATCACGAATGTCTCCGAAGCTCGATGAGATTTTTTGCATCGCTTTAAGGTTTTGGTGTAAGGTCTATAGACATGTCAAAGACTTTGGCAGTAGATGGAGCACCCCCCCCCAGCATAAAAAGCTTTGTGCTTTATTTTCGCTTCATCAAGAGCATCTCCGGGACACCGGAACTTAGTGTTCTCTTGGCCAGTAGTACTGAATATTTCATAAGAAATATATGTAACATAATATTATATTTAAAAATAATGGTTAGTTTTTCCCGATTCAAACGACAGTGCTGGAATGACACTCTTAATAAATATACGTTTGAATTCTTTCCAAAAACGTTCATGTGTCTCATCTTATTTTCTTCAAGAAAAACGGTTATCGAGGTAAATTCCCTAGTTGCAAACAATTTTAACTCCTTGTCATTGCATCAGAAATTCAAGACACTTTCATAACATTATCTTTGTTATTTGAAAGAAAAAGACTTGTTTTAGAGCACTGTGTTGTGAAATCGGTAAAACAACATCGTTATGATTAAGTATAAGGTGTCTGAAATGGAGTTATCACGCTACCAGATTGAACATCATTTACTCTCAGTTCTGTTGCAAAAAGTCAGCTACAGCATAACACCGTACAGCTTAAGATACTACTGTTGTATCATATGGCACTGTGGAGATTTGGTACCGAAAGTTCAAAAACGAGGACTAGGACATTAAAGAAGCAGAGCGCTCTGACCGGCCTACTGATGCTGAAGAGGCCCGCCTACGAGTATTTGTGGAAGAATATAAAATATTCATCCACTCGAGAGCTAGCTAAAAGAGTTAGGCTTTAGTGCCATGTCCATTGGTCGCACTAAGCATCGCATAAACTTGACATATAAGGTCAATAGCTGGGTACCGCGTGAGCAGACTCAAGCAAATCTATCGGAAAACTTTCGTTTCCCTCAAAATTGATTAAATATCCTAAAATATTAGGTTGTAACGAAAGTTTTCCGCCACTGCAAGTATTGCCTGCACAAGCAGTTCGCGTTGGTGTCTTTGCCAATATTTTGCCAAACGATCTTTGTTATTTGAAAGAAAAAGTCTTGCTTTAGAGCACTGTGTTGTGAAATCGGTAAAAAAATATCGTTATGATTAAGTATAAGGTGTCTGAAATGGAACTATCACGCTACCAGATTGAACCATCATTTACTCTCAGCTGTGTTGCAAAAAGTCAGCTACAGAATGACACCGAATCATGTGTACAGCTTAAGGTACTACTGTTGTATCATATGACACTGTGAAGATTTGGTACCGAAAGTTCAAGAACGAGGATTAGGACATTAAAGAAGCAGAGCGCTCTGGCCGGCCTAATGATGCTGATGAGGCCCGCCTACGACAATCTGTGGAAGAAGATAAAATATTCATCCACTCGAGAGCTAGCTAAAAGAGTTAGACTTTAGTGCCATGTATATTAGTCGCGCTAAGCATCGCATAAACTTGACATATAAGGTCAATAGCTGGGTACCGCGTGAGCTGACTCAAGCAAATCTGGCGGAAAACTTTCGTTACAACCTGATAAAATTTTCCCTTTTGATTTTTTACTTTCAAAACTTTTGTCTTTTATAATTTTAGATTTATTTTTAGATTTCCACACAGAAGTCGTCAATTTTTTCGATTAACACTTAGTAGTCTGTTTGCAAACTGGAAAAGCTTGCCCGAAACTTAACACCACGATTCCAGAACCAGAGCAAAGCGTAAGAAATCATGTTTAAAAAACCTCACGTCCTTTCCTAACTTTGCAGCAAACTAACAATGTACATGATGAAGATGCGAGATTAAAATAAAGCTTTTTTTTGTGTGTGAAATTACTTTTAAAGCCTTCTTTGGAAATTGGAATGCGGGAGATTAGTGGAATTCCCTGATTTTGCCATTCAGGAAAATCGAACGCACTTGAGAAGAGTGCAAAACACAGTATCAAAGATACTTTTCCTTGACACTGTGCTTTTAAGGAATATTTCTTGCACTCATACACACCACACACCCTTCCAAGAGCTTCGAACTGATGGTTTAATCATGCGGTCTTCATTTCTACAAGTTTTTTTTTTTTTTTTTTTTTTTTTTTTGCGTGTTTCAGTTTAAGTTTTATTTGAGTTTCAGTCAACACACATCCGCCACATAAACTGAACAAATTATTCATATTGCGAATAAATTAAATCACGCAGCTGATAACCTCAGCCTTCTTTTGGATGCTAATGGTAAATATTACAAAACGTAATGGTTCAACTTTTAATTTTTCAGTGTCTCGTAAAAGGGCATTTAATTCCCCCAATAAAAATTCGGGTTCTCTTAAGTTCAATCCAGGTTTGAACTCAATGCTGCCATTGTTGCGTTTTCACAACGGTAACAGCGAGCTCGTTAAATGTCGAATCTAAAAATAGGAAAAATGTCCGAACTAGGTAGAAAATTTCTGCTCAAGCTACGGATGTTAGGCGCTTTTAACACTACGAGTAATTACATTATAAATAAATTTGAATAAAAGCAAGTGAGTTAACAGAGATTCAGCTGTCATACTTTAAAAATAATTCAAGGTGGGTGTTTTTTTATTTCTAGCTACCAAAATGTATTGATGCATTGCAGATCAGTGAATGTAGTTTTACATTTCAGGTTCTTGGTGGATTAAACTCAGTTTTTATATACCAGCCATTACATTATTAAAACAAAAAAACAAACAAAAAATCTACAGAATGACGACCACATGGCTTTACAAATTTTTCAATACATAGAGCTATATTCACAATTCCAGACATGCTTTATGTCCTAAAATATTTTTTCAGCAACACATTGTATGCGTACCCCTGACCTGTGAATGTATGTACCTGATGCTGAATTAATTGAGATGTACCCCTGAAGGCCGGGGGAAATTTTTCATTAGCATAATCCTATTACGAAATCCTCTATTAAATGTGTGAATACTTTTTTAAATAGTGATTTTAAATAATCTTTACCCATCATAACTAGTTTTACGTGTACTTAAAACAATTAGTTACTAGACTTTAACAATTGATGTTATAAAAATATTATTTATCAGCTATGAATGAAAGTTGTTCATTGTCTTTTATATGTCTTGTGTTATATTATGATGTTCTAGTTTCTTTTTCTGTAAATTTTGCTCAAGTCAAATGGCACTGACTGTGCTTGTATATAATGTAAAATCAATACTGAAATTTATTGTTTGTTAAGGAATAACATCTTGAAATATCTGTAGCTGTGTGTGACAGAATAAAGTTGTTTACAGATAGTCTTTGATTTTACTGTGATTATAATTGTCCGGTCGGGTTAACCCTTTAACGCGCAGTGTTCCCGCTCTGGGAACACCAAAATCTGACGTTTCGACTGCTGCCAGTCACGAAGAATAGATATGATTTCTATAAAAATAGTTGCGGGTAACCTAGCTCCTAGAGATGAGACGGGCTCAGCCCGAGCCCGAAAGCCCGAGCCCGAGCCCGGGCCCGGGCCCGACTCGGGCTCTGTAATTCACGATTGCGGGCGGGCTCGGGCTCGTGAAAAATTTCTCCTTTGAACATACTCCTTGAAACAGATTTTAAAAAGTGATTCATGGGATAAATAGACGCACTTATTTAAAAAAATAGCGGCACGGGAGACTAGAAGGTGTGTGAAGCTCCAAAATTTATTGTATCCTATTAATGTAGTAGTTAATTTTATTTGTCTTTAGCTGAAATTTCGGGCTCGCGCGGGCTCGGGCTCCAACTATAATAATATTGCTCGGGCTCGGGCGGGCTCGGATTAACAGTCTTCGGGCTCGGGCTTCAAAAAATGAGCCCGAACTCATCTCTACTAGCTCCACGAGAATCCTTTACTTTTTAGCACGTCATTTCCCGTAAAAAAATTGTCACGATTATTTTTAACAGCACTGACATCTGCTGAAAAATGGAAGAATGCGAGAACAGCTGGATAGATTGCCCAATGCTGAAAAAAGGGCAGCCGTTGCCATAGCTCGACTTAACTACCAGCAAGATGGCGGACGATCGCAACGTTCATCGCGTGCCACAGATTTAGAAACCTTTTTTTTGACGCGCACAGCCAGCTGCGTGAAAAAAGGGTTTCTAAATCTGTGGCACGCGATGAACGTTGCGATCGTCCGCCATCTTGCTGGTAGTTAAGTCGAGCTATGGCAACGGCTGCCCTTTTTTCAGCATTGGGAAAGGGTTTTGCCTCAAAGGGTTAATACCCAGTGCGTATATGGTATTTATAAATGGGTATTTACCTTTGACCTGTGTAAACACGCGAAATCAGACCAATTTATAATTTACAATTATTTTTATAACCAGGACCTGACTTACAGAGCTGAAGGGGGGGGGGTTGCTCTGATTAGGGCAGTTCTCTCCATCAGGAGCCACCTAACCCAGCCGGGGTACGAAAATGCTTACTTTTTAAGGAAGATTTTAATTTTTATGTACCTAAGAAAAAATATGTCTTGTGTTCTGTTACAATGTACTAAATGTACTAAAAATACTAAGAATACTTTCTAAAGATCATTTAATTTTGGAAGCCCAGGCACTTTCCCTGCATGAACTGTGGAAGACAATGCTTGCCTACCCTCTTCAGACCTAATTAATTAATTTCTCTTGAATTAAATCATTTTTCTATTGGTAATAAAAATTAAATATGCATTAAAAAATAAAATAAAAATCTTGATCATAAAATTGTCGAGGAAAAATGTATTTTCTTTGGGTGCACAAATTAGGACATCCTGTAAGATAGTATAGACAATTTTTTTATGTCCTCTGAAAAGGTAGAAACCGTAATTTGTTTTGCCTATAGATCTGAAAAGTGCATATTTCTAATTTATACTAATAACTACTAACTCGAAATATAACACAGACAGAACAAGAAGCGTTTTATAAAAATTACAACTAGCCAGACGAAGAGTTCTATTTTAGAGGCACTGTTACATCTAAAAAATAATGCAAAAAGTTTTGTTTCTACCCATATAAATGAAGGATGTTTGTCGCTCGCATAGCGATAATCCGTTTAGTCCCAAACCTACCTACTTTTGTATGATGGTTCACTAGTACATGTCCTAACATACCTCGAAGCGCTTTTTACGAACTAGAATTTTTTTTAAATTTTTGTTTTATCCTACTTTTGAGATTTTCTCCCTCAGTATTTAATCACGGCGGTAATCGTTCGTGCAGTAAAACGATATTTGAGTCATCGGACCGATGAAAAAATTTTGTTTTAAAAACTCTTTGTTCTGAAAATGCAACATAATTTGTTGATTTGAAAAATTTTGAAAAGAAAGAACACTTGAAGAAAATTTTCGGAATATAATTTTATAATTGTTGGATCTGTAATTCTATTTAGCCACATTTAGTTATAAACAGGGCACAATTTCGCTACAATATATGATGAAGTGTTCGAGCATGAGAACAAACTATTCATAGGAACAAATTTTAACAATGAGTGTCTTTGGAATTTATATTTACAGTGATGATACAGTTTCATTAGCATAAAGCTGAACTTTTGAAGTGAACGCAAATTAAACTGTTTTTCGATTTTCTCTATAGTCTCACTTTACACTATTAATGAGAAAACGTTTTTCTAAACAATTTTTTTTTTTAATTTCAACAAAAAAGTCCAAGATGAATTTTCTAATAATTAATTTTATTTGCTTTTCCAAGAACTCTGATAAGAAACTTTTTCCAATATTGTTGAAATTACACACCGTCTTCTGTTTATAAATTCGTTTCTAAACATCTAATTTGGAAGAAAAAAAAGTTAAAATATTTTCTATTAATATAGACACTCCTAAAAGTAAAGGAGAAGTCTTGTACAAGAAAACCACATTCCACCACGAAATAAAAACATACAAATTATCTAAATACAAAAATACATACAAAATAATGCTAAAATAAAATTGCACAGCTTTGCACAAAGGACATTTTTGTGCTGAATTAATTTTATTTGAGAAATGTAAATCTTAAAAAAAAACCCTTAGTATGTTTATCGCAATTGAAAGATGCATCAAAGTAAGAGAAATTTTACAAATAAATTTTTTAACATATTTGTGTAATGCACATACACACATGGGAATTTCGGATGTGGTTTCAAAATTTTGCATTCAAGCATGCTAAAGAGTGGTATTTTTAGGTCTTTTTAAGAATGAAAATTTTTCGATTTAACCAAAAGTATTAACATTTTAACTATTTCTCTACATTTTTATTCAGACACTTTCAAACCGAAAATGACCTTTTCCCCTCTGTAAATTAAATAAGGAACTACATTATATAGCACTCTTAGATCGTTTTTTCTTTTGAAAGTTCTACTATCAATGTATATACACTGCCTAATTTTACTGCTGTGAAGTAAAATTATCACACATAATTATTTACGTTGTTTTTGCTTGCATCATACCGATCATTAGGTTAGTTGCACGATTATAGTTTTTTCTGAATTAATTAGTTTCTAAAAAAAATGTTTTGCTCACCTCATGCTTAGAGGGGAGACTGTCAATCACTTGCGACATTTATCACATTGTTTGATCAATATTGACATAATTTAATGGGAGAATTTAATTTCAGATCTGAGTATCACACTGTTAATCCAAAATAGATATTGGAATAACAGTGGACACATGAGTAGAATTTTAACGCTTGTCACATCAGTGCATAGCGGGTTCCCAACACTAGGTCCTTTTGCAACAGCGTCATGGGGCAGTCGTAACGTTTTTAGTTTTTATTATTGAAAGTGCAAATATATTTGGCATGTCCTTTCTTATCGTATTTCAAAAAGCTAGAACGCTGCAGAAAAAAATCTGGTGTGACTCCACTCAACTTCCTGGCCAGGCCACACCACTGACCGGGCGCATAGAGCTCTAATCTAGTAGACGGAAGGTGCCTGGTTCAAAACCAGATCACGTCTGCCGACCTAACCGTTCGATTTTTTCTTGGTTTCCTCCGAAACTTAGCGTAAATACGGGTTAGGATCCCTCAGAAAGACCCTCAAGTAGGGAATCTCACCCCTCGGCTTAGATCCCACCTGCAGATAATTCGCCGTATTCCCACAACACAAAAACTTCGCGGAAACTTGATTTTTACAAAGCGATTAAATTTGATTCAACTCAATGGAATAGAGTGTTAATTAACTTCAATTAAATGCACCGTTAAGGCACTTTCAAGAATTTCCGTCCATAGGCTGTAATGTATCAGAATTTTTTTCTTTTAGCCCTGTAAACAAGTTATACGCCATACACACGACAAAATTAATCTAATATATAAAATTCTCCTGTCCCAGTGTTAGTCACCTAACTCCTCCGAAAACACTCGACCAATTTTAATGAAATTTTCTATGTATATTCGTTAGGTCTGAGAATAGGTTTTTAACTATATCTCATACCCCTAAGTCATAAGGGCGGTCCACCCCAGAATGTTTAGCCCCAGAGTGCTATTCATTTCAATCAGGATTTCTGTGTAGACATTATCGTGTCGAGTCACTTTTCAAATGTGTTTGCCAGATAATGTGGAGAGGGGGGGGGGCGTTAATAAAATGTTGAAAGTCGCACAAGGTTTGCAATTTTTGATATTGGATCGCTAAATGTGGTGCCAAAACGTGACAATTTATTATAAATGTATTTCGCGTATAGCTAGAAAACGCCTGGCGTATATTGTAAAAGAGTTTTATTAGGCGATTTTAATATAGATTTCTAATCTAAAGAAGTGCTCTGTGGAACAAGAAAGGAAAACACGGTACACTCGTGGATTATGATGCCCATTCCAAACAGCATTTAAAATGCCTTTGCGGTATAGTTGGAATATGCCTACAGGAAGAATATGCCTGGCGAAGATTGTAAAACAGTTTCAGTAGGCGATTTTAAGATAGATTTCGATTCCAAAGATGTGTTTTAGGTACAAGAAAGAGTTGATTTCTATTTTAACGCCCCCACTCTCGCCAACCTAAAAAATCCCCGTACTTTGGCGAGCTTTGCAGTCATGGGTCTCTGGGAGTTATGCACAAGTTTCAACGGTACTTACGTATTATCCCGGCGGTCGGCCAAGACAAGCAATTTTTCACCAAGATAAATGCCGGGCACATGAAATTGTTGATGGTTTGGAATACGATTGGCAACGTATTTAAAATCTACGAAAAAGTAGTTTGGCGGAAGTGACCGCCGGGATAATACGTAAGTTCCGTTTCAACGCACCCAAAAGAACTAGGTGATAACTAAAGTAAACATACTAGCAATAAACGCGTCAGTTAAGGAATTTGAAGACATTTAATTATTAAAACTACATTAATTGGTAATCCAAAATAAATAAAAATGTAACGGCATGCTGTACTTACATGTTGTTCCAAATCGCCATTTTAATTCTAAATTACGATTTCTACATAAATGCAAAAAATCGTCATGGTAACTGCATATGTTTAATCATCGCCTCCTTGGCGAGAGTCCAGGCGTTAAAGTAGGAAACAATATATAAAACGGTGAAGTATAGTTGTGATATACTTGGCGAAGATTGTAAAATAGTTTTAGTAGGTGATTTTAAGATAGATTTCGATTCCAAAGATGGGTTTTATAAAATAAGGAAGAAAAATACAGCACAGTCATGAATAATGATAACACTTTCCAATTTAATGGAATAAGGACGAAAAATAGGGACGACGCATGAATTATGATACGATTTTAATATATAGCACTATAGTGCATATTTAAAATCTGAAAGTGTTTCAGATTTTCATCCTTTTTTTTGGGGGGGGGGGGAATTTTTTATGGAATGACTATCAATAAGTCTCAAGGCCAAACTATGTCTGTTTGTGAATTAGATTTGAGCACTCCATGTTTTTCCCACGGACAGTTATACGTGGCATGCTCTCGAGTTGGCAAACCATACAGTGGGCATCCAGTTTGTTTGTGTTATCTAAAGATGGGATAACAAAAAATATTGTATACTCTATTGCGTTAAGGGATTGATATTTTTTTTTAGTAAAATTATTGTAATTAGTGATATATATAAATTTAAAGAATAAATTACAATGAATTAAAAATATATGTTTGGTATTATGTTATTTTTATATTCTAGCATCGTTCACAGCGCTCCATGCCTCTTCCACTCATATACCACATCCTTACAAACTTACAATAAGTTAGTGATTCCTTTCTACTAAAATAATCCTAGGAATAATTTATATGGCAAAACAACGTTTGCCGGGTCAGCTAGTATCGGTCTATAAAAACCGGAGATCTGTAAAACCGTCATAGTGAAGACGGACTATAGCAGTGGCCGCCGCTTAATTGGATCGCGTTCGTGCCATCGATTTTTGTTCCAATAAAGCGGCTGATTAGAAAAAGCGGCGGCTTTGACTGAAGCTTCGAAAAGAGCTATTTTGTTCCGTCTTCTGCGATTTGATTCGATAAAGTGGCTGATCCATATTAACCAGCGATCCAATTAAGCGGCGGCCACTGTACACATGTCAAATTTGAGCTTAATCGAATGTACTATTTAAAAGCTATCGTGTTCACTACCATACACACACACTCATATATTACCGTAAAATTAGCCTAAATGAATTTAAGACTTGAAAACGTGTCAAAGTCGAATTTTTTCATAAATATAACACTTACTTTACCTGGTAAATGTTCGGAAAGTAAAAACAGAGAAACAATGCTAAGAGAAATGCATAGAATTTACTACGGTATATTATTAAAGGATCTTAAACTGAACACATTATCGACACTATTAATAAAAGCTATACAGGAAAACAACTTGGGCATTCCTATTTGCATAAATTTTTGGTGCACTTCAATATAGGCACTTTTTTTGAAGTGATGCGAGTGTTACAACTGTCCCCAAAACCTCTTGCTACAATGGACACTTTCACGTCATTTTGGAGTTATCAGTCGGTTCACTGAAATATGCAGCAGTATCGGTATAAATTTTAAGGTTTTCCACAGTAAAATAAGCAGAAAACTATGATACATTGATAGCACTGCTAACACAGATATCTCAAATGATTTCATTAGAATTTTTGCCCTTGATTTAGTAGTAGGTGACTGCATATCTTGAATTCTGTAGGAACTATATAATGCATGAAATAGGAAATGTTACAACTGAGCCGTATTATTTTTGACCGCAATCTCCCCTACACTACCACGTTCAATCAGTCAAACATTATGTAAAATATTAAATATGCTAAATTTATTTTCTAGTTTATTTATCGTGATTTCAAGGAAAGGCTATAAAAGAAACTGAGTTCTTTTTTCAGAATCTTTGCTTCACTGTGTGAAAAATCTGATTTTTTTTTTTTTTTTTTTTTTTTTTTCCGAAAAAAAGGGCCTTAAAAATACTTTACGAAATTTTTTATAAATTTTTAATTTCGAAAAATCTAATTGAGTTTTCTTGAAAAAAAGCGCTGCTAAGTTTTTAAAATTGCCAAAAATCTTTGGATTCTCAACCTATAACTAACATTATTTTATTTGGAAAAAAAAAAAATTAATGCTTGAAAACTGTTCAGACTGTTTGTCTGAAAAGTTTTATGTCATGTGAATTTCATGTCTTCTTATCATTTATCTTTTCCATATTTCATTATGTTACACGTGAAATGAAACATTATAAACAGTTTTTAGGTACTTGATTAAAAAAATTAATTTTGTAAGGTGCACGTTAAAACATCAGTTTACTTTCTCTCTGGTACTGTTAAGAAATACCTGATAAAATGCCGTATAGAAAAATTATTTTTTCGAATCAAGAATATATTCAAACTTTTAAAAGCGAATCAAAAATATCAGTCACACAAAATAATTAAATAATTTTTTTATAGACAGGTAGTTTACGGAAATAAAATAGTATCTTAATTTAAATATAGATGGCAGCACTACAAACAATTCTGACTGCAAACGATCAAACACTTGTAATTTTCAAACTATTCTCAAGCTACTAAAAAAGTAGAAAATTTACTAAATAAATAAAGTATACAGCTGTTATATGACGTTTTTTGTTACATATTGACCATCAAATGATAAAAGTGCTTTGTGGATAAATAGTTTAAGAAAAATTGGAGAAATAATCAATTGATATACAGATACATATAACTTTAGTTATGGTGCTGCCATCTTTATTTAATTAAACGTATTGAAACTGGTAATGTGTGATATCCAGAGTGTTTTACTTTTATCAATGAACTGACTAAACAGTGTAAAACAGAGTCCAATCATGCTTTTATGGGGCTCCATTATCCGTTCGCTTCATTTACACAGCATATCGTTTAAATGAAGAGAAAAAAAATTGCGGAAGCTTTTGAATAGAAGTTTTAGAATTTTTTCAGTTAATCATACCAATGATCAGAAAATTTAACAACATCACGGAGTACTTTATTTTTTTAAATATGTTTAGTTAATTATTATCTATTTATTATTCATAAAAATAGTAAAGAGATGCTGAAAGCCTTTAGCGAACATCGTCTACAAATGCCCCACAATGGCCGAGTGGGTAAGACACTCAAAATTGTAGACAGCTGAAGTGTGAAGATCCTGCGTTCTGGCCAGACCTATCACGCGGCTGTCTATCTAATGGTCTGGAGTTAGGTCTGTTTTCTCCAGGTGTAATGGGAATACGCGTTAGAACCCCTTAAAAAGTCCCCCGACTAAGGCACCGACCATCTTTCGCAGATAGCACTTGCGTAGCTTAATTACAACACAACACACATAACGTCGTCTACATTTTTTTTAAAGGTAAAACTACTCAAGGGCTACCTGAGGGGTTTATGCCTTGGCGGAAGACTTTTATAAAGGGACTAACGCGTATTCAGGGATATCGTCAATAAAAATAAAACTATCATCTTTATCAGCAGAAAAACAAAACAGAAAAACCTGTTGTTTGTGATGTTTATCATAATTTATAAAACAGCATTAAATTCATCAAAGTTAATTTACTAATATCTGAAAAGAAACTGAAAGCTACAGTATTTTGCAAGACAGAAAAAAAATATTAAACTGATTTTGAAAAAATGATAGTGTGTATGCTTTTGTGGTATTACAACGGTTGGTATGCAAATGTGGAAACGCTCAACAACCTACCGTGGAACAATAGCTCCTTACCGTCATGTCTGTTTTTTTTTTTTTTTTTTTTTTTTTTTTACAGTGAACAGCGAGCTCAAAGGAAATTCGATGCTCAGTGTCTACATGTCCGTACGATGTTTCCAGATCCTGTATAGAAAGTCAATGAACATAGACTTGAATGAAAACGCTCGAGAAGAGTGTGTCCGATTAACAAAATCTCTCATACGCCCTGCAAGCGTATAGCCGGCCAAAGGGCGCTATAGGGTTTTACAGGATGTCCCAAAAAAGTGGTAACAACGGACTTTAATTCTTTATCTATTAGAGATAAGTGGGCAGTGTAAATTGAAAAAAATGTTCAAGATAAGGTCGGAAATAAGACTCCGTTAAGAAGAAAATTCCTCTCGTTCATTTATAAAAAGTTACACTTTTTGAGATTTGTATACGACCCCCCGAACAAAAAAAAATTCCTATAAGTAAAAGATGTCCCATACACTCATGAGGTGACACACAAAATTTGAGAATTATACCTTACAAAATGCCAGAGATATGAAGATACATATAATGCTGACTTAAACAACTTTTCAATGGCTCCCGAAGGGAAAAAAAAATCATGTCGAATGATCGCAAATCAGGAGTCGTACAAACATTACGAAAGAGAATCTTTTTGCACTCTAAGAATAAACATTTACATTCAAAATCATGTATATAGTCCCCGATCATCTTTCTTTAAAGATATCTCTATGACTTCGTGTGATGAAAGGCTCAAATTTGGTAGATCATCTCATTCGTGTATTGGGGCACATTTTACTAATTGGGGATGTTTTTGTACGGGGGTCGTATACAAATTTTAAAAAGTGTCACTTTTTGAAAATGAACGAGGGGAATTCTTTCTTAACGGAGTCTTATTTCAGACCTTATTCTGAACATTTTTTTCAGTTTACACTGACCACTTATCTCTAATAGATTAAGAATGAAAGCCTACCATTTTGGGACACCCTGTCTATATACGGTCATATATATAGGGGTGTGTATTAGAGATGAGTTCGGGCTCATTTTTTGAAGCCCGAGCCCGCCCGAGCCCGAAGACTTTTAATCCGAGCCCGCCCGAGCCCGAGCAATATTATTAAAGTTGAAGCCCGAGCCCGAAATTTCAGCTAAAGACAAATAAAATTAACTACTTCATTAAGAGGATACAATAAATTTTGCAGCTTCACACACCTTCTAGTCCCCTGTGCCGCTATTTTTTGAAATAAGTACGTCTATTTATCCCATGAATCACTTTTTAAAATCTGTTTCAAGGAGTATGTTCAACAAAGGAGAAATTTTTCACGAGCCCGAACGCAATCGTGAATTACAGAGCCCGAGCCCGAGTTGGGCCCGGGCTCGGGCTCGGGCTTTCGGGCTCGGGCGGAGCCCGTCTCATCTCTAGTGTATATACTTTATATTAGCGTCAGTAAATGCGTATAATTTAATATTTTCTAGTCAAATGTTCGGTTCGCCCAAAAGGTATATTCTTAAAATTGTGCTGTTGCTTTCTATAAATTTAAGCGCCTCTTTTTTTTTTTCTTTTATCATTTTTCCCCGAAGCATCTTAATCAGTTTATCAGAGGTCTCCAAATAAAAATTAACATTGGCTTTTATTAAACTTTAACGAAGATTGCTCTTAAATTTAGCGGAAGCATCCGTATCAGCTCATCAAAGGTCATCAAGTGACATTACCATCAATTTTTATTACAGAAATCCTGTACGGGGAGACAGAAATTTTGTACGCGGACGTTGAGATACATCTTAAGATCCCCACCATGGTCGTCTGGATAAGACACTGAACATGGTTTGTTTGTGGATTAAAGGCCAATTGACTGCACGAGGGTCCTAGGCCTATAGGTATAATGCCCTCCGTGGGAGACTTTATAAGGGATTCTAGCCCTCATTTACTCGAGGTTTCGGAGAAAACCACGGGAAACTTCGAACGGCTAGGCCGACAGGCACGACCGGGGTTTGAACCTAGCGCCGCCCGCCTTCCAGTTTCGAGAGCATAACGTCTCAGCCACTGAACATGGCAGACTGCGGAAGTGCGAAGGTTCCGGGCCCATCACGCGGCTGTCGATCCAACGGTCTGGAGTTTTAGTCGGTTTTCTCCAGATGTAACGTAAATACGTGAACCCCTTAGAAAATACTCCGACCAAGGTTCCCTCATTCTAAGCAGATAGTCCATGCGTAGTTTTGTCATAACAACAGATTTCAACAACAGAGCACATTTTTAAAATATTGCCTTGCAATAATTGTCCCCTAATATTGCTTTCAGATGTATCTACATCAATCTGTAAAACGCTGACTATTCGCTTATTTTAATGACATTTTCACCGGTTGCATTTCTAATACTAGGGAAAAAGGTTTTGTGAATATTAACATTTTTTTTTTAAATTACTGAACTTCATACGGAGAGGTTAATTGGAAGCATCTCTCATGTAAGTGAAGATTTAGTAAGTACTAGTTGATACTTTTTGCCTGAGTCAGGTTGATACAGCGTATCAATACTACCATGTCAAGTTATTTTTTTTTCGCCAGAGATATGTCAAATGTAAAATTAATTTATAAATTCAGACCTCAGATAATTTTCCACTTCACACTTCAAGATTTTCCAGGTTTACAGCCAAAATTTGCAATTTCCCCTGATTTTTTTCTGTTAAAGTAAAATCTCCTTACTATTCCAGGTTTTTCATTCTAACTAATAGCATAATCATTTCCCCCACATTTCTATGAAAATACTCAATAGTTTTTTGGCACACAATTTAACTGTCAACACTATAACTGCCAAATTAGAAGGTAGACTTTTTTTTTGCCGGACTGTGAGTTCCTGCCGTATTTTATTATTATTATTATTATTTTTTTTTTTTTTTTACCGACCAATACCTGGACTCATTTCAATGAAAATCATGTTTCTTTGCTTTAACAGTATTTGCCATTAAATTATTTAGGTTAAGTTCGTATACATTTTGGGTGACATCATAAAAGCCGATGTTCAAACAGCAAATGGCTAAAATGCGCTTAAGCCCGGTGCATGGTGACATTTTTTAGATGGGAGATGGATGCGCCAAATATTGTCAATTCGATATTTTAAAACTGTGAAAAAGTTCGAAAGATCCTGCATTTTTGTGTATCCATTATTGTTATTTTGAAATCTAGCTATTGCGTGACAAAAGGCTTGCTTCATTGGACGTCATTGATCTGTTAATTTGAACTTTGCATGATCGTTATCGTTACTGCACTTATGTTTACATCTAGCTGTTGCCGTTCGCAGCGTGGAAATATCGTCGATATTCGTACCGCATACGTTAACGTATTATATCTCATTGAATGATTTTGGCATGATGTTTTAAATCACTCGATACAGAATGTATCATCTGACCGGATTCTGTCTTTTTTTAACACGCTTTTATCAGTTTCACCTGTATGTTTGTTTGAAACAGACATCTTTGAACTCGATTTTGACCCACTTTAAACGGTCAGATTTAATTTAATCTTTGTAGACTTATCAAGGACCGATGACAATACAATAATTTGATAAGTTTTGATCGAAGCTCGCGGAAGCTGCTTCATGACGTTTGTGCTGTGTACGGAGAGTATACAGTTGAAAGAACTGCTCCTGATTGTTATGCCAAGATTAAAAAAAAAAAAATGGAAAATTTTGGAACTCAAGACGCACCTCGTACTCATCGTCCAGTTGAGTTCGTAGAAGAGAGATTAAATTAACTTTTGCAAGAAAATTAACGCCAAAAAAGAAAAGGAAACTGTTAAGAGAGAATGGAATGCTCCCACACAGCTATCGTTAAATATCTTCACTCGATGGAAAGGGTTCGGAAGCATTTGGAAAAGCGGCGCTAACTCTTAATCTTGGCTGAACATTGACTTGCAATATTCTACAAATGTTTGTCTTGTACAGTCGAACCCGCTGAGTGGAATAACCAATTTGCCATAGAAATTAATTCTAATAAGTACGATATCCCATTATCCGGAGTCATGTTGACGAATTATTACGGTTTGGAACATTGAAAATTTATAACAATAAGCGGGATATTCATTTAACTGATATTCGATAAAGCGGGCTCGATTGTAGACGAATTCTGACGAATGTAACACTAATGTTCAGTAAAATATTTACACATTGCATGAGAAATATATTTAATATATCGCCAGTAGTATTAGGTAATCATTTCATTACATCATCGCCAAAATATAGAAACAGTATTCCCTGACATGCTTTTTCTACTGCGCTTATATATTTGTGTTTATGAAAGAAAGGATTAGTTTATATACCACATATTTTAGTTGCCAAGCAAAAACCTTATTTATTGAATTAAACGGGTGAAGAAAAAAAATCTTGCTATCTTTTTTACGATGCTTTTAGTACAAATGTGAAAGGAAACTATAACTACTTCAGCTTCAACATCTGTTTTCCCACTGATTGATTCCGTTAATTTCTCTTCAAACATCAAGAAATTCGTCAGATCGCCTTCCCCCCCCCCCCTTTAAAAAAAAAAAAATTCCATCTTGTATATATTGCCGCTGGCCATAATCTTAAACAGAAGATAATACTTCCATATTTGACCTTATCATCCTTTCACCCCCAAATCTATCTACCTTCAACCTCTTTGCTCATTCGAGAGTAAAATGTAACCCTATAGACAACGTGGGGAGGATTTGATGAGCCCCTCATCCATTTGTGAAGGAGTTATTGCTGTAAGGAAAAAAGAAAAAACCCTTTGGATTAGAGTTTTTTTTTTTTTACTTCAATTCACGTCAAGTAAAAGATAGACGGGTTTGAATTGCTCCCCATCGTAATAATGAGTTAATTTCGGTCAAATATGCTCAATGGAAAGAAGCTCGTCCTTTTGTTAATTTTGCCTTTTCGTCAGATTAGAAAAGAGCAAACATGTTTTACTTTTTCTTTCTTTCGTTTTTTTAAATTTGATTCTGCTTTTCAGTTAGTTGCTAACTACCTTATATAGAGCTGTTCTTCGAAATAATTACAGCAGTCGAAGTTCCAGTAGTTCGAGTAGTTTTATAAACACACAAAAGCTGGAAAAGAATACATATTTTTTTTTCGTCTTTTCCAAAATGCATTATGCTATTTTAAAAGTATAACTTTTTTAAACAACCCTCAGTGAAAAAACTAAGCATAAAATGCCCCCATTTTAAAAAAAATGCCGCTTTTTTTTCACGAATATTTATAACTTATTTAAGTTCAGTGTTTGTAATATTCTATCTAATAGTCTATTGTATGGCTTGTGAAAACAAATTCTATTTTTTCCAAGTTTCAGACCGTAATTTAAAAAATTTATTTATATATTTTTTTCTTTCAAAAATTGCATCATTTATTAAAACAACAACTTTATAACTGACTTAATGGAATAATTATACATATTTTTATTAGTGATTGAAATCTATATTCTGAAACAAGACAGAATCAAAACATTTATTAATTTTACATGTTGTTAAAAATGTAACTTAAGATGAAACTAAATACTACTGCATTTCTTTGCTACTTTCTACAATGTCAAAACAATATTGGTTTGTACATTCATAACAAACAGTTACTTTGAGGGTAATATTTTTCATTCTGTTTGGTTGCGACTGTATCAATTTTAGCGTTAGCAGAAAAATATCTCTGATATTTATTTCCAATTTTGATTATTTTTCTTACACAATTTATTTTCGTAATATTAACATTGGAAATAATATCTCTGGTGATTTCCCGAAAACTTAACATTGGAAAAATCACCAGAAATATTATTCATATTGGATGATGATTTGCAAAAATGAGACAATTTATTCAATAAAACGACCCCCCCCCCATGCAAACACGAAATTAATAACGGAAAAAAACACTCAAAATACTGGTGTTAAACGATAAAGTAAATAAAAAACTGTGTGAAAAAACACACATAAGAAGTTACATGTACGTTCAATAATAGTCCAAATAAACAAAACAACGGAAAAAAACATTCAAAATACTGGTGCTAAACGATAAAGTAAATAAACTTTCAAAAAACACACATAAGAAGCTACATGTAAGTTGAATAATAGTCCAAATAAACAAAACAACGGAAAAAACACTCAAAATACTGGTGCTAAACGATAAAGTAAATAAACTTTCAGAAAACACACATAAGAAGTTACATGTAAGTTGAATAATAGTCCAAATAAACAAAACAACGGAAAAAACACTCAAAATACTGGTGCTAAACGATAAAGAAAATAAATTAAAAAAAACACGCATAAAAAGTTACATGTAAGTTGAACTTACATGTAATTTCTTATGTGTTTTTTTTCATAAAATTTTTTATTTACGAAATTGATAGTTCTAACTTTCGGCATATTCCAATATAGCACGTAAACATTGGGATTTGAAATTTTAATGTAACAGATACATAAAATTTCAAATCCCAATGTTGACATGCTATATTGGAATATACCAAAAGTTAGAACTATCAACATCGTGTCAGCCTAGGGGGATGGTTTTATTGAATAAATTGTCCCATTTTTGCAAATCATCATCCATTCAACTTCATTTTCCCTAAATCTTGTCTGTCAAGTATATATTTTATCATGATATTATACATTGCATTAAAATAATCTTGAAAAGAGGCTTTGTGATATTTAAATCCCCTCTCTACCAGTAAAAAGAACAAAAAATAATTTTTTAGCTTTAAACTTACCTTCAAGAATCATAACAAATTGCGAAATATTTTGAATAAATACTGCCCACATCTCTCTTTCCTATTTTCTTCTTCTTATTATTATTATTTCGAAAAGTACAAAATTTAATTAAAATCCCCCCTCCTTCCCCCCCTCCTTTTCTTCCAAGCAAATTTCGCATCACCCTACCGGAAGGATCAGGGAACATTGATTAATGGAACTTAATTCAAGCGGAAATCCGTTGAGCGAGTTCACTTCCAAATTCACCAAAACAGAAAATAAAATAAAATAAAATAAAACCGGGGTTTTAAGGGTTAGAAGAGCCAGGCTTTTCCTTGCGGGGTCTACCCTTCTTTTGCACGTCAGGGATGATGTATTGGGAAAGGGGTAGACAGTAGACGGGCAGCAGGAGTAGAAGAAGGTGGACGGTTGTGTAGATGGGTGGTGTGTATAGTTATTTCCGTGGCCTGCAGTTGCGAAGTAATGCTGCTTGCTGAAGGGCTAATGGGGGGAGCCGTTTTTTTAACAAAGCTTGTCAGAATAATGTTTCTGCTTTGAAGGATGAAATGGCCGAAGAATCAAAAGAGGAAGAGGGGGTGGGGGGGGAGGGGGGGGGGGAATCGCATGTATCAGAAGTTTATTAAAATGAGGCGGGACGCCAGTTCTTTTATTTCTGGCTAATGCAGATCAGTTTGAAGAGGAAAAATTCCATTGCTAATAAATCAACTGTTAGTGTGTGAAGGCGGCTGGCTTACTCTCTGGGTGTGTGTCGGAGGAGATATCACCAAGTTATGCATTTCTGAAGTTTGTACGGGGGGGGGAGGGGGGGGGGGAGTAGAGGGAAAAATGCGGAAGTTCAATTTGTATAAAGTTTTGGAACACATTTGGGAGAGTTGAGATGTGTCGTTTTTCCGATTTCGGTGTTAGAGGTCGATTTGTCGTTGAAATCTAAAAGATTTTTTTTTTTTTTTTTTTTTTTTTTTTTTTTTCTTTTCTTTTTTTTTAAATCATACAACTTTTAAACAGCTTTTTAACCTTTTACAGGGACAATGTTCCCAATTGGAAACATCAAATTAAAATTTCATTTAAAAATGATATTTTATCTGCTAATTTTTGCAAGTCAATACTGATAAAGTTAAAAGATGGCTTGATTTTTTTGAAACAGAAGTTATATTAGCATCATTATTGGGAAACTGGACAAGAAATTCATGAAAATGTCCATTTTCATAAATTTTACAGAGCTATCTCGATACACCTCCGCCCCCCCCCTTCAAACTTAATATTTTAAATAAAGATAAATCTTTTATTAAGACTTACTCTTTCACTTATTATTCAAACTAGCCATCAGTCTATTCCGTTTTTGAAACCAATGTAAATTATATTCAAAAATGACCCATTCTCCCAATTGGAAACACAGTGAAAATTGTATACAATTTTATTTTTCTCCTCATTTAAATGACTAATATCCTTTGACTAACGCATTAGAAGTCGCATATTTTGAAGAACGCTTCTAATTTAGAAGACAAAATACGCAAAAAAACTAATTTACAACATGCATGGATCTCAATGCGGTTTGTAAAAGGTTTTAAATAATTTAATTGCGCCAGAGACACGAAAAACTCTTGAATATCTCAGTACAAATTGTACTGTGAATTTTTAAAAGCAAAAGAATTTATGGGAGTTGCGAAACACTCAGGAAAAAAATGCTAAGCATACGGAATTTTATAATATTTCCCTAAACAGGCAATTCCTCGGCCCATTTTATGAAGGTGACTTTTGTGTTTATGAATTTTTCCTGGATGATGCATGAAGAGCTTTACTGTTAGTACTTGTCTATAGTGGATTAGGATCCTATAAGCTAATGAAGGATCATTAGCTTATGGGATTTAAATACTAAATTTTCGGACATTAGTTTCCTACGAAATTTAATATTTTTCTACAGTTAGAACACGAGATATAGTTAGAACACGAACGAGATATGGTTAGAACACGAACCATATGTATGAAAAAAATATTTGATACTAACCAATTGACTACTTAAAAAATTCTTTAAGTGTATTCTACCTGAACAGCAAGCGTCCTCACGGGACTTTTCAACAGCTTTAACCCTTTGAGGCGCAACCGTTTCCCAATGCTGAAAAAAGGGCAGCCGTTGCCATCGCTCGACTTAACGACCAGCAAGATGGCGGACAATCGAAATGTTCATCGCGTGCCACAGATCTAGAGACCCTTTTTTGACGACAGATGTCGTCAAAAAGCTGTCGTCGACAGCTGTCCCCGTTTTGACGACAGCTGTCGTCAAAAAAGGGTCTCTAGATCTGTGGCACGCGATGGACATTTCGATTGTCCGCCATCCTGCTGGTCGTTAAGTCGAGCGATGGCAACGGCTGCCCTTTTTTCAGCCTTGGGCAATCTATCCAGCTGTTCTCGCATTCTTCCATATTTCAGCAGATGTCGCTGCTTTTAAAAATTATCGTTTTACGGGAAATTACGTGCTAAAAAGTAAAGGATTCTCGTGGAGCTATGTCACCCGCAACTATTTTTATAGAAATCAAATCTATTCTTCGTGACTGGCAACAGTCAAAACGTCAGAGTTTGGTGTTCCCAGAGCGGGAACACTGCCCGTTAAAGGGTTAAAAACAAACCAATGATGTTACACACTCGAAAAAATGAATAATGCTTCTTCAGCTCATTGCACTGTGGACTTACATTAACAGTTACACTGTATGTACACGTGCAACTTATGTATACGAGACCCTTTTTTGACGCATCTGGCTGTGCCCGGCACAGCCAGCGAAGTCAAAAAAAGGGTCTCTAGATCTGTGGCACGCGATGAACGTTTCGATCGTCCGCCATCTTGCTGGTAGTTACGTCGAGCGATGGCAACGGATGCCCTTTTTTCAGCATTGGGAAAGGGTTGCGCCTCAAAGGGTGAACAATTGCTTCGCAGTGGAAACGCCCATGAAAAGTTCATATATATTTTTAAAGGAAACTTTTTTTTCTTTCCTCCTACAAGATTCAAATCGGCCCTTGGGCCCCATTCGCGAGGGCGTAAAGACCCTAAACTTAATTCAACGAAATACCTTCCCCGAGGACCTCGCTCTTCTCTTCTTCAAGTGCCCACCGGAGACTCATCTTCAACTCACCCAAGAGCTAAATCCACCGGGGCCGTACATCATCTCGATCTATTATATAGTTCCCGCACTAAATCATGATGAGGGTTTTTGGTAGGTAGATATCAACCTCGTATGCCAGGATTTATGGGCTTACCTTACGGATTTTCTCAGTGGTTAACGCGCGGAAACACATTCAGAAATCCTCCTTGGCTGTTTTAGTGCTTGTTTGCAGGTAGTAAATTTTGTTTAGGAATTAAGCTGTTAGCATCTCTGTTGGCGTATTACGGGAAAAGGGTAGGAATATTGAGTTATTGATAAATGCAGTTATGAATATTTCATGACAAAAAGCGGACCTCTTCCTTTTAGCTAATTCTACAGTTTAGCGGATGCTATAGTTTTTCTGGTGTATTGGAAAGTGTGATACTTTGTCGATAAATTAAAAAATAATAATAATAAGTTTTATGGTAATCACATTCAATCAAGTTACCGTATATCACGGCGTATAACCCGCACTTTCAACTTCGAGAAATTACTTCATTTTTACGTGTGCGTGTTCTACGCCGAATATAAAATACATTGCTTGACGTAGCTTAAATGAAATGACGTAGCTTACTGAGGCGTGATGTATATGTCAGAGCGTATTATAAGACGGGATATACGGTAGTTTTAATATTATAATTTACATAACTGATATCTTTGTATCGATGTGTGCATGTATCTAGATTCCTATCAACCATTCAAAGTATTTCGACGAGCCACGCAACCGGGACTAAAAACCAACTCAACGTCACAGCTGTGGGTTCTCTGTATTTCGATGGGATAAGCCCAATTTTTAACATTCAGAATATTCAATTTTATTGAATTCCTTTTGCTGGTTGGTTGTAATGGATTGAATTGGTTAAGCAAACCCTCGAGTTTGCCTAACCAATTCGAGTTTTTCCAATTCGAGTAAATAGAAGAATCTACGCACAAAAAAAGTGCAGTTGGCTGTCACTGAAGAGCCACGTCCGAATACCCTGTTTAAATCTTGAAATTTGCTACATATATTAAAAAAGTTTTGAGCAAAGGAATTTCTGTTTTACTACATTCTCGGCTTTAAAATGTCTTTATTATTTCACAATCTTTATTATTTACAGAGATATCTCATACTGTAGATACCACAATAATACAGTAATGCACCGTTCATGCGTCTTTCAGGAGACCTATCTAAAACGACGTTTAAATGAAAATAATTATAAATGAAATATTAATAATCAACTTTGATTTTTGCAGGTACAACGCAACTAATGCAAATTTATGTAAGTATAATAGTTCTGTGTATTTTTAAGTTACTAGTAAATTGCTTCGTTATAGTTTTTACACTGAAATCAATAACGGAATTTAAAAATGAAACATAGTATAAACGCAAAACGAGAATCACTCCTTTATTGCATTATACTTTAAATATTACTTCACATCTTTAGTGTTAACGTAATACACATTGCACACCTATTGTGATGTGATTTATGATCATAATACAAGCACTGCATTTTAAATCTTTCACGGTCGTCTCAGGTCATGTGCTCATTGTCTTCAATTATTAATTACAGCATTTGATTGAATCAAGTTCATGAAATATTTTTTCTTTGTTGTTCTGACCAACAAAATTATTTCTGTGCTTTTAAGTATAGTCACTTAAGTATAGTTCTTTTAAGAAATGTACTAGTTAAAAGGTACAACCCACCCTGTATCTTTTATGTGACCTTCTGCCAAGGACGTATTTAGGAGGGGGATTCAGGGGGTCCGGACCCCCTAGAAGTTTTCATTTTTGTTACTAAAATGATAATGATAGTCTTTTTGTGAAAAATTCAGCCTTTTTTACCGTTTGGTCCCCCCCCCCCCACACACACACACAAATTGTGTTTCTGGATACGTGCCTGCCTTCTGCCTGGGAAAAGTCTGTTTATAAAACAAACGAGAAAAAATTAACCCAGGAAAAAAATAGAGAAAAAATAAGCGACAGAAAATTTTCGAAATTTAGGACGGTGAAAAACAGGACGTATAACTGATATTGCGCGTCTTATACACGAAGTATTTTTGCATTAAAATGAATAGGAACGAATCGGGACTTCACGAAAACGACGTATAAAT
Organism: Cheiracanthium punctorium; assembly: GCA_038373885.1. Classification (NCBI taxonomy): domain Eukaryota; kingdom Metazoa; phylum Arthropoda; class Arachnida; order Araneae; family Cheiracanthiidae; genus Cheiracanthium; species Cheiracanthium punctorium. Next base: position 108,649 of record JAWZYV010009677.1, read on the forward strand.
TTAAAAGTTGTATAACTTATCTTTGATAGTATCTGTACTTTAAACATTTGACTTGAAGTTTAATTCAGTTTCATTGTCCAAGACTGACGGTAACTGCTTTTAACTGATTTGAAGCTATCGATGTCAGTTTCTTGTAGGGAAAAGGGTCTTTGAGTGCCTAGAAGTTCTGTGTTTCCGACATTTTACAGTATGACTACAAAAGAGGGTAATTCTCGATTACCACCTTCCTTGCAGATGTCAACTAACCCAGAGGAAAAATATGCAGTTCCAGTGATTTAATGTGAGCTTTCAAAGCTCACACACATTGCTCCTCTCTGATAAACTTAGAGCTTACATTATTTGATCATAGAGCGTGATAGTTTCTAACTTTTCTATTTTAATTATTAAAAGGGCACAGTTAATGAGTTTCGAGAAGCTGAAAACGCGTTATCGTTAGACCACCGTTAGAATAATCAATAGGTTATCGTTAGAATAATCAAAGAGATCGTTGTTGCCCTCAGTAACAGCCTTAAGTATTTCAACTGTTCTCGGGGGGGGGACGGGACAATTACATTCGTTTCCACACTTTTGTCACAAAATTTTGTTTGCAATATTTGCCATGATTTTTTTTTTTTAATGTAGCACATCTGCCAATTCTTATAGTTCATTCATGTATTTATTTTTATTTTTTATACTTTTTTATCTTAAATGCTAAAATTAACAAATATACCATCGCCTAAAGTGTTACTGAATTTACGCAGTGCATAATAATACACATTTTCTCTTCACACCTTTCCATTCCTACCTAATATAAGGTTACTGAAAATAACAACTTCCACATTTTTTTCCAGGAAGTAACTAACGTTAAGTACACATAAATGGTATTTTAACGTCACATCAACCAGATGCAGGTAAACAACGCTTTCAGCAAGTCACCTTACTAGAACGCGCGCAACACACCCTTGCTTTAAAAAAGAAAGAAAAAGAAATACATGCGGGCTTTCAAACCGACACACGTCGTTCCGATTGCAAATCTAAGCAAATCCATTTGCACTAAAGAGGTGCGAATTGCCAAAATCGAGCAATACATTATCTTGGGGGCACACTTACCGAGTCTCCTCCAAGCTGTTGGTTACATAATTATGATTTAAAGTCCCCTCAAAGTGGAAGTAAAAGGTGCAAATAGGCCTACTGTTTCGTAAAAGAAGTGTGCGTTTATCTGCCTTAATAGGTTTGTTTAACACCTCGGTGTAATTTTCTGGTTGCAGATGGGTGTACGGGTAATGGGAGAGTTTTAACAAATTTATGAGCTGACATTCAGCTTAGGGGAAGGTCTTAAGTTCTTCAGAATTTTTTTTTGGGGGGAGAGAAAAATAGTGTATGGTTTCAGTATTAAAGTTTACACGGGACACAGACAATTATGTTTACACACAAATGAAGTTTCTGAACACATCAAACGGTTATTTACGTAATGGAATCATTCCAAAGCATGCTGGGAAGACTTCTTTTAATGAAATCTTAAAAAATAAAACTCATATTTAATTTTATGAATAACTTGCTTCGTTTTCTAAGCAATCGAAATGAAGAACATTTTGGAAACCAATTACCCGATATATTTTCACTAGTGATTTCAGATATGCTAGGTAAAAATTTTAAATATATATGAACGTACATACATATTTTATATATAGGTAATAGGCTGAAATTGATTTGATATGTTGCTCAACCTCTACAGCGCTTTTCTTAAAATCTCAAACTAAATTCATAGTTTAAAACTTTGTACATTTTTTAATTACTACAATATTTTGGGCAATTTTTTCCTTTCATTTTGTTTTATTATAGAATATAGCTGTATGAAATTAACATTTATTTTTCTACCTATATTTCATAAAATCAGCACTTAAATTGTGTACAAAACATACTCAACACCAATTTTTTTAATGGATCAGATTCCACTCAAGTGAATGTCCGTCATCATAGAAGAGTAATTTTCTATTTCTAAAGTGTTTCATAATCATATATCGGAAGGGAAATCTATTTCCTATAAAGTGCATACACGAATTTTTTATGAATAATGTCTTGAATAAGTTTAATGCTGAGTTAATATGTTTTACTAGTTTTGCAAATTTCTGTATCCTTCTTTATTTGATAATTTAATTAGATATTAGAACATTTCTTTTTTATTTTAATCCACCTAATAATTACGCATTATGAATGTTTATAATATAAAAAGAGATTTGTTGCATTTAATCAGCGAATGTTCTCCAAAAATTTGCCATAATTAGTTTTTAACCAACCAGCCTGCACAAAGTTTGAAATTTATGTCATTTATATAAATGCTCTTGACACCTTTTAAAATATCCCCAATTAATACATCTCGCTCATAAATGGTTAAAATAAAAATTAAAATAAATAAATCAAATAAATTTCAAAGGTAATAATAATATGCAGAAGAAAGATAAAGTATAAATGTAGTACTACTTCATTATACTACCCGAAGGAAAAAAATAGTTTCAAGAGTTACTCTCAAATACTTATTTTAGAATATCCTCTCCTATACATACACACCGTAAGTTCTTACAATTAATGTCTATTCCCTTGGATGATTCTTGAGCAATACATTAACAAAACATAAAAATTACTGACGGTAGGTTAGAAATGCATCAGTAAACCTAATTGAAGGAGGCTGTTTCAGGAACGACTTATAACCTCTGCTGCTTCACCATGCTACACTGACAAGTTCGTTAATTTGAAACCTCGATAATGGCAGCAACTCAAATACTGATATATGAAAATGAAAGCAAATGGTTATGTGTTACTCAGAACTGGAAGTTATTAGCAGCTCCTTTTAGCACAAATTTTCTGTTTATTACAGGTGTTCACTTAAGTACTTTCACCATGGGTTTTTCAACAGATTATTGTATAAAATTTAAGTATTTCATGGACGAAAATAATGATTTTTAATCAGCTAAACTAGTACAATATGGATTCTTAATATTTCCACCTCGCCATTACCATAAGAAAGGACTTGATTATTGAAAAATAACACAAAAATAATGACTTAAAAGGGAAAATCGACGCATAAGTGACGCATATCTAAAGGAAAACTCAATACGTTTTCAGACTTTTTTCCCAGCAATCACACACAGGTTCTCTGAACGTCTTCTGAGCGTCTATTAACGTTCAGAAGACGTTTTCTGAACGTTAATAGACTTCAGAGAACCTGTGTGTGTTTGCTGGGTTCCCTCTTGCTCACTTTCATTAATTAATTTATTTTCTAGAAGGCAATTTACCAAAACTCACAAAAGGTCGGAAAATTAAATTCTAAATTTCAAAGTTAATATTTTTATTAATATTATTTGCGGACTTTCTATTCACTCAGATCTTAAATAAATTGACAAAATTTGTAAATTTTACACTTGAATTTACAATCTCTATTTTCAAAGGCTTTGGAATAATTATATCAGAAGAAAAAAATATATATTTCTTTAAACGCAATTGACTATGCCACTCGATTGAATGAGAAGAATGGAAAAAGGGAAAAGAAATAATAGAAACAGAAAATGAGACTTTGAATTGTTTGATTGATTGTTTTATACCAAGTGTTATAGAACCAATAAAGACCCCCCCCCCCCCACCTCCCAAAAAATAAGTAAATAAAGCGAAGAAATAAATTAAAAGATTCAGTTTATTCCTTTTCAGATGCAGAAAAAGTTAATTCGTTTCAGTTTTACTATACTGGTGTCCAAAATTAAAGTTACAAATATAAGATTTTTTTGACAAAAAACGGGATTAATGCATGGGAATTCGGTATTCTAATACCTAATGCTGTAAGGCACGAAATGGTGACAAAGATATTTGCATAGGAGCTTAATGCAGGCTGATTTGCAAACGAGAGCAACGCTGGTCGAAATAGGATACGTCATAACTCTTTACTGTTTCGTCTAATAGGCAGTGTCGGCACCAGGTACAGATAGCTACACAAGCATCAGGGCTTTTATACTTTTAAGACGATTGTAGCAGACATATCCTACCCATTCTTCCAAAAACGCCGACTTTGATGCGTGAAAGATCCTTTTGGGGAGTTGGGAGTTGTGGACATGCAAAGGCTCTTCCTAGAGCATTCCACAACTGCTCTAGGGGATTGAGGTCTGTAGATCACGTTGGTCACACGGTACAGTGACTACCCTGTTCTTGTAGATAATCGTCGACTTTGTAACTTCAATTTTGGTCAGATAAGTGTGCAATCAAATAAGTCAAACGCGCGATTTTTTTTTTGTCCATAAAGATATTCCATAAAGATATTCTCCATCTCCATTTGCTTTTATTTTCAAATATAAGTTATTCTTTTCAGAAAATAATCATTTCCCACAAAGCATTCCAACATTTATAATTTTTCATACGTAATTTAAGTGTGTGTGCAACGTCCAACCCCCCCCCCCCCCGACATCCTTCATTGTCTCTGAAGATTCCATTCGAGACGTTATAACAAATACATCTCATCAAATGGCAAATTCCCCCAAAGGCCATTTTCAGTCCGGGGATTTATCCCTTTTTTCTTCAATTTGTCTATTTATTTCGTTGCGAAATCTTCCTCAGAATCCATCGTAGCCATTCACGTGACTTAAGAACTTGCCGGTAATGTCTTCTCACACTTTTTCCTTCTTGCCCTTTTTATATTTTTTGTTCCTTCATCTTCTTCCTTCCCTTCGCAAGGTGCCGTATTTTAAACCTTGGTATTACGTTCTATTATGGAACATTCTTCCTCTCGCCCACTCCATTGTTCTGGGTCATACCATTAGGGCGCACAAATAACTGTCATTTTGTCAGATTTGGAATAAGGATGGCCGCCGCAAATGATTCCGAGGCGAAAGCTGATATATTTTACTACTTTTTCTTTTTGGTTTTCTATTTTGTGGTTCTAGAATGGAAAATCTGGACTCAAGTGCATATTTTCGGAACCTTTTATATATATATATATCGTTCTCTATGATTGCTGAAAAAAAAAATATATTTGCGGCAATATCTGGCCATTTCTCAAATCTTCTCAATGTTCTTCAAATTACATTTTGGAATTTCATGAATAAAATACATTTCTTAGAAGTTTTTAACATTAAAATGACGACTTAACATTTTGATCAGGACGAATCATAAAATGACTCTTACAAGTTTAATTTCAAATGTCATCAGCTCATCGTACCGTATATTAAGGCAGAACTACTCCAGCGGCTTTCTGCTTAAGGTTGGATGCCTTGGACAGAGGACTTTTTAATGCTGTCTACGGGTATTTCCGTTACATCAGGAGAAAAACCACCCAAACTTCAGAAAGTTAGACCGATACCCGCGCGGTTACCCGAACTCGGGACTTTCACACTTCAGCCATCTACCATTTTATCCATTTGGCTGTTGTGGAACCCACAAATGTCATCAGATTTAATCAGTTACAAACATTCTGCAATTTTTTTTGGGGGGTAACATTTTCATCTTTAAAAATAGCTTTTTTCCCCATAAAAATACATTACGAAGCAAAAATTATACTTCAAATTTGCGGTTGTAAGGGCCAAATTATTATACTGCCGATTGCAGCAGTCATTGTGAATCTTCACAAGCCTATGTGAGCCCACCTATTATACAAATGCGACTACTAAATAAATTTGGATGTCGGAATTTTGTTTTTTATGAGGGTACTGGCCGTACAGGCATTTGCCACTATAAAGGCCCGGAGTTTTGGTCACTTTATTATAAAGCCACCTGGTATGCAACAAACGTTAACTCTATAAAGGAAGTGGTGCACGAATAACCAAGCCCTTGCCAGGAGTCTAATCCAAGCACATTATCGTAATGTGGGGTTTGCCGGCCACCATTGATCAGTGGTAGATGGCAGACTTTTTCAGAAGATACTCAACATGGTGGGCGCATGATCACCACCTGAACGAAGCTAGACTTAACATTTGAAGATCGGACATATAGGCAACTTTAGCTCAGTTGAGTAATGTCTTTATCATTACACTTAAGATGCCAAGTTCAATTCCAGCTTCGCCATACGTCCTCTTCAATTGGTATCAAAGACCATGGCCGAACTAGGCAAGAAAATGTCTAGTTCAGCCATGCCCCAAAACTTATCTTTCTGCTTCCAGCTACGACTAAGTGACTGGACGCATAAATTAGGACGAGCATATTCTGATAAATAAGAAAGACTAAAAACTGCTGGGAAGGTCATATGCAGTGTGCATCGTGGTGAGAGAAAAGTAAACTGTGTTACACCACTGCTTAAACAGATAAATTCCAAAGATATCTGCTTGAACATTTGTATTTTTAAAGAACGTGTTCAATTAAACCTGAATAATTGGAGATGAGTTGTATCCAAAGACATCCACAGAAATAACAGTAATTTTGGAATTAAAATTTAATCAGTATTTTACTTGTAAAATGTGTACTTTAGAACAATACTAGCCGAAGTACCCGTTCTTCGCACGGGAATGAATGGACTTTTTGATACTACGATTTGTGGTGATTACTATTCATTGTAATAAACAGATATAGCAAAGTGGATATCGCGTTATATTGTGTCCAATAATCATGCATACCGAATTGCAAGGCAATCGTTTGTACGGTGCAGAAGGCCATGCGGCGTAGCGCAATCTAGTGGCGAGTTTTAGCAAAACGGATACGGCGAAAATATTTTTCGCATTCAGATATCGATGTATACGAATTTTCATGACTATCGGCTGGACAGTCCTGAAGTTCATGTGTTGACGCGACATCTAGTGGCAAGTTATAGGAAAATGGATAGCGCCAAATTCTTCCCGTGTTCAAATATCTATGTATACCTATTTTCATAGCGATTATTTGCACAGTCAAGAAGTGATACACTGCAGGGCCATCTAGTGGTTCAATAAAGTAATGATTTGCTACAGCGCCGTCAAGTGGCGAGTTATAGCAAAATGGATAACGCCAAAATATTCTCATTGTTCAAATAGCTATGTATACTGATTTTCATAGCGACCGTTTGAATGGTCAAGAATTTGGCCTGCTGCAGCGTCATCTAGTGGAGAGTTAAAATAATAATGCATTGCAGTGTCATCTAGTGGTGAGTAACATCAAAAGGAACGCAGTTAGAATATATTCTTCGTGCTCAAATGTGTAAGTATAAAAAATTTTATGCTGGTCGTTCGAACGGTATAGAAGTTGATGCTTTGCAGCGCCATTTAGCGGCAAGTTACAGCAAAATGGATAGTGAAAAATATTCTCCGTGTTCTAATATTCGCGTGTACCAAATTTCATCGAAATCGGTTGGACGATATTCGCATAGCAAACGGCTAAACGGAATAGAATTCAACGTTGTGCTGCGGCACCAAGTGGCAAGTTAAGGAAAACGGATAGCATAAAAACCTTCTCCATGATAAAAGACTTAGGTGAACCAAATTTCATCGTGCAACGGTGCTCAACGGTGCTGGAGTTTTTCAACCTCATAAACACATACCAACATTCATTTTTATCTATAACCAGTGTTATTATATATACCAGTCTCAAATAAAATCCAGTTTTAAATCTAAGCCTCGCCAAAGTGCCAACATACGCCATTTTGCAAGAGTTTTTTCAGGGAATCATTTGAAGCATTGACTTAGCAGCAATCAAAATGGGAAATGGTTCGACCGCCAGGCATTTATTTGAAAAGTGGAATCCCTTAATACAGCCGATTTTTTTTTAATTATCAACTATAATGTGTTTTATTCATCGTTACTCCGATGTACTAAATGAGAAGATTTCAATTTTCTGAAATTTGGCGGAATTCCCCCAACTTAAATCAATGTATTCAATTGGCGAGAATTTTGAAGTTAGATCGCTTGAAATCCCTTAATAACTGCATTATTTCTCCACGGATCATTAAACTTTAACGCTGTATTCTAATAAAATCTTTGCACTTGTTTTCAAAAATCTATTTCCTTAAGCTCTCAATAAATTGCGCCAAGCCGAAAACTGGGCAAACCGCTAGAACTCACTTACTCAAAATCCATATTTCAGCCATTTTATTTTTTCGCCAAACTAAAAAAATTTACACATTAGCCTCGGAAATCTTCAATTCTTATTGTTTTGCGTGTAAAGCATTACATTCCTGCTCTGATTTCCCATGCACACGATATTATAATTAAAAAAAAAAAAACCTTACGAATATAGACTAACAAAAAAAAAATCATTATTATTCTTTTATTTTTACTTTTAGAATTTAAAACATTTTATTCGGCAAAATCGCCACACATGGCAGCCACGATCCTTATTTCACACTTTTTTCACTACAGGGGTTACAATAACGGAAAGATTTTTGCGTGAAGAACATAAAAAATCTCTTAAATTCCGGGAACAGGTGGACTTTCAAAGTTTTAAAGTGGACTACAATTTATTCTATATTATTTTACATATCTGTGCTGAATTTCAGGCCGATAGGTCTATTTTTGTGGATTTGTATACGAACGACATTTTATTCGGCAAAATCGCCACACATGGCAACCACGATCCTTATTTCACACTTTTTTCACTACAGGGGTTACAATTACGGAAAGATTTTTGCGTGAAGAGCATAAAAAATCTCTTAAATTCCGGGAACGGGTGGACTTTCAAAGTTTTAAAGTGGACAGTGGTTTATTCTATATTATTTTACACATCTGTGCTAAATTTCAGGCCGATAGGTCCATTTTTGTGGATTTGTATACGAATCAAATCCACAAACAAACAAACAAACAAACAAACAAACAGAATTTCATTTTTATTTATAAGATTGTTGCTTGTCAAGGCAAAGCTACCTCGAGGATATCTGTCTAAGGGAAGATACTTTGGACAGATTACTTTAAGAGGTTCTAAAGCCTATTCATGTCACATCTTAAGAAAACCGTCCCAGACACCAGACCGTTAGATTAAGGGCCGAGTGGCAGGCCAGAGCCCTAGACCTTGGCACTTCAGCCTCCTGCCAATGTTCAGCGTCTCATACATTTAGCTATTGGTCGAATTTTAGCCATTTTGTACCAAATACAATGAGCAACGTCTATGCGCAAAATTCCTACCTAATACGACATTGGCTTATATGGTAAGGTAAATTAGCATACATATGCAAAGCAGAGCATATGTGGTTGGCCTATAGTTTATTTTGTATTATTATAGTTAGTTGGCCTATTTTCGCGTCCGATTTCTTAAATTCAGGAAGTAATAGTTTGTAATAAACTATCACATACACACACATACACTCCAATTTTTATTTTTCAAGTTTCATCTTCAAGTCAGCGGTGTAAAAAAAACTATCACTATGTGAACAATAATAAATTATATCATAACAAGATGGCTCAGAAACCAAAAAAAAAAAACTACTTTGCAGTATAGTAATCCAGTCGAAGCACAAAAACCATAATTCAATACCAAACTCGTCGCCTCTCCATTTACTTAAGAAGCAGTCCTGTCTCCACCTCTTATCCATTATAACCTGCAAAAAAGTATATACAAATGATGCTCTGGGTGAATTTTTTATTGCACCTTTATTATACACTTGACGTGAAATTCACGATTTTTTTTGTTCTCTTTTTTATTCTCCGGTCTTTAAAGCGTGGCGTCAGTAAATCAGGTTACGACAGTAATGGTTTTCTACAATGCCAATAATCGCTTTCTGTAGTACAACGAGAACTATTATTTGTGGGGCTATCCGAGATGACTGTGGTGTTTTAGTCGCGTGTGACTTTGGGGTGTCAGCCATTTATTAAAAGGTAAATATAAGTTGAAGGTGATGTGGACGGTATTTTACTGTCTGCACATTCTTTGTTTCATTCTTTTAGTCCTTGTGTAACTTCGTACAGGCATTTCCTGTCCGAACACTATCATAAGATTGTTCAAAAAATTAAGAATTTGTTTATTTCGTATTTTATTTTGTTCATTTATTATTCGGGCGCGGGGAAGAATTTTTTTTAAACACACTCCATGCTTTTAGAAAACAGACTTAAATTTGAAAAAGGTATTTTGAAAAGTTTTTCAGTAGAAGATCTCTTGAACCACAAGCGCTATGATTTAACTTTTAAAGTTTTCATAATTATTCTTTTATGCTATTTTTTTTTTAGATAAATTGAAATTATTTTGTAAAGAATTATTATGTTTTTAACCCAACCTGGAAATATATATATATATGTATACATTTTCAAAAAAATTCTGTGTATTTTAGTGAATAATAATAATGAAAAACGATAATACTTTTGCACAGGTAAGTGTTTTATAGTATCAAATAAATGAAAACATACTCAGTGAAAATGTGTGCACAGCATGGCCGTAAATGTTAAAATGCGTTTAAATTTCATTTAAAATTATACGTTTCCTTTTGATTTCGTTATGAACCCTCCAAAATTGCCTTTTTAACGTTTTTATAGAATAATTGAAATAAAATAAATAAATGTGTGTATTTCTTCAACGTCTTTCTTTATTAGTACTCATACTCGATAAACTATTGAAAGAACGTTCACCCAAGTTATTGGCGTTCACCCAAGAAGGGACTTTGCTTGATGTATTTATTCCTCTCAGAACTCAATCTTATGATGGAAGCAGACTGAAATTGGCTATCTTTATGGTTCTGTGTAACTCCGGGAACGCCGAGCGGGAAAACGTCTGTCGTATTCGAACACAGCAACAGCAGTGCTTAATAGGGATGGACGCGAGACGACTTTTTGCGAGACGAGACAGAGATTTACAGCTTTTTTGCGAGACGAGACAAAGCTTTTCGGCTGTTTTGCGAGACGCGAGACGTCAATTTTTCGTCTCGCGTCCATCCCTAGTGCTTAAAGAATTCCGCATAGTGCTCTCACCCTTTCACAATAAGAGAGATAGGTAGATCCGAGAGAAATCCATTACAAACCTTCTGACTTTACGAAGAGAGTTTCCAAAGAGATTCATATCGTCTTAAAGGAGTAATTAACAAATTCTGATCGATTTTTTAAAAATGGATTTTAAAACGTAGCATATTGATCATTTTAAACGTACATGCATTTTCTAAGAGGAGAAAACAGAAAACTTTTACATGCTGTGGCGAAACTATATCGTTAACCCTTTAACGCGCAGTGTCCCCGCTCTGGGTACACCAAACTCTGACGTTTTGACTGTTGCCAGTCACGAAGAATAGATTTCATTTCTATAAAAATAGTTGCGGGTGACGTAGCTCCACGAGAATCATTTACTTTTTAGCACGTCATTTCCCGTCAAAAAAATGGGCACGATTAATTTTAGCAGCACTGACATCTGCTGAAAAATGGAAGAATGCGAGAACAGCTGGATAGATGGCCCAGTGCTGAAAAAAGGGCAGCCGTCGCCATCGCTCGACTTAACTACCAGCAAGATGGCGGACGATCGAAACGTTCATCGCGTGCCACAGATCTAGAGACCCTTCTTTGACGGCAGCTGGCTGTGCGGCACAGCCAGCTGCGTCAAAAAAAGCGTCTCTAGGACTGTGGCACGCGATGAACGTTTCGATCGTCCGCCATCTTGCTGGTAGTCAAGTCGAGCGATGGAAACGGCTGCCCTTTTTCCAGCATTGGGAAAGGGCTGCGCCTCAAAGGGATAATGTGAAGTAAACGAATCTCTCTTCAAATTGTTTCACAAAACGTCTTTTATGTTGAATCCCTAATACTAAATTGAAGAGTTCTTAGATATAATTATTTTAAGTAGGAAAAATAAAATAAAAAAGAGCTTAAGCTTTCGTAAAAGATCATGTTACACGGAGAACCGAAGCACTGCTTATTTCGTGAAGTCAGATATGTTGGGAGATACGCTGAAATGCGATAGACGCGGTTTCCCCAGAAAAAAAAACACTTGCATATAGAAGAACGGATTTGTGTTCGCTTGATTGGTATCTACAGTAGACACGCAAATACCAGTTTAGCTGACAAACAACAAGTAACGGCTAAGCATTAAGGTTTATTTGTCAAAACCATAAGTGGATTTGATGTTTCTGATATTTTTTGTGCTTTTGAAGGCGCACAAATACGTTTATGCGTAGATTTGAGGGAAATGTTGAGTGCTTAATTAAAAAGAAAATGAGAGTAAATGTATATTACGATAATTAAAGTGAATGTAGCCGTAAACACCATCTTATATATAATACCGTGTTTACTCGCGTAATAGTAGGAAAATTTTGACCAATTTTTCATGGTGAAAGCCTAGGTGCGACTACCATGCGAGGAATATTTACTACATAATATTGTAACTAAAGCTATTTTTTTCTGCTTCAGTTCGGGGGTGAGACTATTACGCGAGGGCGACAATTACGCGGGTAAACACGGTATAAAAGTTCAGTATTTCAACGCTCTATGAAAATATCCCCAAGCTTTGTTACAATCCAAATTATTTTACAGTAATCAGTTAAATACCAAATGTCAGCATTTTTTAAAATGATTTAAAAAAATTCTTTTTATGATTTGTTACACACCTAAATTTACTCCTTTAAAAATAATAAGTTGGAAAAACAAAATAATAAATTTTTTTATTAAACTTATTCTAGAATTCTTGCTGTAATTTTTGAAAAACCCGATTTGTTCCTCTAAAAAGAAGTTAAAATTCCGTTGAAAATAACAACAAATATATCGACATATTTTGATTAAAGATAAGCTACATATTTTCTCAATATTTTGTTAAACATTTAATAACAAATAGCAGCATATATGAACTTAATAAGCTTTTTATGAAAATTCTCTAGTTTTGGCAATAGAAAAATTTTACAAAGTGAACAAACGGGAATATAAGCGTAAAAGTAAAATTCGCATGTAACTGAGCCCTGAAATAGTGCTTATAAACTTACTTTTTCCCACTTTTATCTATTAAAATTAATTTTTATTTGAATGAAATGTCAATCCCGCGGGATCCCGCCATCTCGTGCGGGATTGATATTTCATTCAAATAAAAATTAATTTTAATAGAGAAAAGTGGGAAAAAGTAAGTTTATAAGCACTATCAGGTTTAATACTTTATCTTAATTCATAATTAAAACAATACCTTACATAAATATGAAAATTATAGCCATGATATTGTAATCTCGCAAAAGCGGGATTGCATTCCCCACTTGGAAATTTGATAGTCTAAACGTGAGGGTTTTGCGTCCTCAGAGCAAGGACACCGCCCAAGAAAGGATTAAAAAGCGCCAAAAGCAACACACGAATCCCACAATCTTGCAAATTTTATTTCCCTTCCATTTTTAACACATTCGGACTCTTCAACTGAACAAATCAATCCACTTTTCGTATTCTAACCCTTTCGTGAGCGAGAGAAGATGTGTAATGGTTACGTCAGACACGCAATTCGGGATCGAAGAAACACAATCTTGTCTTTCCACACCTGCCTAAACTCGCCAGTGTAACGTTTCAAGAACTCAAGTTACCGTTCCGCACGGTGGCTCTCTAACTCGATCACGAAAATCTTAACCGAGAAAAGTTATCAATTAACAGTACTTTTCGCACGCAAAACTGTCATGAGCTGTTTTCGCTGTCTCTCTGAATTATTTATTTATTTATTTATTTATTTATTTTTACAAAAGATCTTAAAGGAAGGGACATGGCGTGTTCCGACTGCTGGAACTTCCTCTTCGCTTTTGTTTAGAATTTTTCGAAATGGTGACTGAAGGTCGACGTGTTTTTGATGTGAATATATTTAACATTTTCCTGGCATAATTTATGCGTTCATTTAGAAATTATGTTTATTATACACTATATGGTGTGTCTGGATTTTTTTAACACGTTCTTAAAATAGTTGGGGAATGTTTATGATTTCCCTTTTTTTTATGCTCAACTTCATTAAAATGTTATTGAAATTGTCACAAAAATACAGCGTTACCGAGATGTTTAATGCAAGATGTCTGCTGTCGAACACTGTAAAAAATCCAGGAAAGTTCCTTGGAATTAATGGGAAAAGTTAGACTCATAAATACCATACAGAAAGTATAAACATTCCCATCTGAAAACTTGACTGTTTACTTTAAAACGTCCTTCTATGAATATTGCTCTCACGATTTCGCTTAAAAAAACAGGTAGTTCACTTAAAAAGGCCCATAATTAAAAAAAAAAAATAAAAAATAAATAAATCCAGGAATGTTCCGTTTAAATAATGGGCAGTTTGCCTTAGAACTCTACAGAACGTTACATGAGAACACCAGGAACTTTACTGAACAGTATAATTCAGTTGAACTTTCCTAGGATGTTCAGTAAAGTTTCTGATATATTCATGTAACGTTCTTTGGAATTCCAGGGCACCTCAGCTGCCTATTTATTTCCAAGGAAATTTTCCTTACCGTGTAAAATAGAAGCCACGAACTTATGCCCTTACATTACAGTTCAATTAAGTAGTTTAAATGTAATACAAGGGAACCTCCCGAGTTGCACACCCCTATAAGTTGGACACCTCCCTAAATTGGACAATTTTTAGGGGAACAGAATGTGTCCGTAATATAGAAATATACCTCTATAAGTTAGACAGTTTTTGAGGGAACCGCATATGTCCAACTTACGGAGGTTCTACTGCATTAATTTTTAATGTTCAGTTTACTTTAAATTTCAGTGTTTAATTAGAGTATTTGGTATATGACCTATCATTTAGTAGGTTATTTGAATGCAATTTTTTAAGAGAAAAAAATATTTATGTGATTAATGCATATTGAAAACACTTTTAAGTACACGTTCATTTCAAATTGCTCATTTAAATCTTTTGCAAAAGGAAAAGTTTATTAATGAATATGTCATTTTATCTCTCACACCCTTTATTGAAATTTCTCCGAAAAATGTGTTCCAAAATGCGACATAAAAGTATGCGACATAATTTTTCATATATTTAAATACTATTAGTTGACAACAGCTTTAACCTATTGTTACACTGTTTCGTAAGCTGTAGAATATGCATCCCATGTATTTTTTACATATATTTAAATACTATTAGTTCACAACAGCTTCAATCTATTATTACAATATTTCGTAAGCTGTAAAATATGCATCACATGTATTTTTCTATAAATAGGTTACAGTCATAATAATTTCAACATAGGGTTACCAGGCGAAATACACGAAAGATGAGAGATAAAATGACATATTCCATTAATATCGTTTTAATATGGCAATAATGAAACTTAAAATTTATGGGGGTTCAGGGGGGCTCCCCCTGACGAGGCTCGAACAGTCGAGTTTATATATATATATATATATATATATATATATACATAAATTTTAAATATGCCAATTATGACATCAGTGTCGTATGTTTTCTGACGTGGGGAATCTAATTTCTTTTGTTTAGCCTGTCCATATAGTTACCTTAATACGGCCCCACAAACAACGAGTCTAAAAATGTTTTGGAAATACATCTCACCCATGATTAATTCTCGTTCCTTTAAATCTTCCTACCGTAGTTATACATGACCTTTCAGACACTTGTCTATTTAATGTTAAATTGTTGAGCTTTCACCCTTTCTCCTATGCTGAGCTCTCATTAGTCATGAACGTCATTTGGTTCGAAACAGTAGTCTATCATCCGCATTTCTTTCTAAATCTTTTGTCTTCCTTTGGAGTTGCTTCCTGCAGGGGGTCGAAGCACACTAAAAGCTGCCGGCATCCAGAGAAGAGTCTCCTGTTGCGATCCGTCTGAAGGTACAAGAAGGAAAACATAAAGATCCGTGTACAACATACAACGAAAACATGATCGGAAACAATGTATCACTTTGAGAGGTTTATCACGGAGAAAATTTTCAGAGAGAGTAAATAAGAGATCTGCACGTTGAGATTTTAAAAGCAGTGGTAACCACTTTTCCAAATCTTGATTAGCCCATTAGCGCCGCACTTTTTTTCAGCACATTCTCCAATTTATGTTGCGATCTCCAGAAGTGATAAATAAATTTCCGACATTTGAGTGGCATGGAAAAATGTAATTATTTTCTAAATGTATGAATGAAGCAGTGAAAGATTTTCATTTTATTCTGTTGTCGTTGATTATTTTGTGGAAATCAGATTTATTGTTCGATAAATTAAAATAGGAAAATAAACTAATGTTTGAGTATTTTTGAGACTTGTAAATTTTGTATGAAAATAGATCGCTGGGTGTTAAAGGGTTAAATAAACACGTTTTTTATGCATTTTATAGTAGGAATATGATGCAGCCTTTAACGCTTGTATCTTGTCGAAAAAAATGTTGCTTTTCAACTGCATGTGGCTGATCGACCAATTTTGCATAGATTGAATATCTAGGTTTCAGTAATTGTTTTCTAGGAGTCTCATTTTAGATATTGTCAGTAATTATCACTGTAGCACACACACACAAACATACTTAATTTATATTCTCCCCACCCCTTTGTACGGTTCGAGCTGGCCCATACATAACAGAATGGCTAATGTGCAGTCGGCAGGGATCCATTCGAAAGTTTCTTTTCCTGCGTGTTTTAAATCATATTCACCTATATTGTATATAGGAAAAGAAAATCCAATTTATTTCTAGTTACCCAGGTTGCTATTTTAAGTTTTTAACCCTACAGCGCATATAGTAGCCACTTGAATGTATTCTCACTTTTCCGTAATAAAAAGAAATTTTTATAGTTTTCGTTTAAAATATGCATTTAAAATAAATACAAGACCATTATGGAAATGTTTAGCTTTTAAATATATATATATAGCAACATTATTTTTTGAGCAAAAAAACATGAATTCAAAAGCATGTGTATCCTGTTTCCTTAACAAATTTCTGCCCGATTTTTAAAAATTGCTTCTAATTTTTATTTCTAAATGAAAATTAATTCAAAACTTTTAAAAAATAGTACTATTAGGACTCAATAAAGTCGAATTAGGCAATATTACTTTCTTTTGTTTTATGAGAGCTATAGGGTAGAGATTCTAATTTTTCAAATTTGAAATTTTTTCGTAATTTTTCTGGGAAACTAAATGCTTAATTTTTAAGAACATTTTTCCTAGCATAAGCAAGCCTAAATGAAGTTGAAATTTTATTTTCAGTCTACTTTAAAAGTCGCACATTTTAGGGTTAAAACAGTAAACCTCTAAATAATAATTAGCACCATCCAATATCACAACATTTTATGGCAATCCCACATCCGACAAAAATGACAGGTTTTAGAATGTTTAAAAGAATATCAACAAATACTGGTTTGAAACACTTTATCGTAAGTGGTAAGTAAAACTAAAATCATATGAAGGTAAGAAATGTTTTAGCATATTTATAAACGCTCATTTCAGCATGATCTTTTGGGCTAAAGATTTAAACCAGTCCAATAGCAAAGCTATTTCTGACTTTATGAGCTTTCTGTTATAAAAATTCCTGCGTACGCCTTTGATGTACAGCAATTTAAGACTATTCTTCAAAAAATTACACCGAAATCACATTGAACAGACTTAAAAGCGGTGAATTTTTTCAGAGATTTGGAAAAAGCTCTCCATAAACTGCATTACACGCTTTCTGAACTGCATAAATACGTATTTGCCTCATGAAACTTTCGGCAAAAGTTCTTAAACACAAAAATCGATTTTATAAAATAACAGAAGATATATGTATAGGAACATGCTGAGAAATTTTATATATTCTTTAAGCTAGTCACCCTACTTCCTGAAAGTTGCTCAAGACATTTATGTCCATTTGTGAAGAGAAACTTCGCGATGTATTTTTAGTCTCCGATGTCATTTCATTCGTTCGAAAACTTTTCAAGAGCTGTGTTAGTTCTCAAAAGAACAGGCTTGTTGACGAACAGCAACTACTAATTCAATAGTTCAACATCACAGCAGAATTAAGCTGTTGCTTTTGCAGCATGCAATACATTGCGACAGAAAAACCACACTTTAGTGTCTTCAAGCATCCTGCCCCCCAGCACCTCCCGCAGACGGCCGCCCTAGGCCCTACCTTAATTTACCTTCCAATATCACGTACGAGATTTCCTCGCGAGATTGGCCCGTCGAAAATGACTTCAATTTTCTGCAGAACCTTACCCCATTCGTGTGTTCGCCACGCGCGTCGGCCCGGGCCACTGACCCCGAAATTGGCCTAATCGTCTTGAAGACCCTCTATTGGCCCTCTCACCCCCTTTTTTTTTTTCTTTCCTCTCATCTCCTTCTGTCCATATCCTGCCGTAACTCCTCACGTCCGGAACGATATGCGTCTGTGAACAACAGCTACAGGTGGAAAACGAGTTGCTGCCCAGAGAAGACCCCTTTTTTTGTTGTCGACTGAGATGGCGAACGTCAGCCCGTTATTCATTAGGCTTGCTTCGTTTTTTTTTAAAGAAAAAGTTTGCATAAGTGACAGCTTAATGAGAGTAAAATATGATTAAGCACGCTTCAAGTCAAAATTCATTCCGAATAATCACTGGCTCCTTGTTACTTTATTTTTTTTGGGATTTATTCAAAGACATTTTGTTTTGAAATAAAAATGAAACTTTCGTTCAAAACTTGTAATGTTTTTTGGATCGTCTAAGGTTCGTGTATATGCAGAGAAAGTGATGTACAAAGGTCTGCGCCGCCGCCGAATTCTACGTTCGGCGTCATTATTTCATAGAAAAGTTTAATATAAACTTTCAACAATAAAGTATTTCCTTTTTCTTCGAGAATCAGTGGCGGATCCAGAAAAAAAAAATTCTGGAGGGGCACAAAATATTTATTGTTGCGTTTTCTCATAAAATCACTTGAATTTACAAAACAAGTCATTTACCTATAGTGTAAACTTAGTTCGTCTTGGGGGGCACGTGCCCCTGCGCCCCTCCTCTGGATCCGCCGACGTCCAGAATGAAAAGTAAAATTTGAATTGTTACGAATTTTTTAGTACAGAAGTGAATAGTTTACTTTTAAAATGTAAATTTTGGTATAAATTAGTTAGACTATGTTTTACAAACCTTCTCACTAAATGTTTTCCACTTTCTTTAAGTGTTAAGAATAGAACAGTGGCGCACCCAGGATTTTAGTTTAGGGGGAAGGTGAGGGGGCTGGGCTACAAATTCTGCTGAACTCGGTTATAGTGACCCCGATTATTGCTATAACTCTCTAATGACGCCAAAATATTCTGTGCCGCTTGACTTGCCCATAGAACAACAGGTGCACAAGCAATGTAACTCGTTATAGTCAAATAATGATCTGATCTTTTCAGTATCTTTTAAACCGAGTTTAACTGTGTTTCACACACTGACAGTATTTATTTAAAAACTAACTATTTTTTTTTTTTTTTTGGTAAAAAGTACTTTAGAAATAATTTAAAGACAATTTTTTAAAAGAAAAAAAAATTAATTAGGGACAGTTTTCAATGCTTTTCACTTCTAACTTTCCTACTTTAGGGAGGGCTTGAGCCCCCATAGCCCCCTCAGTCGGTGCGCTTATGGACTAGAACATTTTATCGCCTTTTCAGTTGTCATACATTTTACTCAGTTCTGTCAAAGTAAAGGCACCTTCATCCTTTAAAGGGAAATTTTTTCTACCAATGGGGAAAAAGAAATCACGTTTGGCTAATATTGAAGGTTACACATGCTTTTCATTTCGTTATAATAAAATAGGGGAAATTTTTCTGGTTACTAACTTCTGGGGATTTAACCCTCTCGTCATCCTGAATCTCATATGAGGCTCTTACTTCAAATAGCAATATTTAGAGAGAAAACAATTGAATTTAGTATTTTTTTTCTTTCAGTGATATCAATATTATTAATTCATGTAGAAAGTATACGAGGCTCTTAACTAGATGCATAAATCGTGCCTAGATTGCAGTACTAGTCAATTTAGATCATTTTTTACAGTTTTCGCTTCATTGTTTCAGGGGAGAAAAATTAAGAAAATATTTACTCTGCTTTTTTACCGTTTTTTTTTCTTTTTGAGATAAGTATAGTTTTTTTCTTATTCCTCAACCTTTACCTAATATGCGCATCCTTTTAAATTAATTTTAGCATAACAAAATACTTCGAAAATGCAGAAATTAATATTAGAAAAATCTAATAATAATCGACATTAGAATAAAATATTTTTGCATGATTTATAATAGTATTTCAGATGCATTAAATGCTAGACAGATTTTTTTTTCTCTCATTTTTCATAATTCGGTAACGAGAGGGTTAAGTTACAGAATCAGTATTGGGGTTTCTTTGTTTACTGCCAGTGGTTATTCACGAGTTAAGCTGATGATTAGGGGAAAAAAAAGATTATATATATATTTAACGATGGAAAGTGAATTATATATATATGTGTATATATATATATATATATATTTTGTGCAGCGAAACTATAGTGTATGATATTATGTAGATTATTCTTATCTGTATTTTCAAATTTCTTCAATATCAGTTTTCACAAAGCGCACACGATTTTGTATTCTAACCCTGAAACAATTTTTTACTTTCTTCCCGTTTTCCATATGTTTGGAATTGTTCATATCTGTATTACAACAACATAAAATGATGCTCATAACTATTTTTAAGGTATCTGCCTACATGCGGACCTCTTGTTTTAAAAAATACAAAATTTTGATGCAGTTCATGTATTGTTATTTGAAGAGGTCACAAAACATGAAAGAAACAATAATTTATTTTACAAAAGTTTCATATTTTTTTTTTTAATTTGCGTTTTTTAAGAAAATTTTAACAAAATTTCATGCTTACGCCAACTGCTGTTCTCTGCACCATTCTCAATATTTTGTAACTTCCTTCGCAGTGGATACTCCTGTAACACTTATGTGTTTTGTACCAATGTTGTTTTTTGTATTTTAAAAATTCACTGAATTATGGCAGATTAAGTACAAAAACATTAAAATGTTTGAGAAAAAAAAAAACCCTCTGGACTCTTGCGTGCTCTACTGATTATGCCCAAAAGTTAGCATGATCGAACATAAATTCGGTATAAATGAGATTTTTCTAAATTTTGTGTCTGTTTCATGCTCCGTCAGAGGCTGTAAAATACGACCCTGGCCTGTTGGATCTAACAAAACAGCCTTAAATGAAGACACAATTTGATACTATTGGTTTGTTGTTAACACACAGAAGATCTAAAATTTTACTACGGAATCCTTGAAAACGAAAAAGACTTTATAACGATATAATTTAAACTAAGTTTGGTGAAAATTCATAGAGATCACCATTATTTTTGACAAATTATCCAAACAGTGTAAGCGAATATCACATGCAAACAAATCGAGAAATTAGAATGTCTTGTGACAGCATGTTTAAAATGAAAAATCAATAAGTTAAGAAAAAAAATGAAACCTTCACAGCAATGATGAAAACAAATAAAAATATTTTTTTTTTTTTTTTTTTAGTGTCGTTAACCTAATGAGTATGATGGTAAAAAAATATAAGAAACTGGAATACAGTGTTCGAGGAATTACACATCAGATTGTTTTTACAATTCATATTCACTTTATAAATTAGCGTTTGTAAAAATAAACCACGAGACTAAACTATTGGACAATTTTTTTTCGACATGTTATGCCCAAAAATCTAATGGCCTAAGTAGCAAATTATTTACATAAAGATCGGGGGATTATGCATAAGCATCTTATTTTTTGATTGAAGAGTTTAATGCCAATTTATGTTGTTATTGTTTCTGTTGTTGCTTATGCCCTCTGGCAACAACATGCGGTGTCAGATCCCCCCAGAAAGGGAGGCGATGGGAACAGGGGGGGGGCGCCTTCCATTTGTACTGGGTCCCAGGGGGAGGAAGTCCAACTTTATCCCTGGGTCCCCTAATTTTTGGACCCATTCCAGAGGAGGGACCAACCCCCTAAAATCGGCACCCCCTGAGGTAGCGTTAAACCCGGAGGACATTGGAGCCACGACGGATTTTACGTTCAACAGCTCCCATTAGCGTACACGGTCCCGCAGCAGTCGAGCCAAAAGGGAGTTGATCCTCCCAAACACTGGCCAAGCCGGATGCTGCTTCACTTGCCGTGTTCTTATGGGAACGGAGTTTAAGCGCCCAGACCACTGCGGGAATGTCGATTTACTCATACCTTTTAACGACAGTGTTCATATATGTTTAAAAAAAGGAGAAAGTTTAATCGATGTCCTATGGATCAAACACAGTCGAAATCGCTCAGTGAAATATCCAACTTACCACGAACACTTATCCTAATTAACGGGATATTATTCCATTATCAGAGATCACATTGACTAGTTATTACGATTTTGTATATTTAAAATGAATGACGCGCAAAATGACATTCATATTTTTATTTTATCTTCTCATATTTATGAACACCGATATAGTCAGGGACGTAACGTGTCTGATTACTGTATCTAATTAAAAAATAAAGAATCGCTGTTGATTCTTCAAGCTTAGTTTGCCATCAAACAGGATTTGCCAGAGCTCAACTGGATGACTCGATGAGAGGCCATTTTCACTCTTTGTCGTTCAGCGTTGCGCACGGATGTTCACGACTTCAAACAATAAAAACTCTCACACCTTACTGAAAAGCCGCAGTAGCGTCAATCATTAACCGGCAATTTAACAATTCACCTGTGCATCCCAATTCAGCCGTTAATTTTTATTACTTTTTTTTTTTTTCATTTTGCCATTGCTCAATTGCAGGAAGTGTCAGTCTTTGCCCCTCGGCCCACACCCCCCCTGTAATTATCGCCACTCCAGGCCCACACACGTATATTAGACTAGCAAGCCAGCATTAAATGTGGGTTAGGCATTCGCTCATCCAAATCACTTAAGTCAAGTCTCGGATGGAATTGTTTCTGTTTACATCAACAGTTTGTTACTGGGTCAGAATCGTGGGAATAATTGATTATCAGGATATATTTCGAAAGCATGTCGCGTACAACTTTTCTTGGGGGGAACATCACATTTTTCCGATTTCCAGAGCTTTAATCCATATGAACAAGAGCAAAATTAATATAAACGAGTTTGCTTATCCGGTGAGCCACCAGCTGGTATCGCCAAATAATTTTTAGGTTGTTCAGTGATCATCAGTGGTAAACATAAACAACAAATTCTTAAGACACGCAGTGGATTTCTAATTAAGAAAAAATAATAAATCTTTAAACGTCTCATCTGGTTTCTTACCACCAGTAACATTTAAGAATATCTGGGTTAAGAATTAAAAAAAAAAGGAGCTGGTTTGACAGAATTATTTCTGATTGATATTCTGAAAAATTTAAATGAATTAAGAACTTCTGATCTTGCCATTAATGTATTAATCATTGTTGCTGACGGGCTCTAGCAATGTCCGACGATACCCCACGGAAATTCTCATGAAAAGGAATTTGGTGTATGATCCTAACTGCATCAAGGAATCTCTTGCAGCTGTAAAGTGAAAAAATAAATACATCGAAAACGGACAAAGTCAATTATAATTCATTTAGAGACCTTTCAAGGCAAATTTAATGCGAATGTGCATATTTCGAATAGTTTACCGTGGGATATTTGATTTCAAAAACTTTTCAGAAACTCTTGTAACTGCTGTATGTAAGACCACCATTTAAAAGTTTGCAAATGGTTGCCAAGATTTTGTTTTGTTTTAAAATAATGAGTTACACAGCTTTTATCACATAAATTTCCCTATGCAAGGCAGCCATTAATTAGCGCAAAGTCACATCCTGGCTCTATAAATGAGCGGTTCCCAAACGGTGGGGCGCTCCTTCCAGAGGGCCGCAGAGTGCTAGATAAACAGGCAAGGCGCAAGTGATAATGCATGCGTTTTAAAAAATCATCTTATTTATTCTTACTTTAGCTCAAAAACATATCTATTTTCGCTTAAAATACTTATTCAAATTTTACAGATAGCATTATTTTGTAGAAAAGGCGACTTAATGTTCATTGTTCAAGAATAAAAAAACTAATATGTATGCTGAGGAATGATCTTTTGTCGAGAGGAGACAACTTAAAAAGGTTGGGAACCCTGCTATAAATCGATACTCGATTCGTATCCAGCTAAAATTTCGTTTACAACGGATCCGCTTACTCGCATAAATCAGGGCAAAGTCTTATCCATGGCTCCCCTATATCTTCTCACGCCTATATCTCTTTTCTAGGGATTAGAGATTCCTTGATGAAGTTTTTTTTTTTTTTTAATGAAAAAATTCTCACATAAAAATTTTACCAAATGGATGCAATTCCTCCCCACCAGCTCGACTCCGCACATTAGAGACAGAAGAGGAAAAGGCAAGTGGACATAACTTACATGTTTAGATTTGGCACGGGCTTATCGAACTGTCCTAGTACGATAGACTTGAGGCCTACGCTCATGTGTGTCCGTATTCATACGCTAGAATGCGAATTCAATGTATTCTTCAGTATCTTCTGACCGGATTAAGCAGGAAAGTCTCCCCAATATGTGTAACTCATGGTTTCGTGGTTTCCTGGGTTAAATTTTGTCAGATATCCCGGCTGTTCTCTAAATTCCCATAAATATTTCGACCCTGCAACATTTCCCCCTTTTTTACAATAGCCGGCACGTGCATATTGACCATCAAAAAACTCCCCTTACAGCCTGGAGCCTATGACAACGGACTTAACGGAGCGCTGGCCTTTAGTGTTCCATATGCGATTATGTTCACTAACTTCCAGTTTTCCCTGCAATACACACATATATATGTATTATTTGCTGAATTGCATACATCCATACACTATTTTTCGACCCACAAACTCGAAATAACAGTTAATATAACTTTTACCCCTTAATTATACTTTATCTTAGGCAAGTTGGATTTTTATGTTGTTGAAATTGTCTGAACTCAGTAGCTTGTTCAGACATCATCTAAAGGAAGGGTTTATTCTTTTGTATTGTTCCTTTTCAACACTGAGCCGAAGTTTCATTTTTGTTCCCTACCCTCTTCCAAAAGCCAAAACTTTGAAGAATCCACCTTCAGTGTTGCCTCCAAGCAATGGTATTTAAATGCTCCAACTGGAATTAGACTGCACGAAACTCAGCCTTGATCAAGCCGGGTCACAGGGGACATTCAAAGACCTCCATTGCAAAAAAGAGGCGCAGGATACAGAATGTGGGACTTTCATGATTAGGTCCTATGAAAGATGGGAGTGCCGCAGATTAAACTCCATAAAGTAACTCTCACCATACTGCGTACGCGACTACCTGAACTTGTTCTAAATGACAACTTTACATATTTGCAGTGGCGTATCTAGGGCATGGCAGGTAGTTCACGTGCAACGGACGTTCAGAGCGCAGATTCCCATTACGATACT
The DNA here is from genome assembly GCA_038373885.1 of Cheiracanthium punctorium. Classification (NCBI taxonomy): domain Eukaryota; kingdom Metazoa; phylum Arthropoda; class Arachnida; order Araneae; family Cheiracanthiidae; genus Cheiracanthium; species Cheiracanthium punctorium. The sequence goes on from JAWZYV010009677.1 coordinate 133,794, forward strand.
GACGCAAAGATAAAAACATTTAACCTGGTCGCTCTGATAGTTGCAAGGACGGAAGTAAATGCTGGCGCACAACAAGACCATTCAAAAACCCATGCCGGGAAGCAGGGGCGTAGCCAGAAATTTTTCATGGGGGGGTTACGACTACTACAACTCATATATGTATACGTGAGTGTGACAATGTAGTGAAGAATATACATTTTGTATGGCAAAAAATTCCTCATGGGGGGTTATGACCCCCTAACCCCCCCCTTGGCTACGCCCCTGCCGGGAAGCAGTGGGTGTATTGGAGGGACAATCATTCGTCGTCTTTTTGAATACGATACTAAAAGATTTATTTTGAATCACTCCTTAGAACCTAAATCTATGAAATTTTTTTCATTTGCATAATGAACTTTCACGACAAAAACCCATACAAATGTTTTCGTGAGACTTTTTTTAAGAATTGCCATGAAGCCGAAATCACCGGCGGCGTCTTTACCAAAAGAAAGAGCGCTCTTTTGTTATCTGCCGTGAGCGCTACTTTACCTACGCACGCCACTGCCTATTTGACCTTCTCCATGAGGCTCAGAGGCTTCATCGACTGTGTCTGAAGAAGGTGCCCATGCGAATTCCAAAATTTTTTCGATGGCAGATTTGATGGCGCGACAGTAATCTTTTATAGATTTGGCAAAATTCTTATTTTTCCCTTCCCCCTCTCGCTGCCAAATGACTCCATCAAAAACAAATGAAACACGCGGACACCCACACTGGAGGTGTAAAGGGCAACAAAGTAGTCGATGTGCAGTCAACCGTTGTGCCCGCCTTGCTTTGGTCAGAGCAACAGGTACAGCACACAAACTTCGGTGCACAGCTCCGTGAATTTTGTGCAGCCGACTGTGTTAACCGCAAAAGAATGTCCCCGTGCATCGCTTTATTAGCCCCTGGATTTTGCGCAATATCTGCTCATCTACCACCGACCTTAAGAGTGACCTTTGGTGCATTGAGAGGTAGCTAAAAACTGGGTGGAGGATTGTCTTCTCTTAATTGGAGAAGATTACGTTCGTCTTGTAAGGGGGGCTCGAGTAATGATGCGGCGTATCTGCGGCTTTATCTGATTTTTTTTATCATCATTAAGTGTATTTTCAGTGGAGTGTTGCAGATTTTTTTTTTTAATGTTGCTTTATTTAGTGGCCTATGTGTCAGTTTATTTTCTATCATACGACTCATGTACTTTCGTTCAAGGGAGGGCACTTGCCGATAAGGCATACGCCACTACTACAGACTGAAGTACTGTCCAGAAATAGGCAGCCGGTAGGCGGGCAACGTTATCCCCAATGAAGAGACTGACGAGTTAACCCTTTAACGCGCAGTATTCCCGCTCTGGGAACACCAAACTCTGACGTTTTGACTGTTGCTAGTCACGAAGAATAGATTTGATTTCTATAAAAATAGTTGCGGGTGACATAGCTCCACGAGAATCCTTTACTTTTTAGCACGTCATTTCCCGTAAAAAATTGTCACGATTATTTTTAACAGCACTGTCATCTGCTGGTAAAGAGAAAATGCGAGAACAGCTGGATAGATTGCCCAATGCTGAAAACAGGGCAGCCGTTGCCATCGCTCGACTTAACTAGGAGCAAGATGGCGGACGATCGAAACGTTCATCGCGTGCCACAGATCTAGAGACCCTTTTTTGACGCAGCTGGCTGTGCCGCACAGTAAGCAGCTGTACAGTAACAGAGAAAAGTATTCGAACATAGGCCAATTTTCTTCAGTGTTTCCTAAAACTCATTGCTTCTTTTCCAAGGTCAGTTTAGTAGAAACTTCGGGGACTTGCGTCATTTCTCATGTTACTTTCACACAGGACTATGCGATGAATTTTATATCAAAATAACAAGCATGTTTTTATACTCTCATGCTTTTTAAGTGCGTAAACGATTTGAATTCACATGCTGGGAAGAATATGCAACAAATAAACAAGAAAATGTATTATTATTTCATTAGCATCATACTTGCAAGTATATTATTTCGGTTTCATAATTCCATTTAGATAAAAAATGTGAATAAACTGGTGATTTTCGTCAAGAAATTTTACCTGCATTATCTACTTCTTTTTCCAGAAGGCAGACACAGTAGCGGGAGACTATTTTTCAGCGCAATGGGTGGTGCTACGCAGAATTGGGTGGCTTTCCGAAGTTCAACTTTCGGAGCAGTCACTTTTGTGAAGTTTTCTATTTCATATTTGAATCATTCAATTTTGTTTCCATTAATGTTTTCACTTATAAAGAAAAATAGCGATTATCTTAGCAAAGTTAAATATCTTTTATAAATAATAGCAAAATAAAGAGCCCAGCTGAATCTCTTATGACCCCAACTTTGATAAAAGGAAATCAGACCTGACGCATGCGTAAATACACGTAAGGTTATCGAATTCGGACGGTCATTTCTTTTCATCTGGTAAGTTCAAGTGGCGATAGGCATGAATGAATGTAATTAATCGATTATTACATCCATTCGAATCAATCGATTTCGAAAAATTTATTGGAACGCTCAGAACATAATATTCGAATAGCATTGGTGAAACGATTAATCGCGATTAATCGTGAATACAATTCGAATTGTGAAACAATGATTTGTGATTAATCGTGAATATAATTTGAATTAGTAAAACGATTAATTGCGACTAATCGTGAATAATATTCGAATTGCAAAATAGTGATTAATCGCAAATACTGTTGGAATAGTGAAACGAATATTCCCTATTCAATTAATCAATTATTGGCACGATTCGAAATCGATTAATCTATTATGAAAATTATTCGAATGGCATATCACTAAGTTCAAGGCTGCGCAAGTTGACAGAATTATTAAAAATTAATTCAATATTTGCCTTGTACAAAAATAAAATTTAAAATTAAAGTAGAGCATATAAAAGTTGTTCTAAAGATATAAATCTGAACTTTTCCAGTAATATTTATTTGTTTGTTTGTAAGCGGACTTAATGGCATGTTTATTCTTTCTTTCTTGATGAAGTGATTTAGGTCTGCATATGGACTACGCCTCCATACAGGCAAATCAAGAAAAACCTAGATCAAAATATACCTGTTCCAGCAAGTGAAAGTATAAATATATTTTCTCATTCAACTTTTAGAATGCACATACATAACTTCTCATTTAACCGACAAAAGCAAAGAACACCACTTTGCAAAGTGGTGACATTTAGCGAGACAAACTAAATGTCCTCGAAACATGTCATTATCCAAATCTCTTTTTCATTACAATAATCAGTCAGTTCCGAACACAAAACAATAGTTTTGGACTGAGAAGTAAATATCTCTAGGCAGAATTCTCCCAGAAACTTTTACTTTTCTCAGATAATTAAATATATTCATCGAATTTAGACGATTCCAGAAGCTTCATATCTGCTTACTTCCTCTCCCCATTGAAGCCAAAGGAAATAATATCAGTTAGGCGGATTTGTTAATGAGCCCCTAGCTGCAGCTAAATGGTACTTGCGACGTGTAATTTTTTTGCGTAATGTAGGGTGACTCTGTTCAACAAGGGGCTATTTAACCCCCTGACCACACAGGATGAAAACGACAAAATGGATCATTATGAACCGAGCAGCGTCGCAGAAGGGGACGGACCGTTGTTAATTTCCGACAAATTTCGAGGTTTGTTTGCATTGTTTTGTTTGTTCTTTTACGGCAAGGGAAAGTTTCTGTGGAATTTTTATTTTGTTATTCTACACGTAATGACTCCGTTTACGATAAGGATTTTGAGCTGTTCATATTTACTTTTGATGCTGTAGAGAAGCTTCATTTTTGCATTCCGTTAATCCCTAGGCTCTCAAGACATTTTCTTATATTTTTTACATGAAGACGAACTCGTTTAGTGGAATATTGGTTAAATGAATATCCCGGTTATTGTAATAAATTTTGCATGTACAAAACCGTAATAATTAGTTAGTGTGATCCCGAATTCTATAAAGTGGTTTCGAATGCATTTTGAAAATTTAACCTATTTTTTGAAAAGCGAAATAATTTCTTTTTATGTGCTGTATTGGTCTGACTCAGTTCTCCATTTAAGATGAAAATGCCATTAAAAGTATAAGGTTCACTGCCATTGAAAACGTTTCGGTTTATGAACGCTGGCAGACTTAAGAAAATATTTTAAAAATATTTTATGATAATCAAATATGGGATTTAATATTTAATAAGTGTTTTATATAATAAAAGCAAAAATGTTTTTTAAATCAAAGTGCTAACTGGTTTAAAAATTTAAGACAATTGAATGATTCCAAAAATTAAGTACCTCAATGCTTTTAATTTTTTAAATATTTTCTTTGTACCTTTATAGTATCACATAAAGCATTTTACTTAAAAAAATTTGTGCATCTTCTTTTATAATCCAACAATTAGGAACTCTAAGAGTTGTAGAACTGGCACAAAACTGAATGTGGTTAATACACTTTTCTTTTATAGAAATTTGAGGATTTTGATGAACCGATATTTAAAAATGAATGCAAAAATTTCATATAATGCATTAACAATATTATGCTCACAAATATTGAAAAAATTAAAAATATCACGGAATAATAATTCAACAATTATTATTAACACGGAGTATAATTCAACAATTGTATGGCCAATATAATCTGTAACCAAATACACGAATATATATTGAAATTTTTATATTAATTCAATATAGCTTCATTTTTTTTTCTTTGAGATTTTTGCTTATTTTAAACTTACTGTACCTTACAATGATTTGAACTCTAGTTCATCTCCAATACATTTCCTCCTTGCCGATCACTAGAGTTACATTTTTTTTTTTCATTCGACAGAAATAAATTGCTAGAGGCCCCACCATGCTCGAATGGATAAGACTCTGAACATGGTAGATGGTTGAAGTGTGAAGGCCAGGGTTATGTCTTACTCAGAGACTGTCGATCCAACGGTCTGGAGTTTTGGGAGTTTTCTCCAGATGTAACGGGAATACGAGCTAGAAATCCTTTAGTTTTCCAATTAAGAAACCCAGATAGCCCTGAAGATCATTGTCGCAGTACGATGATCTCTCATTGCTTCATTGTAAGGTGAAGCTTTGAACTACTTCTATTAACAGTGTGTTAGTTTCATCTCAGATGCCTGTATCGAAAGATGCGATATCAATTTTGTGTGACCTAAGATAGCATGGAACTTTCTAAATATCCATTTGAACCAGATTTAAAAACAAACTAATGATGTTAAATACTTGAAAAAAAAAGTAATGCTTCTTCACCCAATTCACTATGGACTGACACTAAAAAAAGCTGTATGTGTCATGAAAATGTCAGAAAACAAATCATAAGCACAAAAATGTCCAGGGTTACCCATTTTTGGAAATATCACAAAATTCCGTATGTTTAGCATTTTTTCTTGAATGTTTCGTAATTCTCATAGCTTCATTTTTTGTGTTCGTGCACAGTACAACTTGACAAAGAGACATCATAAATTTTTCCGAGTGTCTAGCGTAATTAGTTTTAGAAAGCTGTTCAAAAGTTGCACGATTTTCAAGTTGAACAGCCGTACACAACACACAAAACTCTTAAAGAGAAACTTTTTAAATGTTTGCGCATCGCGACATTTATATTTCCTTCTGCAAGCTCTTCCAGAAATTTACTCACAGCTTAAAAAAAATTTCGTACTAAACTCTAAATGCATGAAAAACTTAATGCGCACACAAGTTTTAAAATCGTGCACTATTAAAACCTCAGTACAAGTTAACCATCTCTAAAATGTTTCCTACATTGCTTTATGAAATGAATACTCTGTATTCAAAATTAATGCAAAAGTTCTTTCTTTTCCACTTTCCTCAAAGAAAATGCCACAAATGAAAGCTCTGTAAATTCTTTGTGCACTGTTAATAAAAGTAATTAACATTTCACCATGAAATGGCGCTGAATTAGCTGCAGCATTTCTATGGAGAAACGTTGAACCATGATGTGGTGCTTAACTTTAAAATGGAATCAAACCATGGTGAAGTGTTTCTCCATAGAAACGATGCAGCTAATTCAGTTTCATTGTATGGTGAAGCGTTGAACTACTTTTATGAACAGTGCGTTAGATTCCTCTCGGATGCCTGTGTCGGAAAATGCGATACCAATTTGGTATCGGTAAGGTAGCGTAAAGTACCGTAAGGTAGCATGGAACTTGAATCCACTACTAAAAATCCACTACTTGAATCCACTACTGAATCCACTTTCTAAATATCCATTCCGATGTCTAAAGTTTTGGAAAGTAATTTCGATTTATGTATGCGGAATTGTTGGCAAACAGCAAACAGTATATTACAACTAAGGCAATATTTTCAAATCAAAGCGTGACTTGCCTCTTCAAGGAGCTCGGGATATAAAGTGAAAGGATGAATTGACATCCATGAAGTAAATGATGAAAAGGATCTTGGCCAACTAGGAAGTGTCATAGAAAATAGACCAACGCTTGTTAACGTAGGTTTTGTTTTTTTCACTTGGCCATTGTTTTCAGGGAAAATCTGAAAGTATTAAGTTTTGATGAAAACAATATTTCTTTCGTTAACATCAAGAAATAACCATTTTAAGTTATTCGAATTCAATTTATGTGGTCTGTGTACAGTAGTGGATCCAGGGGAGGGGCTAGGGACCTTTATCCCCCAGAAAAGAGATTGATAAAGGGTAACATTCTGCTTTATTATACACTTTAGTAGATAAAATGATCTTTTTTTATAACTTAGCCCCTCCCAAAAAGTTTTACATAACTATAGACTAAAATTTTGCTTTATTGTACATTTTGTTTGGGTGAAATAAGCTTTCTTCAAAATTTATCCCCTCCCCAAAAAAAAATTCAGGATCTGCTACTGTCCGTGTACATTTGTGAGTTATTTTTGTAAGCGACTGATTTGTGCATATTTCGTCGAAATGTAACAACTGTAAGTCGGAATTCTTGGAAATTCTTTTTAAAAAAAGCTTCACGAATGGAAATAGTGGAACAATAATTAACTATCGAGAAGCTCTATCAAACAGTTGATGCAACGTTTGTGTTTATGCATATTACACATGCATTACGTTCATGTTTATCTTCAGTCTTCTAAACCTTACATGGATATTAAAAATCTATTCAAGCTCTGAAATATTTAACATAAAAGGAAAATATTTAATCAGATGTAGATTCCAAGGCTTTAAAATGCTGTTTTTTTTAAGTAATCTTAATTTTAAAAGCACAGTATGATTTTAAGATAGTGCAATTCAACCAAAATAATAGATCAATTTGATGAAAAATAACATGCTTCTAAATTCCCATAAAATTTCAAATAATTTAGCCAAAGGAAAATTTAGCCAATCATCAAAAATAGTAACGTATGCGTTCTGTAAAATCCTTGGCTCTTTAAAATAAAATGTTAGCGAATTCCAAACTAAAACCCTCTCATTTGCTCCTGTTCATGAATTTGACCATAACAAGCTTTAGGATTTTTATTTTTGTAGAATATTACAATCACTCAACCGAAAGATTCATCTTGCTACTGAAAAGTCCCTTCCAGTCGCGCAAAATAACTATTCTTCACAAACACCCCAAAAACAACACAACTTTTTTTGAAGGAACGTATCACCAAACCTTTGTCGAAAGTGTCTTTGTACGAAAGGAAGAATGAGCATCCCGGCTAACGATCGATCTTCTTAAAAGTGAGAGTGCGGACATACGCGTGAAATTGTATTTTGCAACAAAAGATTAATCTGTGCTCAATGCTCACGTCATATTCAGTGAGCTTCTTTCAGACTCCTTTTGATTGGAGTTACTCCTGAAGAATAGACCGATTAGGATTGCTTATTGAAAGCGAGGTTGACGGGAAAATTACGTATTCTTCAGGGTATGATCGTTTGAATGTGTCGGTAAAAAGCGTCCTGTTTCAACCACGTAGAGGTTGTGTGTGATAATAGAAGTGTTGATTTGAGCCATGAAATCTTTGCCACGTTTTTCGGTTACACACTTTTTGTTGAATAGCAGTTCTGAGGCACTTCGTTTATCTCTTTGGACAAAATGTATCCATTGTTAAAAGCTGTCACGCTTATTTTAAAACTACTAGAAGATTTTTTTTAAAGAATCGACATGTACTAAACTAGCGTTCTGTTTTACAGCAATAACAGTTTATGTAGACGAAAAGTTAATTCTGCACAGTTTTCCTCTTTTTCAACATACTTCACTGTTTCAGGAATATTCCTTGAATTAAGTGAATACTAATTAGTAAAACAATAAATCTTTTATAATCTTATAATTTTAAACTTCTGTGATTTAAAATATCAGAACAGCAGAAACTACCCTTCGTTGAATTGAAAGATACCAATATGTCTTTTCGCAGAATACTGATATTCAACAAAGAATGTTTCAAACAAAGAAATTGGAAGAAAATTAGAAAATATTTTTTATTAAAAAGATGAAACTATGTTTAATGAGGTGTCTACTTAATGCAGAATTTACTGAAGAGGATTATTATTTCTTTACTGGGTTGACCCCAAAATCAAGGTTGCGAATTCGGCTGCAAAACATTTTCTGTGCTGATACTAATTTGGATGAAATAATTTTTTGCCCATTCATTTATTGATTGATAGCACTTAATAGGATCAGTTCAGTGCTTCGACTACAATGGAACTGAATTAGCAGCATCCTTTCTACAGAGAAACGTTTCACCATGATTAGATTCCATTGATAAGTTTAAGCATCAAATCATGGCTCAACGTTTCTAGATAGAAAGTTTGCAGCTAATTCAGCGCCATTTCATCGTGAAATGCTAATTATTTTTATTAATAGTGAATATTTATTCTCAAATTAAGAAGGATCGGGTTCAGTGGAGGACCGAAGATCGCTAACAATATGGACGAATTAAAAATATGACATATTTCCCTCAAATACTTGACGAAATATGCGGAAGGGAAATTAAAGGCCGAAGTTGATATCCAGCCTGATCTGGCTCTAAAGCAGAATTTCTCAAACTTTTCTATGATGGAGCACTTGTGAGGGTCTTTGAATTTTGATTTAACAGCTTGTACAACTTTACAGAACATCTGTAAATCCGAATCTATAGTATATAATAGGCTAAGCTAGCTGTTGGGCCAGGGTCCATAAAGATAGCTATCTCTATCGTTCCAGATTGCCATGCACTGTTGAAAGAAGCAGTTTAACATTTCACCATATAATAGAGCTAAATTAGCTACATTCAGTATAGAAACGTTGAACCATGATTTTGTTCTGTTGATATCTTCTTTCTATCATGCTAATGCAATCCGTTGTAGAAATATATTTATTATGCACGTGCCTCTTTTTATAATCCAATGTATAGTAAAATATAAATGCACGAATTTGAAGAACAGCATTAACAGAGATAGTAGGGAAATAAAATGCAAACAGGATGATTTTCAAAAAATTGTAAAAAAGTAAAAGTATTTAATTTTTTTTTTACTTTATTTTCTAAAAGTTAAATCATAGTATTCGAGTAGTTCCATGCTTTTTCAGCTCTTGAAATATAAAGCAATATCCTAGATAGCAAAGTCCTAGAAATTATCACAGTTGAACTGACAGTCACATTTTCTTCAAATAAAAATTACTCAGTTTTATAGGGTCCACTGGGAGTGCAAGAAGGGGAGTGTTTACATCTGCAAGGAAAAACTCAGCTCGACCTTTCAAACAATTTAGTACTAAAATAATATAAACATTTTCAGTTAGCTTGAAAAATGTTCACTGAACTGCATCAAATCTGGTGCATAATCGTAATCACCGATCGTTTTGATTTGATCATTTTCAAGAAATTATTATTGGCAAAACCTTGCAACTCGAATACTAACAGCATTATCAATAGTATAATATAATCATGTTGAGTAACAAATTATATTCACCATAACGACGTGCCATCATAAGCTCGTGTTAACCGCCAAATCGTTACTACAAAATCTGGTGCGCACACGTGGCCATCAACCATTTTGTTAAAAAAAAAAACACAAAAGAAATGGCGACATAATGCTTTCTAAAAGAAATAATGATGAAAGAAGAAGTTCAGTATGAAAAACAAGTTTTCTTAATTTATTATCTCAAACACTTTTCAAACATCATCAAACGCACGCGCTCACAGTCAATTGGAAAGCTGTGCATCTATATATGTTCTTTTTTAATGCAAGGCATGCAAATTGTCTTCTTGTAGCCAGAAGTGAAAAAAAGGGGGTTGAAAAATGTCACTATTATTTCTGACTGGAGAGGAGGAAACAAACAAAAAAAAAACAATAATAATAACAATAATGGCACGCTGCTTTAATAAGAGTGTCACTTAGACGCGTGGATGAGTGACACGTAGAACAAAAACTTGCACTTGTGTTCCTTCCCGCCAAATGGGAAAGGGCTGCCGTAATACCCATTGAGCATGGTTTAAAAAATAAACGGTTTCTTGTGATGGTGAAAAAAAGAAAAGAAGAACTGGAAGACACAATGAAGAATTTTGCTTGATGAATTCCTAGAAAGATGAAGATGGTCTTTTCTGCTTGCAAATGGAAATTCCGGGTTAATTTTTGTTGAATTATTCTTTGATGGTACGTGGAGGTATGCTTGGTTACCTAAACTGTTCAATGAGCTTTTCAGTTTGAGTTGTGTCTGTCATTCATGTACGTAATTTCAGTTCTTTCTACGATGGTATGATTATTTTCTCAATATATTTTGAATTTGGTTGTCAATTTCGCAATTACGTAAATTCTGTGCATTACATTACGGCGTTCGTTTTATTCCACTAAATTTTAATTACTGCATATTGCTTTTTGAACGTTTAGATATCTTCAAATACATCAAGTTTTTACTAAAATCTACCTAACAGAAACCTGCCAATTTTGTTTCTCGTTTTCTCAAATATTTTACCAAATCCATTTCTAAGAAAATATATCATAGAAAGTTACTCTTCAAAAGGCACTATCACTGTCGGCTCAATTTCGACGACAGTTTTTTTTAGCCCTTTCAAGTAGTAATGTTAATATGCATGAATTGGTATTTTCATATTCTAATTAACAGAGACAATTCCGATCTTCACTTATTGATTTACATCACTGTCACACAAACTTAATCATTTTATTAAAAGGCATTAATTTATTAGGTTGTAACGAAAGTTTTCCGCCAGTGCAAGTATTGTCTGCACAAGCAGTTCACATTGGTGTCTTTGCCAATATTTTGCCAAACGATTTTTGTTATTTGAAAGAAAAAGACTTGTTTTAGAGCACTGTGTTGTGAAATCGCTGAAACAACATCGTTATGATTAAGTATAAGGTGTCTGAAATGGAGCTATCACGCTACCAGATTGAACATCATTTACTCTCAGTTCTCTTGCAAAAAGTCAGCTACAGCATAACACCGTACAGATTAAGATACTACTGTTGTATCATATGGCACTGTGAAGATTTGGTACCGAAAGTTCAAAAACGGAGGACTAGGACATTAAAGAAGCAGAGCACTCTGACCGGCCTACTGATGCTGATGAGGCCCTCCTACGAGTATTTGTGGAAGAATATAAAATATTCATCCACTCGAGAGCTAGCTAAAAGAGTTAGGCTTTAGTGCCATGTCCATTGGTCGCACTAAGCATCGCATAAACTTGACATATAAGGTCAATAGCTGGGTACCGCGTGAGCAGACTCAAGCAAATCTGGCGGAAAACTTTCGTTACAACCTGATATATTTCAAAACTTTAAAATTTATGTTTATTTATTTTTTATTTTTCTATGGAGTTGAAATTGAATAGCAAAATTTTGCTGTGATAGCTACTGCTTTGCTAGCTATTTTCCCAATTTAAGCATTTAATATAATTGTAGCCGTGATTCAAGACCAGTATTATACACCTTATAGACAAATTTGGAAGACCTTTATTTGATTTTTGTGCAAGATCTATATATGCGAACTTTCAAGATTGCAACAGATTTGGTTCATCGGCAGTGAGTTCGTGCCTTATTTTTGGTTCATCACGAATGTCTCCGAAGCTCTATGAGATTCTTTGCATCGCTTTAAGGTTTTGGTGTAAGGTCTATAGACATGTCAAAGACTTTGAGATGGCAGTAGATGGAGCACCCCCCCCCCCCAGCATAAAAAGCTTTGTGCTTTATTTTCGCTTCATCAAGAACATCTCCAGGACACCGGAACTTAGTGTTCTCTTGGCCAGTAGTACTGAATATTTCATAAGAAATATATGTAACATAATATTATATTTAAAAATAATGGTTAGTTTTTCCTGATTCAAACGACAGTGCTGCAATGACACTCTTAATAAATATACGTTTGAATTCTTTCCAAAAACGTTCATGTGCCTGATCTTATTTTCTTCAAGAAAAACGGTTATCGAGGTAAATTCCCTAGTTGCAAACAATTTTAACTCCTTGTCATTGCATCAGAAATTCAAGACACTTTCATAACATTATTATTTTCGTTATACAATGCCTTGAGTTAATGGTAAACGCATTATTTTGGTGTTTGACTAAAAATACGGAACACCGGATTATCTAAATTACAGTTTGTATTTTTTTAAAATATAATTACAGTTTGTATTTTATTGCTCACATTAAAACATTGACTCGATCGTAATAGTGAATTAACTACAAGGGGCAATAAACTTAGATTAAAATTTAATGTTAAAATTGAATACTTTGGAAGGATTTTCCAAATTTTTGGATCCACAGTAGTTTAGTTAAACCATTAAGAACCAATTTTCTGACAAAAGTTTTCTAAAAACGCCGATAAAACATTATTGATATACAATCCTACTAAAAATACTTGCCATTTTTCCATACATTTACTTTTCGTGATAGATACTTATACTCATTCAAGTTGAAAAACAAAAATATTTTTAAAAAATCATATAGTAAAATTACTTGAAGAAATTCTATTAGTTTATTGATGTTGAAAAGCATCATGAATGAAGTGTTAATGAATTTTAAAATTCCGATCTTGAAAAGGATTGCATCAGTACTTGGCAATGTTCGTAGGCTAAATCAAATGTTGAAAAAATAATTACCTCCTAGAGAAATAATATATGTACTGTTGCTTGAATAGGAGTTGACGTCCCTGTAAAAAAAATACTGTTCTCATCTAACTACTTGCACTAGCAGTAATAGCTGCTATGCCATCGCCTAATTTTTGGGCCGGAATCTCGCGTTCTTGCAACTTTTGAGTGTGAAATAAACCCTAAAATATATATGTTCCCACTTCATCAGTTGATTTTTCCAGGAATTTGAAATAATATAACCATTTTAATCTCGCATTTATGATAGCAGTTAGCTCATTTTTTATTGGATTAAAAAATATATGCATCTATACGAGTGTTCCGGAAAACAGTGAAAGATTATCCCTTTTGAGTTCTCATAAATGTTAAGAATGATTATATTTAAGCTAAGATTATTTCTCTCTTACCATAATACATTATTATAATTTCTTAAGCTAGGCTATTTTCTTACCTAAAAGAAGAATTTATAAGGCAATACATGAGATTAGTTTTAGCCCTATGTCCAACGTTAAATCACTTAAAATGCTATACTTCAAATCGGTAGCCTTCAGATATATTTCTGAAATCTTTTAATGCAAACATTTCTCCAAGCCTCTAATATCAGGGATGGGCAACCTTTTGCATACTATGAGCCAATTTTTGTCACTGACAACTTCAAATGCGCCATACAACTCAAGTACACTTACCATTCAGTTACGTATACGGGTAGAGTTCGAAAATATGAATATAGATAAGCTTTAGTGGAGGGGTGGAAAAGTCATAACGTGTGAACTTGAGATTGAAATTGTTGTTCTGGGGAAGATAATTCTAGAATTATTGTTTTCGGAGATTTGGCGGGGAATCGGACATAGTTCTATTTTTGTTGACATATCTCTGAGCTTACAAATGCATCCTTTTGACGTAAAAACATAAGAAATATAATATTTCTGAGCACGAAATTATTTAAAAAGTCTTCGATCTGTCTCAAAACAGTAAATGGGCACAAGGATGCAATGCGCAACTTGAAATCATTCAATATGTCAAGTTTGGCCCATGCATCACGATTTGGCCACCTGTAATCAATATAAACGCTCCTCTAAGCATTTTAAATATCATACACTGCTTGATAAGTATACATTTGACTGTTACCTTGTATTTAAAAAATGTTTAACAAGCTTATGCCGTATGAGTTCTCAAAATAGCGAGATTTCCCCCAGAAAGACCATTTATTCCAGGCTCGAGTAGCTTGTTTCTCTTAAAACCAATAAAAATTAGCTAACTTTCCGTGAGGTAGTATTCAATAAGCCTGTAACTTTTGCTAATTTTTCACAAAAGAAAATTCATTAGCACCCAAACAAACCAGTCAGAGAGCACCTATACCTGACCTCGGCTAATGGCCGAGAATCATTAATAGCATTTTTACACGTGCTGAACATTAACTTTCATTCAGATTCCCCCACCACCAATTCGAAACACAACAGTTATAAAGCATGCCCCCCGTGGTAATTGAAAGAAAACAGCTTCTGTCTTTCTTTGCAACCCCGCGCCAGCCTTATGAAAAAAACATTCACTTAAAACTTTAGTGAGTGCCGACAGACAAAATGGGGTTCTCTAAGTAGGTCCCCCGGGCAGAAACGTTAAAAAGTGCCAATGACCAAGAATCATCGATTAACGTATGCTCCACTAAAAACTAGATTGGTTTTCCAATGGCTGTTGCGGCGCTCGCTCACCCTGCGGATAATAACAGGGGCCCCCCTTTTCTGAAAATGAGCAGGGATTCCTTCATTTTTTTTTATTTTTTTAATGGATGTGTAACTAGGTACAGTAGGCCCTAAGAGCAGTGATAAATTTAGAAGTGATTTGTCATTCGTTTTTAGCGAGTTGTTTGGGGGATTGCGGTACGGTAGAGATGTGTTGAAATGCAACGGAGAAGATTTTGGTTGGTGTTTGTCGAACTGGAAGCTCTTTTTCACAAAAAAACGGGAGAAATATGGTATTTTGTGAAAGGGAACCGAATGTAGTTCGAGTGCATGCAATTTTGGGTTAAGTAATGCGGGTTACTCACACAGGGTGATTTCTGTGATTATCTCTTTTAGCCCCTCTCGAGTAGATTTGGCCAACTTGATGGCTTGATACATATTTCATTGTTGCCTGCGACGCGCAATCGGAAAAGGAGGGAAATCAGGTGTGATACGGGACAATCGAGATAAAAAGATTAACTTTTCTATCTGTGAAGGTCTACTTCTAAACTGGCCTCAACATGCCCGAGTAGATAGAGACATTAAACATGGTAAACGGCTGAAGTGTGAATTTCACGGGTTCGAGCTCATCGCGTGGCCATCGATCTAACAGTCAGGAGTTTGGGGCGGTTTTCTCCAGATGCAACGCGAATACATATTAGAATTACTTAATAAGTCCTTCGGCTAAGGCACTTTCCCCCCCAGTAGGAAGATGTCCCTCGTGTAGGCTAGCTATCACATAAAAACGAAATACTTCTAATGGGCCATTAATTAATTACGTAAGAATGAACTTGGCCATTTTTGACCCCTCTACCCCCATGTAAGAATGCATAAGATTTCTCGGACTCCCCCCTCCCCTGACTTACGTAAGATTTTATCTGGTTTTAGAAAAGGATCAATTGCACTAAAATTCATAATTTGACGTAAATCAAAGTATTTTTATTTTTCACCTCAGAAACTTTACGTAATTAATGAATGACCCCGTAAACGGTTGCAAGTGAATAAATACATTACATGCACAAAAATAGTTTTTGCTTGTACTTGTTAATTTATTAAAATAATTGTTGAATTCTTTCCTTTTTTTGAGATTTTTAAAGGACTTTTTAATTTTGATATTTTTTTCATTTACTGCTCTGTTCAAAATCTTTTACAGAAATAAATTTGCACGTTATAAAATATCTATTTCATTTCTTATACCTTCTTTTCATTTCAAAATAATTACAAGAGCTTTGTGCATGCTGGGTGATCGTGTAAGCACACTTAACATTTTGTTATCTGGTACAGATTATGTGAGACGAGTAACTGAAAATAAGCTAAATTTTTCATTAGTTTAACTTGGAATAGCCTTTAATATTTTTTTCTTTCACCAAAGGACTACATTTAATTTAATTAATAAATACAGCTGCATAGATTCAACACCGGTTGTATATAAGCAAAAGCTATTATTTTGGATATTCATGCTTTTCGACAAAGCAGCACAGCTAGCACAAAAAAGTTGAAAAACTATTCAGTTGGAGGTATGTTTTTATATCTGAGTACACAGATATCGAAAATAAAGGGATGAAATATTGCCCATAATACTAGTTTGCAGGCTTTCGAAAAACACTGTTACAGATAAATCTAGACATTCCAAAAGTTTTGACAACATTACTTATGATATACGATCAAAATTAGAGTTCTTTTATTTTACTCAAAAATAACATTGATTATATTAAGTTCATTAAATTATATATATATATATATATACACAGGGTGGTTAAAAAGAAAGTTTCCCGAAATAATGACCTCTAGCGGCCGTTGTATTCAACCTATCGACATGAATTTTCAGATATAGCTTTTTGAAGGTATGCGCTCGAGATCCTGTGAGCGATAAGTTATTAGCGCTAGCAGTTACAGTTAAAGTGAGTAGAAACTTGAGATTTTCCATTAGCAACACCCAGTTTTTTTGGTCTCAAAGTGTTCAGCTCTCTCCAAAACCCCTAAAAACACTTTGGAATGGAAATTCTGACCCAAAAAACGGAACCGTAATGAGCTCCCGAAACAGTTTCGGTATGCAGCCTTGCTAAACGATTACTTTATCCCCTAGCTGCAGCAGCTGAATCTCTTAAACGAAGTCACTTTCCTGCAAGACGACGCACCTCCGCATATCGCGATGTCCGTCCGTGAAGTCCTCAATCAACATTTCGGCGATTGCGTTATTTCCCGCCATTTCTCATTTGCGGGGCCTCCACGATCACCCGACCTGGATTTCTGGTTCTGGAGTTATTTCAAAGTCCAGAGTTTACAGGTGCAATCCTCGAAATTTGCCAGAATCGAAAAATTCAATCAGACGAGAGATTGCAAACATTCCGCGAGAAATCCTTCATTCGGTTGCACTGTCTCCCGAATGCAATGTGTCATTGCATGCGATGGCACACATGTGGAAAATGCCAAATGAAACTGTTTGGACCCTTTCTACGGTCTCAGCGATTGGTGCTCGGCTTCTATCGCTCACGCTCGGCGCGGCGATTACGGCTCCGTTTTTTTCAGTCAGAATTTCCATTCCAAAGTGTTTTTAGGGGTTTTGGAGTGCGCTGAACACTTTGCGACCAAGAAAACTGGGTGTTGCTAATGGAAAATCTCGAGTTTCTACTCACTTTAACTGTAACCGTTAGCGCTATTAACTTGTCGCTCACAGGATCTCGAGCGCATACCTTCAAAAAGCCATATCTGAAAATTCATGTCGACAGGTTGAATAGAACGGCCGCTAGAGGTTATTATGTCGAGAAACTTTCTTTTTGACCACCCTGTATATATATATGTATGTATATCTGTATATGTACAGGTGCCCAAAAAAGAAAGTGGTAATGGGCTTTAGTTCTTTATCTATTAGAGATACGTGGACAGTGAAATTTTAAAAAAATGTTCAAAATACGGTTGGGGAAAAAAGTCAGTGTTAAGAAAAAATTCCTCTCGTTCATTTACAAAAAGTGTCATTTTTTAAATTTGTGTACGACCCCATACGAAAAAGTTCCCATGGTAAAATGTGCCCCATACACGCATAAGGTAATGTTACAAATTTGAGCCTTTCATCATATAACGTCGCAGAGATATCTTTAAAGAAAGATGATCGGGGACATACGTTTATTGCTAGTGGGCATAACGACTTTCTTTCACAATTTCTGTACGACCCCCCTGAAATGCGATCTATCGACGTGAATTTTTCCCTTCGATAGCCATGAAAAAGTGGTTTAAGTCAGCGTTATACTTATCTTCAAATCTCTAACACTTTTTAAGGTATAACTCTCAAATTTTGCATTTCACATCATTAGTGTAGTATTGTTCAGTGTTGTATAATTGTGTCCATGTAACCGTGTATTTACACTTGGGATAATAATAATAAAAAAGAGTGTATGGGCACATTTTACAAGCTGGGAGTTGTTTTGTTCGGAGGTCATATACAATTTAAAAAGTAACCTCTGAAAATTAAGAGAAATTTTCCCTCACCAGGGTCTTATTTCCGACCTTATTTTGAACATTTTTTTCCAATTTACACTGCCCACTTATCTCTAATAAATAAAGAATTAAAGCCCGTTACCACCTTTTTGGGACACCCTGTATGTACATATTGTGTATGTAAAACACGAAGAAAATCACTGCTAAAATGACATACCCCAACAGGAAAACTGAAAAACAAAACATACTATATGAGCATAAACAGAGGGTTAAGCAGGTTGAAAATTGAAGTATCATGATCCATGATTTAAGGAGAAATGAATGGAAGTAAATTATTATCTCTGGGACATTCATTAGGGGCCATACCCAGAAGATTATAATTAAAAATAAAAAAAATAGTGGGATTTCTGTTATGTTGGCATATCAAAAGAGATATTCCGCCACATATATGAGCCTCATCCTACTATTGAAAAATGTGAGAAAGAAAGCATGAATTAGCAAGAATAGAAGTACATATATAATTAAAAAGCAAAACACGAGGAAACCACTGCAAAAAGGACACACCCTATAGGAAAACTGAAGAACGAAACACACCATATCAGCATATACACAAGGCCAATCAGGTAAAAACTGGAGTACCATAAGTCCCTAAATAAAAACAGAATACCCATATACTACCCTTAGAAGATTTTTATTCGGATAATGGAGGCAGGAGTACTTAAAATACTGAAACTCTTGCTTTAAAGTAACAGACATTTTAATATTTCATATTCCGAAGTTTTCAGTTAGCTATAGTAGTACTTCTGAAAAGTTTCGTGAAATCTTCATTTCATATATTCATTTCTAAGTGAGAGCATTAAAAAAGCTACAACAACAACAACAACTAATAATTGTGCCTTCTGCTTTCTAAACTGCGTATGATTATGATCTGGAAGGTTTTTTGCTTTGTTTGAAACGCACGTAATGCATTTTTTAGGGTAAGGCATATGTTTTACATTTTTTTTAAAATTTGTATATATTTAACATTCAATATTTGTAAAGTGTTTTTATTTATTTAATGTATACATTATATGTTACATTTTTTTTAATTTGGTATACTTTTCATATATAAAACTAGGGATAATACAAGACAAGATTGCTGAGTGTAGCTGCAATCCTAAGATCAAGGGTGCCCAGCTTTTTGCATATAATGGGTTAATTTCTTTCACGGACGAGTTCAGATCCACCATACAACTGAAGCGCCTTTATTTTACTTCCTTACTAGGGATGGCCGCGAGACTGAAACTAGGCCTCTCTCGCCTCGCGGAACAGCCGAAAAGCCTTGTCTCGTCTCGCAAAAACCGGTCCCGCGTCCATCCCTGTCCTTACGTTTACCAGCAGAGTTGGAAAATATGATTATGGCTTCAGTTTATGGGAGGCAAAGTAATAGCGTGTAAACATAAAACTGAAGTTGTTGTTGTTCTGAAGAAGGTTTTTAGAATTAATTTTTCGATATTTGGTAGGGGCTCAGAGAAGGTGCGAATTTTTGGAGCGTACAAATATTTCCTTTTGATGTGGTATCATACATTATAAGAAATAAAATATTTCCGGGCGCGGAAATATTTTGAAAATCTTTAATCAATCTACAAACAATAGGTAAGGAGAAGGATGTAATCTGCCGCTTGAAACACTCCAATGCGTAAAGTTTGGTGCATGCGCCACGATTTGCCCATCCCAGCCTTAAATAAATCAAGCGTTATTTTCACAGAATGACGGAGAAAATATCGCTCGTAAGACAAGCAATAAGAAATCTTAAGCCTACCGGAAAATTAATTTTTTTTTTCAGTAATTATTCCTCAACGGTAATACCGATCACGTCCATATCCCTGCAGTATCATCAAAGCTAAGGCTACTATCTCTGTGTCAAAGTTAGCCAAGGTCGCACGAGCGGCCTCGGAGGAGCAAGCATTCAATTGTCGCAAAATTCAATCATTCAGACTCTGTGATTATTTCTCAACGACATGATTTGATATTACTCTCTCGCTTTAGTACCATGGCTACTATGCTACGCTTAGTACCATGGCCATTCTACGTCGTGGCTACTGTCACTGAGTCAAATTCGGCGACGATCGCATAAGCTGTCTCGGATAAGCAAGTGAGCAAAAATCTTAAGTTTCTCAGCAGTTAGTGTGTTTTTTTAACAGACTTTTCTCACTCGTACAGAATTTTCGATCTACTGTATTATAATTACTTTTCAAAAATGCCTTGGTGTGTAGACTTGACTTCGTTAACACCACGCTATTGTTGCACATGCTGCGGGGAAAACTTTGAATCTACTTGTGACGTGTCGAAACCACTTTATTTTAGGTGTGTACAGTTTTTTTTTAATACCATGCTTGATAGGGATGGGTGCGAGTCGGAAAGTACGCCTGTCTCGTCTTACAAAACAAGCCTGTCTCGTCTCGCGAAACAGCTGCAAAGCTTTGTCTGGTCTCTCAAATTCCCTATACAGTAATGATAAAAGTGCCTGTCTCGTCTCGCATGAAAACTGTAAATTGTTTTTCATCCAACCCTAATTTATGGTTACTCCAGTACATCTTATTTAAATTTTAGGTCGTCTAGCTCTAAATTTTGCGGTGAGGCCTATGAAATCTTAATTCAAGTTAATTAAACTGTTTACATTAGACACCTGCATTTGCGATCTACAAGTTGTGAGGCTTTATGAGTGCTGTCAAGAGTCTATGAATCCTCGAAATAGGGGCTAAAGACCATCCTCCTCCACCTTAAAGGTGATGAAATGAAAATGGAAGTTTTTTAAAAATTAAAAGAAAACTCATCGAATTAATGAACTGAAATATTAATTTCAGAAAACCGTCTTCAATTTATTTCAGAAATACATTCATTCGTCATTAATTAATTATTCACAAACTGCACATACGCAGTTGTGCGCGGTTATGACGTCAGTGGAGAGATAAAATTATTTATGATTTTATAACCACTTTTTATTATAGAAAGGCTTCTGTTCTATGGACGAATGATACAGAATATTTTGAGTTTCAGACTCAGATATAGAATAGGCCACCAACTTTGGAAGGTTTAGATTGTGAAGCAGTGAAGTTGCCTATTCACACACTTCTACTTGTTTTCCTCCGCCTTATGTGTGGCCCCCCGAGAAACCAGTAGTGAAAGGAGAACCGAAAATTATTAAAATTTCAATAAATGCTTAGTATTGCATTGATATCAGACAATGACACATTTCTGTGAGCAGGCTACATCATATAAAGTATTTACATTCTTATTTTTTCCAAATTCTGACACTCTTTTCATTATTAAAGAAGATTTTCATCTTTTATAATATTTACAATGATAATTTTATACTACAATTTCAAACATTGATATTTACACAATATTTGCACAGGTATTTCTTTTCTTTTCTTCCATGCTCTCCAAAGCAAATACATCCAAGTATCTCAGCTCTTATTATAAATTATTTAAGTGATTTAAAGTCTGTTATATACTGTCTTAATCAAGTAAACAAATCCTGGAATTAGAGGTAAACTAAAAACAAAAAAGAAAAGAAATAAACGCAAGTAAAGTAAGGCAAAGATTAATCAAGGTGTGATGCCGTGGGATTACTCGGAATTAATTGATGATTTTTCTACATAATCTACATATTTTACTTTTTTATCTATACTAAAATGGGGCATTCTTGGACTATTCTGCCCAAGACGAGAGTGATTGATTAAGAGCCTTTTTTATATGATTCGATGTTGTGAATGGACATTTTAGGATATAGCGTAATGAATCTGATAGAGAACTTGACACTATAGTCTAAGAGCCAGTAACCGCCAGACCTTCGTCATAGTATAAAAGCTGAAACTTTCTCTGCGCATACCCCCCAACAGAGGTAGGAACAATCGGCCACTGTAAAGTTTGGAGGATCGTGGCTTTGTCAGGTAACAGGTGGCAAAGGTGTATAAAATGGCCTAAAATTTCGTCATTTCATAAAGCTTCATTTTTTTATATGTTCTTCTTCGCAGTACTAGAAATCACTTGATCCCTTGCCAGACACTTTTCCATCGTGGCAAACCCCCGCCAGACAACCTCAAAGTCATGGAAAACTGTTGTGTTCGTAAACTCCCGCGACGAAGTACGTCAAGCTGTCACAAAGTGCCAAGCCCATTTTATACTGCTACTTTTGAACTTTCTTACGCGCGAACTTTCTTGCAGCGCGCTCGTAATAGAATTACGTTTTTCAAGACTTTGAGATTGTCAGGCGGGGGTTTGCCACGATGGAAAAGTGTCCGGAAAGGGATAAAGTGATTTCTAGTACTGCGAAGAAGAACATATAAAAAAATGAAGCTTTATGAAATGACGAAATTTTAGGCCATTTTATACACCTTTGCCACCTGTTGCCTGCCAAAGCCACGATCCTCCAAACTTTAGAGCGGCCGATTGTTCCTACCTCTGTTGGGGGGTATGCGCAGAGAAAGTTTCAGCTTTTATACTATGACGAAGGTCTGGCGGTCGCTGGCTCTTGCTCTACTAGTATCCGTAGTCAATCTTCCAATTTCATGTACATATTCAAAGAATGGACCGTGAATGATATAAAAGTATAAACATTTTTATGTGTGAGAAGTCTTTATTTTTTCCAAAGATCTCAAAACCAAACTAATAAGTAAAGCGACCCGTAGTTTCAGTATTCCAGCGATTTTGCCAGAAATCCAAAGTTTCTATGGACAATTATCTTTTTACATGGAAGAGGGGTGGAAGAAATGTCCTTTGAAGTATGGGAATTTTCAGCCGCTAATTCTGCTAAAGTGTCTGCACGTTCATTACCAAAAATACCTATGTGAGACTTAATCTATTTTAAGTAAATTATTTCAACAGAGTCATGATTAGCTTTAATATCAATATTTTGACGTTACAAGAGTTGTCACATAAAAGGGGTCACTACAACCGAGTTAAACTATGCTTTGTAACCACCGCAAAGTTAAATAGGGGTGCGTCATTCTAAGGTTTTACCGTAAAATTCTGATCTATGTATTAGCTTACCTCCAAGCTTTTTAATGAAACTTAATTTTCTGTTAAAAAAATTTCTTTACATTGCATAAATAGAAAAATTTAAAATTACACGGAAATATAGACAAGAAATATGGTACATTTTTGGGGCAAAGTTATGAAAATTAAGAGTAACTGCTTTCGTAACATCGGATATTGAATATTCTGCAAATTTATTGATATTTTAATTGTTTCATAGATATTGTTCTTTCTAAAATAATAATAATAAACATGCACGGGAATAATGTTTTGTTGAATTCAACAAAATTTCGCTGATTCAACAAAATTCGTTTGGCGTTATTTCAACTGAATAATTTTGTTGGTTTTTAACAAAATTTTCATTACTTTAACAAAATATTTTGTTGATTCAACAAGACTATTTCTTTGAAACAGAGTGAACTAAAATTTTGTTGAATGAACAAAACATTTTTTTCAGTGTGTGAAATGGTTAAGCATGTTCTTATATTGCGTGTCTACCCTTTTGAAGCTTCGAATTTCCGTATAACGTCATCCTTTCACTAACAGAGCGATACTTGGGAAACATAACTATCTAAAATTTATAGTGGTAAAAAAAAAATTTCGAGGAATGAGATCAGTAATGAGAGTGCGTTACATTATACACAACTACAGTATCTAATTTCCCGATAATATTAAAAATAACCTGGAAATTAACAAAAGAAAAGGAAACAAGAAAAAGAACTTATAACACTGCCAGTTTGATTGCGTCTCCATTTTTAATTATCGCTGCTTAACCACGAACATACTGGAGTTTTTATTCAGCCGAGAAAGTCTGTTCTTTAACCTCCGATATACTTTCTCGGAACCATCCCCAGTTCCGTAAAAATTTTATTTATGCATTGTATTCTTTGTAAGCACGTCCTTGTTCGCTTCACTAAATTTTCTGCGTCAGCCAATTTACTTTTTTTTTTTTTTAATTCTATGGATTCATCCACAGTGAATCACTCCATGTTCTCTATACACATATTTTTTTTTTTCATGTCCAAAAAAGAACCAAAAAGCGACCTCGCAGAAAGAAATTGCCGTGCAAAATGAGAAGCCGCAGACACAAGTGACCACTACTCCGCACATTGTAACAACAACAAATGGAAAACCACAGTCAAGTTTTTTATTTTATTTTATTTTTCATAACCTGACCGTGGATTTACAGCGCAAAAAAAAAAAAATAAAAAAAATTAAGCATAGAAAAATAGCGGGTAGATAAAAAATAAATAAGCAAACAGGTTTTCTAATTATTAGTATCAAAAGGAAGAGTATGTATTTGGCTTTCTCCCTGCGAACGTGGCACGTGGCTGCGTGTGCTTGGAGCCTGCCGTGCATAGCAAGTACCGGGCACACAACAGGTGACAGATGCGCTTTTCCCAATTGACTTCCATTGTGTTCGCCAATGGAATCGCGTGGCAACGCTTTTTACTTTTTATTTCTTCTCTTATTCTTCTATTATAATCTGTAAACGAAAGTGATGCTTTATTTGCTGCATTCATTCGTTTGGGGGACGTCGGATTTTAATCTAATAGTACATTTTTTTTTTTCTTTTTGTCCATTCATTCGTCAAAAAACCAATGTGGTTAGAGTTCTCAAAATAAATGGTCACTATCCATGCGTTATAAGCACAGATACTACCAACTTTGTTTCTGAAATTTAATTAATGATTAATCAATGGCTATTGTTTATTGGTTTATTTGCTTTGAGTTATGATAAACCTACAAGATGGCCATCTGTCTACGAGGGGAGGGGGATTGCCATGGGAGAGGATGGGGTTCTAACGCGTATTCACTTAACATCTGGAGAAAACTGTCCAAAAAGCCAGGCCGTTAGGTCGACAGCCACGCGGTAGGCCTGAGCGCGGAACTTTCACACTTTAGCCTTCCACCATGCTCAGCGTCTGATCCAATTACACATGGTGGGTAGGGATGGACGCGAGACACGAGAATTCTCGCATTGTCTCGCGAGACGAGACGCGAGACGAGACATGCAATTTTTTGCGAGACGAGAAAGAAAATATTTTGCGGGACGAGACGCGAGACGAGACAGAGTCTTGTCTCGCGAGAATTCTCGCATTTTTTTCCGTCTCGCACAAATACGATCTGAAAAGCGACAATTTGCCTGAAGCCTCTACCGTTTAACTTGCGTCTCCTTCGTTTTCGGTCCTGGTAATACTATCAGCACTCTACAATAAGCACAAACACGTAACACTTAAAATTAGAACAGACGAGAGATATACAAAACACACAAAGGAGAGGATAAAGAAAGAGGCGGGAAAAAAAAGAAAACAGAGAAGAGTTGAAAGAAAAATAATAAGTAAATAGGAAAGGCGGTACGGTATGTTCAAATCTGACCACTTTTAGACGGGGCCCGGGGCATTAAGTTTGGGGCCCCCCTTACTATCCCCTTTCTTACGCATTAAGCCCCTTTACTGAGCCCCCCTTTTTTAAGCATTTTAACCCAGTTTTGACCGCTGTTGTACTCGAAAATTGCATTTCAGTCAACTGTAGTTTTTGTACTTTAATCAAATCGTATTTATCACCCCCAAAAAATATCTCTAACTTGATCTAGTGATAGACAATTAGGTAATACCTATATTATACAGGAAATTCAGTTTTTCCCCCACAATTACTATTGCAGTACATATGAATTTATGATTTAGATAATCGGGATACATATGGGCCCCCTTTTTCTTCAGGGGCACCGGACTACCGCCCCCTCCCCTTGCCCCTGTGATAATCGGGTTTCGGGTATATCAGAGAGAGATTAGAAGTAGAGCAACTTGCATTTGCATTGATGCTTAGTCTGAGTAGGTTGAAATATGGTTGAATATCCTTGGTTGAAATATCCTTGCACCGATATTATCCTCAAACTTTCCCGCACGTTGCGGCGTGCGTAGGGGGGGGGCCACCCTGGTAACAACTTTCTAGGGGCGGTTAAATCCCTATTGTTGGCCTATTTTAAAGAGATTAAAATGACATTTTTTATTCTTATATATTAATATCGGACGGAAAGAAATGCAAGCAATTTTTTTAAAAACTATTTCTCTTTTCGTTTATATTATCATGTTTTCCCTTCCTTCGGCTTGCAAAACTTTTATAAATTTTTTTTCCTCCCCATCATTTTATCTTGCAGTTGGGTTCCTATTCTAAAATTATCTTCGCCTAGATGTCTTTTCATTTTTTTTTAAAATCCACACTGGATATACATTAGGGGGATAATGGTTTAATTTTTCTGTAAACAGGGCGACCATAACGACTGTAGTACTATCGCTAAAAATTATTGTGGAAAAGTACAAACGGATAGTCGTCAACAAATTAACTGTTCAGTAATTTAAAATATAAACAAAAAATAAGACGTCTATTAACCAACTGAGATACTATAATGAAATCTAAAAATGCACGCACGGTAATGTTATTGGAAATATTAGGCAAATAATTATAATTATCGTTAATATAATCTTGTTTTCATTAATATAAAAATTACACATATTTTAGAGACTTGAAATTGACGTTAAAGTAAATAGTAGAGATTTAATAAAGACTAAAAGTGTTCTGTTTATAATTTTTCAAGGGTTATCTTACAACCAACTGAACGATAAGTAATTCTAATTTGTGTTAATATATCCCGCAGTAATTTCAACAGTGGAGATTACTTGAACTTAAAAAAAAAAAATCTGTTTTGTCTCATGCAGGTATGATTTTAGTAAAATATTCGCTACTTCTCGTATGAAGAGCGGGTGCGCAGCTATTTTAAAACAGACGGTTGTCCATTTCATGTAGTGTCTGAGGTATTTAATAATACAACTTGAACAGTATCATGTAGAACTACAGTGTGATGTAGAAATAACACATTTTGAAAGTCGGGAGTTCTCTGGAAACCGCCAAGCTTTTCACTTTTCTGATCGCGAATGACACTGACGTAGTTTTTTGAGTCATTATATTACAATGATGCCAGGTTAATACTCATGACGCAAACTTTACATCAAGAGTCAAATAATTTTGCTTTTATTTTAGATTCCACATCACTGGAATTAATTGAAATTACTCATGTTAGGAAAATTTTCGTTTACTACAGTGCGAAGAACGGGCACGCAGCTAGTAAATAAAAATAAATACTATATTTTCGGTGTGACATTATATATACGGATTAAATCTCAATTTCTTTAACTTCAAATGCCGATATATGCTGATATAGTTATTAATATATCTACTAATGTGGCTATATGTAAGTAATTGTTATTATTAATATTAATTTTCAATAAAATCGCAATAATATGTTAGTATAAAATGGTAACGAAATCGCAGTCCATAATTTTGCGAGACTCGCGAGACGTCTCGCGTCTCACGCGAGACGAGACACAGTGTTTGCGAGACGAGACAGAGGTTTACCACTGCGAGACGAGACGAGACAGCCCCGATTCTCGTCTCGCACGTCTCGCGTCCATCCCTAATGGTGGGGCTCAATGGCTTTTTAAAAAAAAAGTCAAATGGAAGGGAATATGCTAATTATACAGTATTTTTCGTTAAAAACCAGGAACATTGACTTCAGACCAATGTGCTTAACTAAAGGCTAGTTTTTTTTTTTTTTTTTTTTTTTTTTTTTTTTCCCGGAGTACGCGGGTACAACGCGCGAAACATGTGATTTATTGTACACGACTGATCAATATTTAAGGAATAAAAGCTTAGATATTATTATACATTATATAATAATAATAATAATCACGTTTCAAGGGTCGCACAGAAATCACGAAAGTAAAGAAGGATTATATAAATACATAATTTTACAATTATTGGTCCTACCCTTCTCCAACTTTGTTTAAACAAGTCGTGTATGTTTGACATTTTGTCACTCAATATTTTTAATAACTATGTTTTTTTTTTCCTTAGTTTACTTTACATATTATTTACGTATTATTTACTGTAAGGAAGGAAATAGTAATCTGGAATCCATCTAAATCCATCTAAATATATATATATATATATATATATATATATATATATTGAGCATTTTAGGAAGTTAACTTTGCTGTATGAATGCTGTAAGTATTCCCAACGATTAAAATATTTCTGCAATTGAAAGGACGTGTCTTAGACAAATGACTTAGAGGCTGCTAAGGACTTTTCAGAACAACTTATTTTGTACTGGTTGTCCAGGTAACAGTACGAAAAAAAATTGTTTTGTTAAATCGAACTTAATTTTGTTGATTCAGCAAAAATTTGGTTGGCGCTCTTTCAAACGAATAATGTTTTTGGTTTTAACAAAATAATTGTTAATATAACAAAATATTTCTTTGAATTAAGAGCAATTTTGTTGTTTCAACAAAAATACTTCTTTGAAGAGTTAACCAAAATTTTGTTGAATCAACAAAACATTGTTTTCAGTGCATTCTAATTTCTTAAATCAATTTTACTTATAAATAGTACTTATTAGTTACATGCATAGTATTTATTAGTTGAATTTCAAAGAACCTCTTCACAACAATTGCCAGTACATCTGTAATTTAAACCATTTTTCACGCCTTAACGATCTGTTGTTTTACCAAGTTGCCTTTTTAAAAGCTTTTTCAACACCTTCCAACCACCACTTTTCGTTCCTCTGCTGCCCATTGGAACATATTTCTCTTCGAAATGACCAACGTCCGCGTTAAGAGGGGTCAGACCCCACCGTTTATCTTCAAAAGCCTAATTACGGGTTAGGAGGAGACTACTGTTTCACTTTGAGACAACTCAATTAGGCTATTTCCTCTACTTCCACCAAAAAATCGATGGGCGTTCCGCCGGCTACCGATTTCAGAATTGACACTTGTCTGACGATAATATACTTCTTTCTTATTTAAGTTGTTGAAGGGAGAAAGAAGCAATTACAACTGAAATGGTAATGAAGTAGAGTTAAGAAGAAAAAAAAATCCTGGAGTAAGTGAAAGTGTTTTCTGCATTTTCGAGGTATTTGAACTCTTGGAGAGGGGGGAGTATTGTGGGGGGCTCTAGAGGGTGAAAGCAAGCCAGAAACATCTGACTCCTAACAAAAGCCATTTCGAAATTTTGTTTCTTTGCGAAATTTTCAAGCTTATGTCTCATCTTTCTCTATCCATTTTTTATGGTACTGAATATTAATAGATTACCTTATTAAGCACTTTAGATTAGCATACAGTGAAACTTCTAGGAGCGACGACCTCAGTTAAGCGACCCCCCCCCCTCCTCCAACGATCTATTTTTTTTTAAGGCACCGATTTTTTACCCTATCTACTTCATTTTCAAAGATCCTCTAGAAGAGACCACACAACCCTCTATAAGAGACCGGTTTCGGCTCCCTGTTCAAAAATCGCCTTGCATTTTTCCTGAAGTAAAATAAAAAAAATAAAAAAAATCTGAAACACTTTCAGATTTTAAATACGCACTAAAAGGGCTATATATATATTAAAAGCGTATGATAATTTATGCGTCGTCCCTATTTCCTCTTCCTCATTCCATTAAGTTGGAAAGTGTATCATTATTCATGAGTGTGCCGTATTTTTTATCCTTGTTCCATAAAACACACATCTTTGGAATCGAAATCTATCTTAAAATTGCCTACTGAAACTGTTTTACAGTCTTATACAGCCAGGCATATTCGAACTATAGGCATATTTAAACTATATCGCGTAGACATTTTAAATACTGTTTGGAATGGGCATCATAATCCATGAGTGTTCCGTGTTTTCCTTCCTTGTTCCATAAAACACTTCGTCGGAATAGAAATCTATATTAAAATCGCCTACCAAAACTGTTTAACAATTTTCGCCATGCATAATCAAACTATACTTCACCTTTATAAATACAATTTTGAAAGTGTATCATAATCTATGAGTGTACCGTATTTCTCTTCTCTGTTCTATAAAACACTTCTTCGGAATTAAAATCTATATTAAAATCGCCTTCTAAAACTATTTTACGATATTCGTCAGGCGTTTTCTAAGTATACTCAAAATGTATAGTAAATTATCGCGATTTTGGCACCAAATTTAGCGATCCATTATCAAAAATTGCAAACCTTGTGCGACTTTCAACATTCTATTAACGCCCCTCCCCCTCTCTCCACGTTATCTGGCAAACACATTTGAAAATATCTTTAAAGTGACAGTTCATATCTGCAAAACTTGTCGACAAGATCGCGTAGGCAATATAGCGTAGACAAAACTCTTGTACTGAGCGAAATAGCACCCTAGTGCTAAAAACACATTCAAACCAGCCACTCTACTGTAAATCGACAGCAGGTGTAAGTACACGTACACATTTCGTACAAGTCTTGCAAGTTACTTTTGGTTCTGGGTAAACCCAAAAAGTACATTTTAAAGAAAAAAGATTTTATTGCGGCAAATTCAGAATGCATGAAGAATATTAGGATAAATTCTCTTTCGTCACATACAAAAAGTATTAGAGAGAAAAGTACTCTCGTATACAGAATGAAACAATCTGAAATTTTAAATATTTTATTAAATTTTGAAATTATGTTTGTATAACCACTAGTGTACTAGTACACAATTTCATAAGTAACAAAACAAATCTTATTTTTAGCACTTTTTTTCTTGGCTAAAAAATGTTATAAAATAATATTTTATAAATATAATATAAAATATTATGTATATAAAAAATAATATATTATATTGACTGCCGCGAGGGATGTGTTCTAAGAATCATCGCGTAAGTGAAGATATTTAGTTTTTCAGATAGGGTATATGTACGACTTTACCTACCGCATATACAACTATTTTAGACCTTTATCACACTCCTCTAACTATTTTAAATAATTCAATAGCTGTATATTACCATTTGCCGCATATACTAATGAATAAATAAATAATGGCTCTTCTTACTGTTGACGAAAATCTAGTGTTGTAGGCGAGGAGAAATATCAATTTTCACGCAAGACAGACCGGGTTGTAGCGTAAGCCCGATGTAATTCAAAATGAACTATTTATTTCTGCATATGTAATTTTTCATAAGAATGTATTTACTTCTTTTTATATACTGTAATTCTTTATTACAAGCCAATAATGCCTAGGCCCGTATCAGTTCTTATGGTTGTTGGAAATTCTTGTCACATTACAGAAATAATATCGGAGGAAAGTACTCACAATACAAACATTTATTTTCTGTAACAGTATTATTGGTTCTTCATTTGAAGAAGATGCGAAAATTTCTATTGATTAAAATTATATGGAGGTTTACCCTTCCTTCTTTTCTGTTTAAAAATTCTAATTAAATTTTTCATTTCAATTATTCGGATTTCGACCAAATCATTATTCTTTTAATTATTTATTTATTTGCGGGCGTGTGATACTTCATATGCAATCTGCTGAGCTTGCCTCAGTGACGTAGGAAAGGGGAGAGGTCAGAGGGGTCGAAATTTTTGAAGAGTAACACATCCTGCCAAATTTTCGGTTTTTTCTTAAAGTTTTGTTACTGATACTGGTTGCCCATTTATTACGGTGTAAAGTGCAGCTTGTAAAGAAAAATTAGAAAAATTTTTAAGTACTTGACATAAATACAAATGTGTATATATATATATATATATATATATATATATAACTAATAAGTAAAGCACAATATATATATATATATATATATATATATATATATATATATATATATATATATGTTCCAAAATTACATGATTTTTTCGAAATGCACCTTTAAACACACAGTTTGGTTAAATTAACATTAATATTATTATATAGACTATTATAAAGGAAATACCATACTTCCCTTTTCGATTAATTTACAGGAAACGTGGCTTTTATCTCGCACGACTTTTCGTAACAAAAAAATCTATTTACGACCTACAATGTGTATGAAATAAAAATGTATCCTACACTTCCCCCCCCCCCCTCTCACAGAAGCGAATTAACTTAAAAAGCTAAAGTTAAAGAGAAATTGGCTTTATTATTGTCAATCAAATGCAACCGGTACAAAGACGTAATAACACATCCCAAAACTGGTTATCTAGTGGCCAATTTGGACTCTTCCCATTCTGAAAGCATTCTTTTAATTTAAAGTACTCCTTCAGAAAGGCAACTATATAAAACCTTTTTGCCTTCTTGATGAGGCGAAGTGAAGTCATTTTTATGATAGCCTCCAAGTATTTTTTTTCCCTTATGACGGGCCACTTTTGTTGTCAGTTTGAAGAGCATTTGTCACTTACCTTTTTACGTTGGATAATATCAGTCAAATTTTCCCTGTTCGGAACAGCTCAAATTACAGTGTTTAAGGGGGGAAGACTACTTTCCACGTTAAGCATGAAACAACTAAGTTTTTCAAGTTTTTCTTTCTTTCTTTTTTTTTAACTGTATGTAGCATTCCGGCACTTTTTCAACTAATTTGGGATAAGGAGTAGTGATGATTAGGCTTTCAAAAGAATCGTAAATGTCTATATTAGTTGCAGTAATACGGAAAAAAAATGTTTCGTTGAATTCAGCAAAATTTTATAGATTCAACAAAATTTGGTTGGCGCTATTTCAATAGTATAATTTTGTTGGTTTTTAGCAAATTTTTTGTTAAATTAACAAAATATTTTGTTGAATTGGCAAAAATTTTGTTGATGCAACAAAAATATTTCGTTGAAATAGAGCCAACCAAAGTTTTGTTGAATCAACAAAACATTTTTTCAGTGTAGTGGCTCAATATTGAATACAGTCGAACCCACTGAATGGAATATCGATTAACGGAATATCCTGCTCACTGTAATAAATTTCCAATGTACCACACCGTAATAATTAGTCAATACGATCCTGGATAATAGAATAGCCCGCTTATTAGAATAAATTTTCGTGGCAAATGGGCTATTCCATTAAGCAGGTTCGACTGTACTTCAACATCGTGGGGAAACAGCGCCACGAATATGACAGTACAGTAAAACTTACGTAAGAGGAATGATAAGGGACTGCGGAGTTGATATTGGTTAATATAAAGTCCCACTGTGAAAATAAATTTTCAACAAAATAATTTATTTAAAAATTATCGAAAAAAAGTTTTTGCCGTAAGTTTGGGCTGAAAAATAATTGAACAAATGTTTAGTACAGTAAACCTAAAACGACATCGCATTCCAGCAACTTCGAGTATTTCCATATCCTTGGGGTTAAAAAACGAATATGCTACAAAATGTTCAGGTTGAGAAAAAAAGTGACGAGAATGTACATCTAGCTGATGGACAGCATATGTAGGAAGTTACACTACCAAAACTGCCAACTCTCCCGTTTTCTTTTTTTTTTCCCGTGACCACAATTTTTAAACAGTTTTATTTTGCATTAAATTTTTGGCCTTGTTTTAAGCATAAGCTGCTAATTACAAATTAGTGGTGAGAAATCTCCAGTAAAAAACGGGAGAGCTGGCATGTCTGCACTACCAGTGCGACAAATTTATGGGAAAGGGTAGGTTATTCAAACATGAAGGAGGGGTCGTAAACTCCATCTTCATGCATGATATGAAGGTCTA
Source organism: Cheiracanthium punctorium (assembly GCA_038373885.1). Classification (NCBI taxonomy): domain Eukaryota; kingdom Metazoa; phylum Arthropoda; class Arachnida; order Araneae; family Cheiracanthiidae; genus Cheiracanthium; species Cheiracanthium punctorium. Next base: position 167,470 of record JAWZYV010009677.1, read on the forward strand.
AAAGAATGGAAGTTCTCGCACAAATTCATTCAAAATGTAGATTTTTAGAAGCATCGCTACCCGAGATGTTGGGTGCGCTTCCCTCGCTTCGTTAATAGCTTGTGCGTATGTAGCGCGTTGGATTCGAATGCCATTAACCAACACATCCTACATACAAGCCTAACAACTCAAGCATTGACGTCATCACATTTTTATTTTTACAAAGAGAAACTATTTAAATTTTCTGGTGAATGCTACAAATATTAGGAAATATCTTAAATTAAACAATAAAATAAAATACCTTTCTCATACAAAATTATTCATCATGATTATTTCCTCATCATATTATCTAATTAGTCATAGTTAAAAACTGCCATTTATCGTAAAATCAAATTTTTTTTATCGTAAATTATTAAAATTTTGTTATAAATGAGTAAATTCAGAAGAAAATTTTAATAGTTTTATTCTGTGAAAATGAAACTTTTAAATGTAGGCCTAATGATGACGCCAAGGCTTGTGTTACAAGGCGAGTTACTAGGCATTCTTTATTTAGGAGGTGTTGCATTAACCCCTAGATGTGTGTGTTTGTCTAAATATTGAACTGAAAAGCAACAAATTGAAAGTATGAACTTTTATGCAAGCCACATTAGAGAACAAGGTCTAACATACAGTGGCCACCATGTATCTCCATAAACTCTGAAACTGAAACAGTAGATCTTTCTTTGTTCTTTAAAAAGTTCAGCTCATAAAATCAACTATTAATAACAGCTGTTTTAATTTTTCCGGGGAGGGGGGGTGGCTTTAATTCTCCACCGAAAACAGTAATTAGAGATGGTCATGAATGAATTAAACTATTCGAATTAATCGATTATTGAATATATTGGAGATAATTGATTCTGAAAAACCCATTCTCACTCCACATGGCAATCGAATAGCACACGGAATTCGAAATCTCGAATACCATTCGAATAGTGAATTCGAATGGCGATTACTATTTAAATATTCGAACAAATGAATTGAGATTTCTATTTTAATATTCGAATTAGTGGCGGCCCGTGGTCAAAACTGTTAGTGCAGCCGGAAGCATATGAGACCCCCCCCCCCTTTCCTCCGGACAATCTTTGGAAAATCTTTGTTTCTGAATTCGAAAGCTGGCGGATTAAGCCCACACAGAGGAAAAAAAAAAAACAGAAATTACACAAAAAATGTAAGAGATCCTATTTTACTTCCATAAAATGGACATAAATTTCAACCAGCCGCTCTTATCCTCAAAACTGCATTAATCCATGTCTGATTCGAAGTTTCCTTAGAATTTTCTTTTGTAACCATAACTTGAGAAGAAAAGAAAAAAAAAGAAAACTTACTTATTTTTTATAAGTCAGATCAATCCTCCTTTCTTTTAAACATGCGAATCGGTCAGTGATGTCCCCATAAAAAGGCGTTGTTTTAATTCAGATATCCATAATTTTAAAAGCTCTTTAAAATTTCCCATGTTTAAAGAATTTTCTCGCTCGCCATGTCCTCTAAATGACACTTCTTGCTTACTTAAAATACTGCTTTGATGGGTAATTTTCCATTCAAAAGCATCTATTCAGGCTTACCTTCTTAATAAATTCAGCAATATAAAGTCGAGAGTTTTCCAAACATATATTCTCCTTACCCCCTCCCTCACTTCTCGTCCGAGCCAATCAGTTAGTCGAGTTCTCTAGTTCAGCCGTCACCTTCGATACCCTTCGAGGATATCGAAGGTGACGGTTCAGCCACCGTTAAAAAATCTTTCATTGGCTGTATCAGCTGCATACTCCCTATGCCGGAGAGGCTGCTGACGTAGTCGTTGTCATGGCAACGGTGCTGCCAATTTTCTTATCAGCGCTCTGGGCTGAACCAAAGATTTTCCCAATTGAATTGTGGGAAGATTACAGTGCTTTTTTCCTGAATGAGCGATCCGGCCACAATACGTTTTTTTTTTTGTTTGGTTTTTTTCGGAGATTTTTTTAATTTACCGTAGGAATTCCACAATTCTAATCTGAATTTAGAAAAATTAGTAGAAATAAATTATTTTAAAGTATGTGCTGATAATTTCAAGTGCAGCCCAGCTGTACTTGCTGTATCCCACAAGCCGCCACCGATTCGAATAGTGAAATCATGAATAATATTCCAATTGTGAAATCGTGTATACTATTCAAATAGTAAAATCGCGAATACTATCTTAAGAGTGGAACCGAGAATACTATTTTAATAGTGAAACTGCGAGTAGTGAAATCGTGAATAATATTTTAGTAGTGAAAATCATGAATACTATTCGAATAGTAAAATCCTATTTCAATAGTGAAACCGCGAATACCATACGTGTAGTGAAAACCGCAAATACTATTATAACAGTGAAACCGCCAATACTATTCGTATAGTGAAAATCGAATATTCACTATTCCGTCAATTGACTATTGATTCTATTGGAACAGTAGTAATCGATTATAAAAATCGAATGGCTCATCACTAACAGTTGCGCATCTGAAAGACAACCAAACGACGGACGTAACGAAGTGTTGTTGCAATCATCATTGTCGAGATCGCCGACAGTGATGAAAGCTTTTTCGATCGTATGAAAATGGTGCACCTTACTATGCTGAATTACGAGTTCAGCTTATAAAACAGCTCATTTCCGGGGGAAAAAAATCCCTTTTTATTCCGTGTTGGCATCGCCGGATATTGTGCGCTATTTTGATATAGTCTGGCAAGCATTATTCGAATACTGTAATCATGAGCGCCCATCTGATTGCTTGTTGAAGGCGGAGAGGGGGGTGTCAAGTCAAAGGTCCGGTAAGATACTATATTTTAGTGTTGAACCAATCTTACGTTATACCAGTACGTAAATCATAACGGTAATATGGGAGCTGGGGGCATGACTTTAATGTATTATTATTGTAAAGGGACTCTGCACTAGAGATTGGCGCCGCTCCGCCACCACTTTATGCTTTTTACTCGCCACCGCCGTGTTTTAAATTGGCGTGCTTCAACCTTACCGTAAAATTCGGAAGTAAAATTCAACTTTGATGATTTTTTTTTTTTTTTTTTTTTTGGGTAACAGTCTAACTTGATTTTTCAAGAAGTAAATAATTATTTCTAAAAGAACAAACTGTACACAAGGCATCCAGTCTTCTAAAGTAGTAAATATTGAATCTTTTGTCGAGTAAAAAGTTGAATATTTGCAACTAGATAAAGTGAATATTTATTCGAAATAATTTGTTTAAAAGAGATTATTTTTTACTCCCTATATGATTGAATATAGGGAGTAAAAAGTACACCTTTAGAGAGCGGATGCTTGTATGTTTATAAGGTACAATTGAAGTTTTAAAATATTTGAATATTGGCAAACATAAAATATCTGTGCTGTGACCGTGACTTCCTCCTTGAAAGCTCTCTTACATATTTTTATTTGACCTTAAGAAACGCATTTTTGTAAGTATATAAATCGTCATACAATATGATGTACATGAAATTTCAAGTAATTACTTTGCTTAAAGTAATGAGAATCCATTATAATCATTATAAAGGTTACCATATTGAAATACAACCGTCATTTTTCAATCGGGACATGTTTGAGTTATTTTTATACATAACACAGTCAAAACACGCAATCAAATTTTGTCATGTAGGATCGACCACCAAGAAATATTATTTCACTCTAATGCGGATGCAACTAAAACATTTAAGTGTCTGTAATATCCTAACTCTATTAAATTGAATTTATACATGTACGTTAGATATTGCTATTTGCTTCTTTCTGTCCTTTCTAGGGATAGATGAGAGACGAGTCGAGACTAAGATTTACAAATTTTATGGAAGACGAGACAGACATTTTTATCATTACTGTATAGGGAATTTGAGAGACGAGACAGGCCTGTTTTCAGTCTCGCGTTCATCCCTACACTCTTAAAATTTTGGTGCAACAATTCGCCAAAATATGGTAATAATGAAAGTTGGCTCCATTAAGTATATGAAACCTTGTTCCCACATTTGGTAGTCAGATTTAACTATGCTTTGGTGAAGCACCAAATGTGGAACAAGATTTCACCTACTTATGGAGTCAACTTTCCTAGTACCATGTTACGGCAAATTTAGGAATGGACGCGAGACAATTTTTTGCGAGGCGAGACGAGATCTATAGCATTTTTCGAGACGAGAGACATTTTTAACATTCCGATATATATATATGGATTTTGCGAGACGAGACAAAGCTTTTAAGCTATTTTGCAAGACGCGAGGTGCCAATTTTCCGTCTAACGTCCATCCCTAGGTAAATTTAAGTAAATCTTAAATTTTATAGTGCTAATAAAGTTGCACACTACCTTGAGCCGAGTGGCCTCTTTTTTTGTGTTTGTTTTTCGATCAAATAGCGCAGTGGTAAGAGCTATATTTACTTTTTGTGTTTCACACAATTCATTTCAACGACAGCTTTTATCGTATAAAAAATAATTGTCACATACACCTCATGTGGCAGTGTAGAAAAATTACAGCACCATCTTTCCACCATCTTCTTCCACCATGAATTCTTTCCACCATCTCATCAGAAAGAAGAAGATTCAACTGGGTCTTGCATCTTCTCTCTATCTACGGGCACATTTGCTCTCACACATCTAAATTGCAAGGCGTGGTGGTTTTCAGTAGTGGTACAGTAGCTGTACCTGAGAATTTTTAAGTTTTTCCTCGCGCACTCACGGCTCCGCTGCCGTGTTAAAAAAGCCATTATGCCGCCGCCGCGATTGTGTTTCGTGGCGCAGACTCCTACTTGGTACCTCCTGACAATTTTTTATTTATTTAAGGGTTTTTACTCATCTCGTTGTATATAATTAAAGAATTATTATACAAAATAATTTACACATGAAAAATAAATATTAGTTTAACAGAAACTTCAAAAATTTCAGTTTAATAAAAAAGTTTTAGGAATATACAAAAATAATCTCTCTTTAATTTGTAAGATTTTTGTAACCATTTATTTTGTAATTATTCTGGTAATAATAGTATGCTTTACAACTTTAGTAATCGGTTTTGCTTTCAAAGAATTTATGTGGGGGAAAAAAAAATTACATTCGTGGAAAACCATAGAAAAAAATTGGTTTCAGTTAATTTTTCATTTTTAATATTTTATTATCTTCTCAAAATGTAACAAAAATCATCCCTAACTCTACCGACTATTGGACACACACAAAATTTTTGTTCTATAATAAATGGAGTTTTATCACTAACACCTTCACTGCCTCCATAGGAAATTGAAACGATTATAAGTATACCAAATTTAAGGCGCTGTGTGCCCAAGGATATTTTTTTAAAGAACTTATCATAAAGTGCCACAAAGTCTTTGCTGGTGACCCACGGGTGATGTTCACGGCACCTGTAGCTAGGGTGTGGCAGGCAGGGCAAATGCCCGGGCACTGAAAGAGAAGGGGCACCAAAAAACGTTATTACAAATCAAACCTGTGAGTGCGATGTTTATTTTAGAGTTTACTTTTGGTTTTTGTACATATTTTTTATACGGTATTACATCACCTGCTACGAAAATCGATGTTTATTTACATCTTACGTCTTAAGTACTTGATCTCCAAAACTGCTGCACCCACACTCAAAATTTACCGGATCACAAAACACGGGAAACGAACAAAAGCGAAACATAAAGTTCAACAATTGTCATCACTAATGTCGTCATGGCTGAACTGTAAAACAGAAGACCAAAATAAAGCCGTTACAGGACAGTGATGTAAACAGTGAGACAAAACCAAGCAGTCATATATGTGAAGCTGAGATAAAGCCACAATAAAATACTGAAAATGAAGACTTATCTGGATTTATAAAAGCATGATTGTTATTCTAATGAACATTTTATTAAGATCGTTTTTTCATAACTTTGTAATTTTTTATCGCTGATCTGAAAATAGGGGGAAGGGAGGGCGCCGAACATAGGTGATAAATATCGTAGCTACGCCCTTGTAGGACGTATAAAAGAAATTTTTCGAAACCCACAGGTCATAGTCATGGGAGTAAATGTGTTAAATAACATGATAATGTCAAAAAATGAGAACTGAGAAAACGCAGTTTAAAGGCTTGGCTTTTAAAGCGCCGCCAGTGAAGTGAAATTTTCAAAAGCCTTTGTGCTTCATTTGTATTGAGCAAATTGTTCCTAAATTTGTTGAGTTATACTAAATTTGTAAAACTCCATTGTACACATACATACACACAAAAAAATCTATGTTTCCGTCTATATTTGTCTTTTGAAAGGTATTAAGTCCTTTTCATTGAAAAGTGTGCATCTTCATGCTTCATTACTTCTCTTGGGGACAACAAATTTGGTTAACCTTTCGAGCATTTGTAAAAGAGCGAAAAAGGAAAGTACCTTTCATTCCACATGTATTAAGAATGATTGTTTGCTAGTTTACTGTAGTTTAACTAAGTTTTAACCTGTTCACTCTCATAGTTGCAAAGGTGGGACGATGAGAACGAAGATATTTAAACCGAATTCTTTCTCAAGATAGCACGCTCCTAGCGAAAAACTGCGTAAGTTGTTAAATTCAAGAGAGGAAAAAAAATGCACATATAAATAGATAAAATATTCCATAAAAGCAATTCCATTAGGAGAAAATATGTTTTAAATTCTTGTTTCAAATTTTAAATTTCAAAAGTAATTACTGATAAACTTGTTTTAATTACCAAAATGTTACTGCTCTATCGTCGTAAAAACTGTGGGATAGTGAACGGAATTTTGTATCTTCGTCCTTCACAGGTTTGATGTATCAGGTTGTAACGAAAGTTTTCCGCCATATCTGCCTGAAAAACTAACTTCCAACTCATTAGATACCTGTATTTGAACTTTCGGTACCAAACCTGCACAGTGTCACATGATACAACAATAGTACTTAAAGCTGTACTCATAATTTGTTGATATTCTGGAGCTGACTTTTTGCAACACAACTGGAAGTTAATGATGGTTCTAATCCTCTAGAGCTAAAGTTCCATTTGAAACACCTTGTACTTAATGATAACTATATTTTTTAGAGATTTCACAACACAGTGTTATAAAGTAAGCCTCTTTCTTTCAAATGTCAAAAATCGTTCGACAAAATATGAGCAAATACGCCAACGCGAGCTGTGTTCTGACGATATTTGCGGTGGCGGGAAACTTTCGTTACAACCTAATATTTCTGCATGGCTGAACAATTTGCATGTAGTTTGGTGACAAATGGTTCCTTACCAACATGATACATTTGTGTAAAATACATGCTTTCGACGCTGGAGGGACGTAAATCGGTCGAGAATTTTTTTTAGCTTAATAGAAAACTGCACATCAAAGAAACGGAATGCACACTATGTAATAAAAGAATGTTCCGTAAACGTCGACAGATTCCGTGGGAATCTATTTCGTTCACTTGAGGAACTATCTCTCTTACTTAAATCGGAGAGTACTGCCTAAAAAGGCAAAACTAAAATTAAAAAAAAATGTTCATGATTTCGGCATGTCTGTCCGTATTTTTGGCTGTACATAGATTGTCTTGAAATTTATATATATAACTTGGCTGTTCGAGCCTTGAAAGGGGGAGACACCCCCTGAACCCTCCCTTATTTTTTAGTTCCATTATTGCCATGTTAGAACGATATTAATTGACCATGTCATTTTATCTCGCATCTTTCGTGTATTTCGCCTGGTAACCCTATGTTGAAATTTTTAAGGATTGTAACCTATTTATAGAAAAAAACATGGTATGCATATTCTACAGCTTACGAAATATTGTAGCTATAGATTAAAGCTGTTGTGAACTAATAGTATTTAAATATATGTAAAATTACTTCGCATACTTTTATGTCGCATTTTTGGGACACATTTTTCGTACAATTTTCAATAAAGGGGGTGAGATATAAAATGACATAGTCATTAATAACTATATATAGTGTGCAATTTACCCTCACTTTGTTCTGTAATTACTATAGTTAACTGCAGCAGAACGTGCGGGTAAGAGGACCACTTAATTTCTAAAAGCGAAAAAAAAATAAAACTATTGCAAAATTATACCCTACTTTATCGATACTTCGTGAATAAAAATAGATGTTTTGTTTCCATTTCAACAATCGTACAGTTCGTAAAATTTAAGTATTTGCTTTTCAAAATTCAAAACGTCCTCAGTAATTGGAGATATCTGGTGAGGATATAACCCCATCATGTTCCGTATTGCTAATGGACTATGCTTGAATAATAAACTTATAGGAGCATGCCAAAGAATTCGAGTACATCACAGTCTATGGAAAGTGAATTTTATAGAAATTATCTCTTTTCGAGCAAAATAAAATAGGTATGTAATGTTCATGTTTGTAAAATAATATACTTCAACACAGCTAACGTATGTAACGTTTAAAGTTCTTTTACAGGAACATGTAAAAGAAATAAATTAAGTGAAATGTAGAGATGCAAATCTACAAGTAAATACTTCTATATTGATGAGAACTGTGACACTATGCTCTTTATCGAAAATCGCTGATAAAGTACTTGTAGCTGTTTAACTACTCACAATATATCTCATATGCGCTAAATTATAAGATGATTAGAAGAAATACGTTTGTGACATTGCTTTTTTAAAATTTAATACCTACATATCTCATTATCTACATTTATCTATAGAGAGAGACTAAGGTTTTTACCCCCTTCTCGAATTAAATCTAGGTTATAAAAGATGGACTTGTAAGTACGTTGCAATTATAGGGAAACAAAACGGAACAAAAGAAGGGGACCAAAAATTGTGCCATAAATAGATTTTTCTTGATCCAACCTCGAAATCAGTTATTAATATAATAATCAAATACTACTGCGCGATTCAAAATTTAGAAAAACTAATTTCATTTTTCAGAATTTCAAAACGCGGTGAATTATAGCATTAAAAAAAAAAGTATGAAAAACTTCATTAGAAATTTATTTAGTGGTTAAATAGCAAGATAATTATTTGTGAAAACGAAAGTTTAAATGTAAATGCAGATTCTTCTCATTGGAAAATTTTCCGATGATATTTTATTATAGTTTTTCGCAGACTTGAATAAAATATCATTGGCAAATTTTGACTTTGTACAAGGTAAGTTGATATTCCGTGAAGTCCCTTTTCTTTTATGAGAAGGAAGAAAGTGTAAAAATTCGAGTCTCATGATAACCGTCTCTGTCTGTTCCCCTCTCGTTATCGCCTTACGAGGTACACGGAGCTCGCATTACTAAACTCTCCCACGAATCGAACCGACTCCATTCTCACAATCACACTTCCATCAAATCGCATCACACAATCTAGGTATAACGAAGTAAAAAAAAAAAAAAAATATCCATTGCCACAAGAAAAAGAAGGAAAAAACTCCACCAAAAGAAACCACCAAATCAAATTGTCCCGGGCCAGCCCATCGGTCCGCAAGGTTCCCACCCATTGGCCAGGTAATGGCAATGCTGACTGCACAGAAGGGGAGGAAAGCAAGAGAGACTTACGGATTTCCCTTTTTATTCTTTTTTACTTTTTTTTTGGCGAAGAGACTATAAGGCAACAGGTAGCTAGACCATCAAGGTCATTACGGCAGAAAGCTCATCGCTACCGTGCTTGCGTTGTAGGTCAGGATTCCACCCCATTTGGTGGTGAGAACTGTAATACCGGAGCATCTTCCGCGCGAGCCGCAGTGAAAGCTTTTTTTCTCTCTCACGTGCTTCGCGATGCGATGAGAAAACTGATCATCTCTTTTTGTTGACAAACAAATGCCGCGCATTGATGTTTTTTGTTCTGCCACAAAAAAGCAACTACTATAAAACGTGATTTTGAAGCAAATTTTACTTTCTTTTTTTGCGTCGTCGCTTTTAGAAGATGCCTTGCGATGAAATTTTAGTTTCATCAGACGATTAAGCTCCCGAACACTCATTAGGTGTTGATCAATTCTTATTTCTCTTCTGGCACAGATAAAAGAAAATAATTGGTGGCTGTCGTTTCACTGACTGTTGGCTCTTCTAACTTGAAGGATTTTTTTTTGTGGAGAATGCCTTTACAGCTTTAGTTGTAAAATAATTTACTGCTGTTGCTGTTAATCAAGAAGTACGCAAACGAAGCTATCCGATTTGCTGAAAAAGTGCCAAAATCTTCAAGAATCTAAGGAGATTAACGTATTCAACTCAAGATGAACTCCTTCATGACACTGCTCAACCACGGTGAGATGTATTCTCCCGACACCCTCATGCCTTTTGAGAACAACTTCTCGACCCCTCTCTACTTGTCGAACGATATCACGATGAACTTCGGCAAGAGTCAATCCGGGTTCGACAGGCTCACCTTCTCCGAACACTCCTCAGAAGACGAGGTGATCTTGACAGACTTATCCCACAACACCGCGGACAAAGACGGACAAAGCCCAGCATCGAACAGGCTCAGCCCTTCGCCTGAATCCGATTCCTCTTGCTCCTCGAAAACGAACCACAGCTTAGAGTCTTCCACCAGGACACGGAAACCTCCAGCCCAGAGAAAATCCAGGGCCAAGAAGACGGCAAATGCCAAAGCAGAACGGTCCAAGAGCAGCACCACGAGAAATGCCGCTGCTCCTCCGACGGTCATCAAGAAGAGGCGCCTGGCCGCAAACGCGAGGGAAAGACGGAGGATGCAGGGCTTGAACCTCGCTTTCGACCGACTCAGGGATGTTGTCCCGTCCATTGGAGATGACAGAAAACTTTCGAAATACGAGACCCTCCAAATGGCTCAGACGTACATCACAGCTCTTTGCGAACTCCTGCAGCGGGACGCCGTTTGAAGTTAGGACTGATATTTACGCTTAGTGGAAATATTTTCTGTGATAACTAAATGGACTTGACAAGTAAGGCTGGATCTTTTAAAAAAATACGTTTCTCTGTGAATGTGTGAATTTAAAAAGTTTTGATAACTTAAAAAATGTAAAATTTTTCTCACTTGTTTCCTTTTTTTTTTTTTTTTCTGTTTAGTATTTAGTTCAGATTATCATTTTTTCGTCAAATTCTTTTAATATTTTTCTCGAATAAATGTATATTTTTTCGAGTTTCTACCTTAGAAATTGAGACGTATTATGAATTAAAGTTCTTTTATGCTAATAAAAAATTAAATAGTTACAAAAATTGAGTTACTGAACTGCATTTTTAAACTTTAATTATTTAAACTGAAACTAGTGAATCGGTTTAAAATTTATGCATGGATCATATTTTTTTGTGTGTGTGTGAATGCATTTACCACGCCTATATCTATCAAATTAGTGTTTTGCTTAAATTTTAAATAAAGTTGCAAATTAAAAAAAACCCGTTTAATAAAGATACAGGGTAAAATAACTTATATAACCTGCCTCAAGCGTAATTGCTAAGAACGAAAATTTTTTTCGCTAAGTCAGCTTTCGTTTTGCATTAAGAGATTTACAGGATAAAGTGTTTTTTCGTTTTCTATTCTTTTTCTTTTCTTTTCAATTATGTTTAACACAAGTTTTCGTTTAATGAATAGTTTGTTAAAGTCGAATTTCTTTGTTAATACAAATGCATAAGTTTATTAATTTTAACTCGTTAGTTTCTACATACTGAGCAAATGTTGCATATTTTCGTAAATACTTAAGAAAAAGAAAAGAAAAGAAAACTACCCTAATTGCGCATGTAAACAGTGTAAGAGAGATCAGTGTAATTTTGTATAATCGATACAATGTAAAGTAGAGGTTCATTAATCATGCTTTCAACAGTTTCCAAAATTGTTTATTAGAACTTTTCAATCTTGCATTATTTTAACTAACAACTGTCCATTTATACCAAGATTATATTTATTCTGTTCTAAAGATCTAATTCTGGTTGAAATAATAACATATTTGTAGAAAGGTTTAAGATTTAATTGAAGCAATGACTTTTGGAAATATCTAAGTATTATGATGATAATAATTGTATTTGTAAATGGCTGTATTAACGGGACCTCGATTTAAAAAAACTTAACATAAAATGGTTATTTTAATCTAAATCCTATGCACTGTCATTGAATATGAAAAGTATGAAAAATAAGTGTCTTATTTCTTGTGTTCATTAGTATATTTTTTGATGATTGCATTTTATTTTATTTTTCATAAAATATAAATTTCCAGTTATGCATTTTTACTTTTTTCAGTGATAAATGCTTAAATAATAAGAATTTAATAGGCTAATTTCTTTAGAAGAAAAAAATAGTTTGCATATAAAAAAAGAAATCATTTCAATTGTGGAAATTATGTCTTTTATTCTCTTAAAAATATTTTGAATAATGTCAAATTATTCAATTTTTAAATTACAGACTTTATCCCTCACATTATTACTCTCGCTTAACATTATTTTTTTGAAAATTCCTTATGATACATGTGTAGTTTATTCTGTAAATTATGAATCACATAGGAAGAAAGCTTAATTCTGGTATTGATCAATCAATGAAAAGTTATGTGCATGCAAAAAACATTTAATATGTCAATAATATTGAAATATAATTATCAGGCAGAAACTAATTTGTTTTTATCAAACTTTTTTAAGCAAGTTCCTGTGAATAATTGTACATTTTTATTTATGTAATGAATAAATCTTGTTTGTTATTACCAATATTTTGTCCTGAGTTATTTATAAACTAAAAATTAAATTGCGCCAATTGAAAAGGTTATTTGCAAGAAACATCTACAGTTCAATTAGTTTAACTGAAAAAAGGTAAGCTTTCTGTGGTTGCTTCTAATGTATTTTTATGTAACATAATTTAGTGAGAAATATCAAGTATGTGAAGTTATTTATATTTTGAATGAGAAGTCTAAACAGAGCCTACAGAAGCCTATAGTCCAAGTTTTATTCAACATAAAGTTCGCCGCTATTTCAGCACTTAAGAAACAGTTGTGTAAGATTTATTTTTGATTGAATAATTTGAATTGAATATTTTAAAATAGTTTGCAGATAATAACTGCGAGTTCTAAAACTGATTTGCAAAATTACGTTTAGAAAAAAAAGTTTCTACGTGAAATATTTTAGCTTTTTGTGAAGAATAAAACTTTTTCAAATAAGCATTTAAGATGAGTATTTTGCAATTATCTTTAATATGAGCAATATACAGGGTGTCCCAGAAAGGTGGTAACGGGCTTTAATTCTGATCGATAGAGATAAGTGGACAGTGTAAATTGAAAAAAAAAATGTTCAAAATAAAGTCAGAAATAAGCGTTAGGAAAAAAGTTCCTCCCGTTAATTTTGAAATAGTTACACGTTTTGAATTTGTATACGACTTCCGTACAAAAAAGAAAAAAAAAATCCAATTGGTAAAATGTACCCCATACACTAACGAGGTGGTGTACAAAATTTAAGAATTGCACACTAAAACGTGTCAGAGATATGAAGGCAAGTATATGCTAACTTAAACCACTTTTCAATGGCAATCGAAGGGAAACAATCGTGTCGAATGATCAAATTTTAGGGGTCTTACAGAAATTATGAAAGAAAATTATTTTTTTCCACTCTAGCAATAAACGTCTATATTCAAATTATGTATAGCCGCTAATCATCTTTGTTTAAAGATATCCCTGCGACGGTGTATGATGAACGGCTGAAATTTTGTGAATCACCTCAGTGTATGGGGCACATTTTAATGGTTGTTTTTTTTTGTATCGGGTTCGTATACAATTTTAAAATTTTTATTTAAAAAAAATAACACAAGAGGAATTTTTTCTTAACACTTATTTCCGACCATATTTTGAACATTTTTTTTTCCCAATCTACATTGCGCACTTATCTCTAATAGATAAAGAATTAAATCCCGTCACAACCTTTTTGGGACACCCTGTATATGAAAACTGCTTAGCAAATATTGATATGTTGATTAAAAGTTTAATTCCCCCAGCTCCCATATTACCGTTATGATTTACGTACTGGAATGACGTAGAAGTGGTTCAACATTAAAATATAGTTTTTTGGGGGGCATGGCCCTTGACTTGTCTACTTTACTCCCCCTTACAAATTATCATATGGGTGCCCATGGCTTTTCATTTTTAAATTGTGTAATTGAGATTAATAAGTATATTATTATGTATGAGCTATGAAAAATAGAAAACTGCATGGGGAGCGGGCGAAGCGAGTTGAAGTCAAGCAATGATCCGGAAAAAAAAAATAGCGAAAAATTTAGCGAGCAGAAGGCTGGGCCTCCTAATATTATAATAAATAATTGTTAAAAAAATATATACATGACTGTATCTCTGTATAATTAAAGTCTGTCTTTAGATAATGCTTTCAGTATCATAAGATACGATTAATGCGATATACATTCATTCATGTATTTTGGTTAAGGCAAAGCCACACCAGAGTCATCTGTTTTATGCGGGGGTGGGGGTGGTGCTTCTGGGTGAACAGCTTTTTGAAGGTTCCCAATGCGTGTTCTCGTTACATCTGGTGAAAACGGCCCAAAACTCGAGCGCGTTAGATCGACCGCTGCGCAAGAGACCAAAACCCTGGACCTGCACACTTCGTCCATATTCCACTGTTCAGTATGTCATAAACTCGGCCATTCATTCATATAAAAATACCGTATATCTCGGCGTATAACACGCACTTCAAAAAATAACTTGATTTTTTTCGCGTGCGTGCTATACAACGAACATAAAATGCAGATTGTAAAAGACAAAATAAATTGGTTGATATATCCTAAATTTACTAATGAGGTGTTATACGCCGGGCGTATAGCACGCACGCGAAAAAAAAAAGTTATTTTTTGAAGTGCGTGTTATACGCCGGGATACACGGTAATATCATTTCATTACATCAAAATACCATAATATTATCAAATTTACAAGCATAATAATTTTATTCAACGAGAAAAGTTAAATAACCACTCACAATCTACAAGTTTGAATGTTCGTATGCATGTATAAACGTCTGATACATTGTTAGAAAGCCGTTTTATTGGAGAAAAATAACACTGAAGCAAACAATTTGTGAATTTTTGACAGATATTTTTATAGAAGTGGGATGAATATTTTTGAAACAATCCTCTATACTCTGGACCCGCAAGGCCTGGAGCATCCTGTCATTCGAAACTACTCAACTTGGAATTCTCCAGCCACCCGGAAAATACTTCCGGCCGCGCATTTCCTGCAGTAAATAAAAGCATTTTTGTTTTTCGTCTACACTGATATTCACTTTTTTTTTTTTTTGTTATTTTACGTTATTCTACAGTATAAACTTTCACGCTCCTGTTGCATCGGTGAGCAAACTATTACATATTTATCGTTGGCTAAGGTTCAATATATTTTGACACTGAATATATGATTTCTGCTTTTAAAAAAATGCCATTATTGTAAGAGTGGATTAAATTTAAAGTTGTATGGATTATTTTTGGCATATTAAAATGCCATTCAGTATTTAAATTTTCAAAAATAAGATTTTTCGAAAAAATAACATTTATCTTAAGCCCTTGTTTTTAAGGAAAAAGTCAAAGGTTTTCAAGAGAACATTTTCTGTTTACTTTTGTAATAACTATAATAGTTAATAGTTCTCGATAAATTAAAATTTATTTAAACAATGTACTGCCATTTATCGAGTATACGAGTACGAACTAAATTTCCTTTTTTAGCTTTGTGAATAAATAATTACTTTTTCGAAAGACCAAACTTGGCAGAAATATTAAAATGATAACTATTATTATTATAGATATATTATTACTAGTATTATGTGCTAAACGATTTACTGATTATAAAGAACAATCGTTACTTTGTATACGAAATCATTGCAATTTTTTTTCTTTTAACACGTTTTTTGAGCAGGTTCCCGCACTAAAACTTGGATTTTGCAAAAAAAAGATTAATTAAACAATTAATCAGTTGTTTATGATAAAATGTCTAGCGCGGTTTACTTGCTTGTAATTTTTATTCTGATCTTTCACTCTTGCTTTGATTGGCATTGAGAGGTTTAATTAAAATTAATACTTTATATAAAACACACAGAAAAGCAATAATACTCTCATTTTTTTTAAAGCATAAGAAGTATTTTCTTCATCAGTAGCACAAGTGGCGTTGCCAGAAATTTTTTATGAGGTGGGGGTGTTATGACCACTACAACTCACATATGTGTGTGTGTGTGTGAGATAAGAGGGTGAAGAATATACATTTTGTATGGCGAAAAATTCCTCATGCGGGGGTGACCCCTTATCCCCCCTTGGCTACGCCACTGAGCAGCACAGTTCAGCGGACACATTTATGAATAACGTCAAGCCACTTTGAAAAGATAGCCCTAGTAGCACAATTAGTCCAAAAAACGTTTAAAACTCGCTTTTTAGCGTCAAAAAATGTGTTTCCAACGTAATTTAAACGTTTTTTGAACTAGTTGTGCTACTAGGGAGAACTCGTCTATCTTTACCAAGTGGTAGTAAATGCAAGCGAGAAAAACAGAATAATGAAGTAGAATAGAAATTTAAGGCATTTTAATACCTTTTTCCATCTTTAGAATTTTAATATCCTGTTCCTTCTCATCTTTTTTGCTAATAAGTTATGTTGAGAACGCACTTAACAAAAAACTAATGTTTAGAAGATGCAATAATTACAACTCTGTAAAATAACACGCATAGAAATGTACTTACGGTCAACTAAATTAATGTCCTCAACCAAATGAAGGGCGCATCTTTGTTTGTATGAAGAAATTTGGAGAGGTGAAAACTAAGTCCTAATCCTCTGCTTTCTAAGCAAGCTTTATACAATGAAACTTATACAGTGCTGTTCTAATAAAGAACAATGCAATGCCCAATATAAGTCGTGGCTAAACGTTTACATAAAAAAGAAGGGGAGAGGGGGGGTGATATCAGTGCTTTTTTTTTTCTCAGAAACATCAATGAGAAAGACTTTGTGAAAATTTCTGTTTTCATAAAAACAAAAGTTTGACTTTGTTGCATAACACAACAGCTTCTAACTCATTGTACATATGATTGCCCAAGACGTACCTATAACGAGCATTATACTACTTACAAACGCTCTCCAATTATGGCTCAAACATGCCTGTCTTCAGCTCTCTTTTGACTCCGCCGAAAGCATTTTCTTTTCTTAATTACCCCCTTTTTGTTGGATGGTGGTGGCAGCACCTTGTTATCTTTTCCACGGACGATCTTCCATTGTAGTCATGACACCAGACGTGTGTTGTTACAGGACGAAATGATCGGTCATTATCAGTCATAATATGACTTGTTTAAGACAAAGTTCTTTCGGAATATCACGCAAGATAATCAACGACTGTTACGGTTCAACGAACTCGAATCCGTAAAGTTTACGAATTAAAAATTAATATTTAGAGTCTAACTAAAACACTTATCTTCAGATTTATTACTCAGCTGAATAATTCAAATAGAAGAATCGGTTAGAAACCGATTGTCTTTCTTTAAACTTTCCTTGATTTCGAAATCGCTTGTCGAGGAAAGTATAACAACAATCGATTTGTTTGTGTTTAATCGATAGTTGATAGACTGTTCTTACTTTTTCAAGAATTTCTGTTTGTCTAGACACTGGGCCATAAATAAAAGTACCAGTTTTAGGTCGAGAAAATGTAGAGAAAAATAAAATAAACTGATGAGAACATTCCTTTGGCGTAGAAACTGCAGACCATGAAAACTAAAAATATGCGTTAAATCGAAAGCTCTGTGGTAAAAATGTCCAGTAATTCAGTGATTACTGAAACTGTTTTAATCAAAGAAGTGGATTAACCTAGTCTGAAGACCTAAGAGACGTTCAGATACTTATGTATAAGCAGCTTATTTACAATTAAATACTTAACACTAAATTTGTCTTCATGTTTTAACGCCGATATCTAATATTCTATGAGGTCCAACTTCGAAGCATTCAAAAGCCACAAGTTGGATAAGAGTTGCGGCAAAATACGTCACACACACTCTTCACAGCTTTGCTTTAACGATTACGCGCTAGATAATTCCATAAATAGACAAAATTCAACACACCTTTTTCTTTTTTTAAATTTGAATTTCCTTTACCTCCCATTTTTAGAACAACAGTGGCCCCACCATGGCCACGTGAATAAGACACTGAACATGGTAGATGATTGAGGTGTCAAGGCCCCGCTTTCGGGCCTACCGTGCGGCTGCCGAGATCTAACGGTCTGGATTTTTGGTCCGTTTTCTCCAGATGTAACGTGCATACGAGTAAGACCTCCTCAAAATTTTCTCCGACCAAGGCACACCTCCGTAGGCAGATACCCCTACAGTAGGCTTGCCATATCATAAAACACCTTCAGAAAAACTGGATGACTTATGCACTTCCGATTGCAGAGAGAAAAATATGTAACTTCAGGCTCAAAATAGGGTCGTGGTTAAACACCTGCTCCAATTTTCATCTATCTCTGGTTCACGTAATTCATCAGAAGGAATTAATTTTGAGGTAATTAGTCGGGAAAAAGCAGTAAGATTACCTTAATTACGAAGTTCATCAGATAAGAAATGTATTCGAGATTAAAAAAAATTAATCTAAATGTGTGATATATAACGACACAAATTATTATTATTTTTTTTCATCATGAAACGTTGGGCAGCCTGGATGAATGCCATGAAAGTGCATGGCCTATTGTTAAAAATTTTCAAGAGCTGGTCATTCTGCCTGTGTTTTATAGATTAAAAAAAAAATTCAGTGTAACAAAACTGGACATTATTATCCTGGTAATTTTTTTCAACTTTTCAGTCAACATTGAGCTGTTAAATCGAATTAATTATAGAATAAAATAGATTTCATACTAATTCATTAATGACTTCATCGCACATTCAATGAATCAAATGGTATTTTAAAACTATGACATTGACATTGTAAAAAAACTATGACATTGTAAGACACAAGGTCGTTTCTTGTGTGTAAAAGTAACGAAAAATGTTTCGGGAAATATGTTCATAAGGGTAAAAGTATTTTAGCATGCAGACGTGCTGTAATACCAGGTTTCAGTTTCAGGACTATTATTGACTCTAATTCTTTAAAAGTTTAACAGTTAGTAAATTAAAAGATAAATAATTGCCAATTGAATTTTATAGTCTTCTACTAATATCACGGCTAATCTTCGCCAATTTCATTTTGCTAGAAAAGCAAAATGAAATTGGCAAAGAACAAATTTGCTGACACGTATTAATAAAAATATGAAATGAAAATATTTCCTATATTTGTCTCAAAGTTAGGTTCATTTTACTTTTTTTAACCAATTAAGATTACCTCAATTACTAAGTTCATCAGATAAGAAATGACAATTTACATATAACCTTGCATTAAAAAAAAATGTATTCATTACTTTATCTTTCAAAGCAAAAGCAAAACAGATGCTTCAATAATTTAATTTTAAAAAATAATGAATATTTATTACAAAATTATGAGAAAATAGCTCCCAAAAAGAAACTTCGTCGCCAGTAAAATTTGTGTGAAAGATCCTTCTACTTCTATAGTGTTTAGCAATTACCGCAAACTTTGAGATTTGAGTAAGACATGATGATTTCCAAACAAAAATACAAATATTACAAGACTACTTGGCTGGATTTGGAGAATGCAAAATTACAGTTAACGCTTTGCGGTGACAAATCGCAGTTTTTGGTACCTAGTATTGTTGTGAGTCTTTGTACTCAACAATTAAGTTTATTAAAAATAAACATTAGACAACAACTACTTTAATAGATCACTATACTTTGATAGATCAGCATTTATTTGAACTTGTTCGAATTGCTTTATCTATTCTTTAACCTAATTTTGAGCAATCAGCAGCTAAGGTGCACAACATGCGTAAAGCACGAGTAAATATACCAGCCCCTCCGGTCAGCAGCGTATATACTTCCTCCAGACTCACTCCTGTGCAGTTACTCAGACAACGAAATAAATTTCATTACTGGATTCCGATGCCATCCTATCAGCAAATGTCTTCATTAACCCTTTGAGGCGCAACCCTTTCCCAATGCTGAAAAAAGGGCAGCCGTTGCCATCACTCGACTTAACTACCAGCAAGAGGGCGGACGATCAAGACGTTCATCACTGTGCCACGGATCTAGAGACACTTTTTTGACGCAGCTGGCTGTGCGGCACAGCCATCTGCGTCAAAAAAGGGGTCTCTAGATCTAGGAATGGACGCGAGACGAAAAATAAGCGTCTCGCAAAATAGCCTAAAAGCTTGTCTCGTCTCGCAAAAATCCCTATATCTTAATGTTAAAAATGTGTGTCTCGTCTCGCGTCCATCCCTATCTAGATCTGTGGCACGCGATGAACGTTTCGATCGTCCGCCATCTTGCTGGTCGTTAAGTCGAGCGATGGCAACGGCTGCCCCTTTTTCAGCATTGGGCAATCTATCCAGCTGTTCTCGCATTCTTCCATTTTTCAGCAGCAGATGTCAGTGCTGTTAAAAATAATCGCGGCAATTTTTTTTTACGGGAAATGACGTGCTGAAAAAGTAAAGGATTCTCGAGGAGCTAGGTCGCCCGACACTATTTTTATAGAAATCCAATCTATTCTTCGTGACTGGCAACAGTCAGAACGTCAGTGTTGGGTGTTCCCAGAGCGGGAACACTGCGCGTTAAAAGGGTTGAAAAGAACTAAACAAAATCGGCTCATCGGAAATCCCTAAAGTGCTTATCCAGTACATATACCACCACCACCAACACTTCGTACCACTTAATAATCGTTCACATCCCACCCACTCCCCCAAACACGCTCCAGAAATTATGGACCCATTTACATCTTCAAGCGACGGCGTCTCTTTCAATAATTTAGCCGAGCCATTACGGGCGCAACTCGGCATACTTCCTGCGTCACCCCTGGCCGTGCTCGCCGCCGCCGTTCGAGGTATGGTGTGCCCAGAGGGCCAAGCCAAGATGCGATCCCGGGCGGAAGCCAGCGAAATTCGGATGCGAAGATGAGCCTCGGAAAAATTTTTCTTTTCCAAAATCCTGTTGTTGCCCGTGATTTTTCGCAAATGGTTGACGAGAGGAAGTGGACGTTCTCGCAGGAAACGGTAATTGCTACTTCGAGGATGAGGACAATAATACACGCCGTGAAGTGCTCGGTGGTTCAATGCGTGTAGTTATGGCGTGTTTTATAAAAAGAAGGGGTTTTTTAATTGATTTGTAATTACAGTGTGAAATGCAAGCAGAACCCTTTTATGCGTTTTCGGTATTTCATATTTTGGGAGAGTTCAATGAAGATAATGAAGGTGTTTAAGAATTTATATCCTTTGAGATTTGATTGGGACACAAAAAAAAAAACAAGGATTGGGGATCAAGACACTGGGATCAAAGTAGTTATATAGTATTTATCAAGACGTAGTGTCGGGGGAGGGTACAGGGGCATGTGCTCCCCCTAACTTTGCTTGAAAATGTTTTTATTTTTAACGTTTGTTCCGAAAATCAAAGGGAACTCCTTTTTTACATGAGTAGGGATGGACGCGAGACGTGCGAGACGAGAATCGGGGCTGTCTCGTCTCGTCTCGCAGTGGTAAACCTCTGTCTCGTCTCGCGTCTCGTCTCGTCTCGCAAACACTGTGTCTCGTCTCGCGTCTCGCAAAGAAATTGCTGTCTCGTCTCGCGAGTCTCGCAGAATTAAGGACTGCGGTTTCGTTACCATTTTATACTAACTTAATTATTGGGATTTTATTGAAAATTAATATTAATAATAACAATTACTTACATATAGCCACATTAGTAGATATATTAATAACTATATCAGCATATATCGGCATTTGAAGTAAAAGAAATTGAGATTTAATCCGTATATATAATGTCACACCGAAAATATAGTATTTATTTTTATTTACTAGCTGCGTGCCCGTTCTTCGCACTGTAGTAAACGAAAATTTTCCTAACATGAGTAATTTCAATTAATTCCAGTGATGTGGAATCTAAAATAAAAGCAAAATTATTTGACTCTTGATGTAAAGTTTGCGTCATGAGTATTAACCTGGCATCATTGCAATATAATGACTCAAAAAACTACGTCAGTGTCATTCGCGATCAGAAAAGTGAAAAGCTTAGCGTTTTGCAGAGAACTCCCGACTTTCAAAATGTGTTATTTCTACATCATACTGTAGTTCTACATCATACTGTTCAAGTTGTAGCATTAAATACCTCAGACATTACATGAAATGGACAACCGTTTGTTTTAAAATAGCTGCGCACCCGCTCTTCATACGAGAAGTAGCGAATATTTTACTAAAATCATATCTGCATGAGACAAAACAGATTTTTTTTTTAAAGTTCAAGTAATCTCCTCTGTTGAAATTACTGCGGGATATGTTAACACAAATTAGAATTACTTATCGTTCGATTGGTTGTAAGATAACCATTGAAAAATTATAAACAGACCACATTTAGTCTTTATTAAATCTCTACTATTTACTTTAACGTCAATTTCAAGTCTCTAAAATATGTGTAATTTTTATATTAATGAAAGCAATATTATTTTAACGATAATTATAATTATTTGCCTAATATTTCCAATAACATTACCGTGTGTGCATTTTTAGATTTCATTATAGTATATCAGTTGGTTAATAGACGTCTTATTTTTTTGTTTATATTTTAAATTACTGAACAGTTAATTTGTTGACGACTATCCGTTTGTACTTTTCCACAATAATTTTTAGCGATAGTACTACAGTCGTTATGATCGCCCTATTTACAGAAAAATTAAACCATAACTCCCCTAATGTATATCCAGTGTGGATTTTTTTTTAAAATGAAAAGGCATCTAACAGGCGAAGATAATTTTAGAATAGGAATCCAACTGCAAGATAAAATGATGGGGAGGAAAAAAAATTTATAAAAGTTTTGCAAGCCGAAGGAAGGGAAAACATGATAATATAAACGAAAAGAGAAATAGTTTTTAAAAAAAATTGCTTGCATTTCTTTCCGTCCGATATTAATATACAAGAATAAAAAATGTCATTTTAATCTCTTTAAAATAGGCCAACAATAGGGATTTAACCGCCCCTAGAAAGTTGTTACCAGGGTGGGCGCCCCCCCCCCCCCTACGCACGCCACAACGTGCGGGAAAGTTTGAGGATAATATCGGTACAAGGATATTTCAACCAAGGATATTCAACCATATTTCAACCTACTCAGACTAAGCATCAATGCGAATGCAAGTTGCTCTACTTCTAATCTCTCTCTGATATACCCGTAACCCGATTATCACAGGGGCAAGGGGGGGGGCGGTAGTCCGGTACCCCTGAAGAAAAAGGGGGCCCATATATATCCCGATTATCTAAACTATAAATTCATATGTACTGAAATAGTAATTGTGGGGGAAAAAACTGAATTTCCTCTATAATATAGGTATTACCTAATTGTCTATCACTAGATCAAGTTAGAGATATTTTTTTGGGGTGATAAATACGATTTGATTAAAGTACAAAAACTACAGTTAACTGAAATGCAATTTTCGAGTACAACAGCGGTCAAAACTAGGTTAAAATGCTTAAAAAAGGGGGGGCTCAGTAAAGGGGCTTAAAAAAGGGGATAGTAAGGGGGGCCCCAAACTTAATGCCCCGGGCCCCGTCTAAAAGTGGTCAGATTTGAACATACCGTACCGCCTTTCCTATTTACTTATTATTTTTCTTTCAACTCTTCTGTGTTTTTTTTTTCCCGCCTCTTTCTTTATCCTCTCCTTTGTGTGTTTTGTATATCTCTCGTCTGTTCTAATTTTAAATGTTACGTGTTTGTGCGTATTGTAGAGTGCTGATAGTATACCAGGACCGAAAACGAAGGAGACGCAAGTTAAACGGTAGAGGCTTCAGTCAAATTGTCGCTTTTCAGATCGTATTTATGCGAGACGGAAAAAAATGCGAGAATTCTCGCGAGAAATCTCGCGCGAGCTGTCTCGTCTCTCGTCTCGTCCCGCAAAATATTTTCTTTCTCGTCTCGCGTCTCGTCTCGCAAAAAAATGCCTGTCTCGTCTCGCGTCTCGTCTCGCGAGACAATGCGAGAATTCTCGCGTCTCGCGTCCATCCCTATACATGAGCTCTATATGTGCACACCCCCCCCCTCAAATTTTCGGCCATGCTATCCCCCCCTGTAAATTTCAAACGGGGGAAAAACGGGATTTTGTTTTTTACCAATTTTGCCATTAGCTTTTTCAAAAAGTTTTGGATGATGCTTTTCCAAGCATCTTTGCACCTGAAGACGAAAATTTTTCAAAAATATTCTTGTTTCGTCTGTGTTTTGATGATAAGTTTATTATTTCTGTTTAAACCTGTTATCTCAAAAGAATTAGGATATCTTAAGCTAATTCATTCAGAGAGCAATACGAACATGAAAGCTTATAGTGTCATATGCACCAACTAATGTAAACTATTTATAAGAGATTTGTTCATTTTATTTTTATTTAATTAAAAATATCTTTTCTCATCCGGGCCCACTTAATTTCGGGACAGTGGAAAACTTCGTAAATATCGATACGCCTTGCTACCATTACGATAAACCCGTTAATCGTATGATAGCATGGCGTATCGATATTTTTTAAACCAAAGCTCGCTGATGAAAATACAAATCTGAAAACAATATAGCCGTCTTAAAAGTAAATTCTATAAGAAAAGAAGGAAAATTATAACAGATAAACCTATCGAAAAAGAAAGCAATAATCAGTCTTGAAAGACCATTTCACGTGCATCTGAGATGAAAGTAAAAAGGTTTTTATACAATAGGAGAGCATAAAATTTATGAGATTTTCATTTTTCTGATGGGCATCAAAATTTTAGTAATTATGTTTTTTCCCCCTTAGACATCTCTAGAATGCATAGCCGACAGAATTTTCTGTACAATGTAAACTATTTATAAGAGATTTTCTGTAAAATGTTCTGGTTGTTTGTTGGGAAGTAGGTTATTCTGATGGGAGTTAAATTAAAATAAAGCAAAGTTTCGTATAACTTCACAGTTCGACTTTTATGAAAATTTACATTTAACTTCTCACAATGAATTAAATAAAAATATGGCTTAGCCTTCTTGTTAGTTTTAAAAGATTAATATCTAATGCAAATTAGGCAGACAAATTCTGAGAAAGGGCACGGGGAAGATATTTATAGAATTTCAGAAATAAGTTACACAATCTAACAATTAATTTTTTTTCTGGAAAGTATTTTGAACAAATCTAGGGGGATACAAAGTAGACATAACATTCAAAATTCCATCTACATTTGAAATTACGAAGTTAAAAATTTATAAGAAGCACATAAAATTTTTTTAATGCGTTGTATATTGATTAAAAAGTATTCCAAACTAAACGAAAAATAAAATATGTTACTTTAAAAATTTAATTATTAAATTTAAACATTTTGAGTAAAATGCTAACAAGAAAGACGCATATAAACTCTAAAACTATTTTTATGAGACAACTTGGGAATTATATATATAATTTTAAAGTAGTCTTTTTATTTAACTTACTGCTATCCAGTGGAGAAAATATCAAAGGTATGGTGAGGTAAAATGGGTAGATATTTCTTTTTGAGAAAAATATAAATAAAATGTTTTAAATGATACCTCTTTTAGTCTCTGATGCTTTAAGACATTGGTTGTCGAGATTTAAACTCATTAAAAATTTAATTGAGTACAAATCTTGCATTTGGAAACAAAATATTAGGTTTAAATATTTATGTAAGTTTTCTGTGCCTTGAAAAAAAAAAAAAAAACTTTCAAGAAACTAATACATTCCGAAAATTTTGAGAAGTTCTGTCATTACTTTCTTTTTTAGAAAAGGTCTAAACAGATTATCAAAAAAGTAAGAATCTTTACAAATATTTTTCTCACCATTTATGTTTTAGTGCGGTGGCGTAAAATAAGTTGACGCAGTTAGGCTTACTTAATTTATGTTTCCAAATGCTCCTAATAAGCTTTTAAAATGAGTAAAGATGTTCCCTACTAATGTCTGAAAATATAGGCTAAAAAAGTCATTTAAAAACAAAATATTTAGATTTCTGATTAAAAAAAAATACCCACTCCTTTTAATCCCCCTTACTCTGGCAATAATAAGGTAACTTCCCTGGCCATTACATTTTTAAATTTGAACAATTTGTAAATCATGATAGGAAACAAGTAAAATTTGATGAAGTGTATGAACTTTTTCAGGCTTTTTTAAAAATCTATTACCCATTTTGCCCTACCTTTATATATAAAAAAAAAAAAAAAAAAAAAAAAAAACTAATATAGTTATATAAAATATTTTCAGGTGTGAAGGACATGAATGCATTACATACGTAAAGTAACTTAAAAACGTTGCACGTTTAACTCTATTAGTAACAGAAAACAACCAAAGAATAAAAAGGACCTATTTTCAACCTGATTTTACCCCGCCTTACCCTATTTAATGACTTGTTATTAAAAAAGTCACTGTTTAATCTAAGTCTGTATTAGACGGTGAAACTTCAGGAAACTACGGTAGATAGGTATCTTGGTAAAATTTTAAATATATTAATTATAATTTGTTTGAAAACTTCTTTTACTGCCTGTGATAAGTATCTCGGTGAAATTTTAAATATTTTAATTATAATTTTTTTACATATTTTTTCACTAGAATTTTTTTTATCTAGGTTCTTTTTCAATTTCTTATCACAATTCTACAATTTTCAATATGAATCACTATTCATATATATATGGGCAGGTCCTGCTTTTGATTTTACGCTCTAAAAAATCTTTTCACGTATACACCAAAGTTGAAGTTTTTCAGTTCTCTCTACTAATACAACATATTTCTATAGCAAAATAAATATTTCTACAAGAGATTCTTCTAAACGTAAAAATAACCCTTTGGAAAGGGAACTCCATTCGAAAAACGGCGATAGGAACACAGTCAAGCGTTTAACACTTGAAATATTACTAATATCTCTCTTTAGTCCACTTGCTTGACCACCAACAAAGCAAATTGGCTAACCGAGTTAACCCGTTCTCAGGTTCACTAAGCTCTCTCTCATATTTTCCGCCCAGTTTGTAACTATTGAAGTTCGTACCTACTGCACCAACCTCCCTTTCAAGAGGGTGGACAGGTAGATTGTTATTGCTGGGGTAGATTACAACCGAGATAACCTTATCTCCTACTGCGTGACCCACGCGTTCAGAACCTCGGGTTAAAAGAGGCTTCCAGTTTTGTCCAGGATGTGGAGTGCATTGAAAACTCATATTTCATTCATAACTTAATTCTTGATACAGTAAAACCCGCTTAAGAAGTTTTCCAAGGGGATGGAGGGCAAAAACTTGTTAAGCGGGAAAATTCCTTAAACGGGAGACTAATTTTTCGAAAAACAAAGTAATTTATTTCAGTGTAAATATCGAAGAAATATCTCTTAACATTAAAATATTATGTAAATAATATACCGTTTATAATTACTTATATAAATTGTTTTACACACTTAATTAGTTAATAAAGTAAAACAATGTACTAATCAACTATTCTATATTAAATCTTAAAAAAATATTCAGTTTAAGCATTATTGGAAACGATTTTAGAGAATAAAGATCCGTTTATTTTTTTATTTTTTATCGGCAATCTTTAATTGGTTTTTAAAATTTTTTTCTTTCACATCTTCAACGCTTTTAATAAAACGACGCAAAGTTTGGAGTTCTATTACAGCAGCTGGAAAACTAAGAATTTCCACAACCTCTTATCAAATTTCATTGATTTCTTAATTTTTTGTAACCTCGTGAATTTCAGTCCGCTAGCATTTCACTGACCAATACAATCGTTTTTATCAGTCCTAAACATTGATTTATGAGGCATTGCAGGGGCAAATCGGGCCGGGCGTTCCCATCACCATCTCAGAAGTTCATGATTTTATTTTATTGTGTTGCCTTACCCAAGGAAAGAACAAATTTGAATATTTTTGATTTAACTCTTTTAGTTTTGGAGTTATGGGGGGTCAAAGTACCCCAGAGGAGCAACGTCGAATTAATTGAGGGCCATTTTTGCCACTTTATTGTCTCGACTGTGACTGGCTCAGAGGTGCTTCAGAGACTTTTTTCATTTTATCCTATAATATATCTTGTATACTAACATCTCAAATTGAAAATTCATTCGAAAATTGTCAGAGCCGAAAATTAGGGGCCCCCCAAAACACCCCCAATTTCATAAAAAATACAGTTTTAAGAATGCTTTAAATCTTAGCTCTGACGCGATACAGAAAAAATTTTTGCACAGTGCAGTTATATATCTTTATATAAAGTGAATCCAATGTTAAAACATTTTGAAGGGCCCCAGCCCCCCCCCCCGGTACGGGGCCCCAAACATGGTCCTTAGCGCTAATTTACGCAATTTCGAAGCATTGGTACAGCTGAAGCCGACTTCCCACAGGATAACTATTGACATGGAGATGTAGTATAAACATACTAGTTTGATATTATGAAAAAACATTTCTTGAAGGTACAACTGTTTCCAAGAAAAATCCCAAAAAGTACCTCCCTATTTGGCACATTCCACTGGCACGCATGGAGGCATTTCGGCGTTACTTTTAGAAGTTTAATCGACTGTGGCAATATTGAAAATTAACTTATTCTTCATATATCTCAAATATATCCTCCATATATCCCAAATAGTTATTTTACAGGGGCACTCATAAGAATTACATTACGCTGTATGGGGATCTCTGTAACTACTGAACCGAATCGAAATTTTTTTTCACTGATGGGAAGCTACACTATTACTGAGTAATATAGGCTACCTTTCAGCATGCAGCATAACTAGTTCTTTTACAGGGACACTCAAAAATTCTAGCACATGACGCTATATGGACATCTCTGTAACTACTGAATCGATTCTAAAGATCTTTTCACTGAAAGCTGCACTATTCCTGAATAACATAGGCTAAAATTCATGCATGCAGCATAATTTACAGGAACACTCAAAATAATTCGTAAACATTGCCGTAACTGTCTCCATTCGTCACTCAAATTTATTCAAATTTAATTATTAAACTCCATTCAAATTTTTGAACGGTGATTCTAAAGATCTTTTCAGTGAAAGCTACACTATTCCTGAGTAACAAAGGCTAAAATTCATGCAAGTAGCATAATTTACAGGAACACTTAAAATAATTCGTAAACATTGTAGTAACTGTCTCCATTCGCCACTCAAATTTATTCGAATTTTATTCAGATTTTATTAAACTCCATTCAAATTTTTGAACAGTGCAATTATATATCTTCATATAAAGTGAATCCAATGTTAAATTTTTTTGAAGGGCCCCCCCCCCCCTGGTATATTTTGCTTTATACAAACAGTAATAAGAAATTGAGGGGGGGGGGGAAGAAAAAAGGCTCATGCAAACAGGCTATGAAAAACTTACAAGTGAAAAAAAAAAGAATACTTTTTAAGTGGGAAAGTGTTTGGAACCAAACTTTTTAAACGGGTTGTTTTAACATTGTAAGAATAGAAAAAAAATGGGAGCCGCAAATAAGAACTTTTGAAAATGTGTAATAAGCAGAATTTTTCTTTTATTCTGCATTTTGTGTACTAAAAGCGTAATTTATTTCTGCAGAATAAAATTTTGATAAAATTCATTAAGTAAATGAAATATTGTGTGGTTTTTGTATATTGATACCTATCAGAGGTCATGGATATTGCAGACATATTTCATTTTTAAAAAGAATGTCTGATGTTGGTTATCAGACTAAATAACATTTTTCGTACAGAGAATTCAGAATAAGTTCACATTTTCCTTTGTTTATTTTCTGAGTAAGGAATTATTTTTTTTTCCAGAATAAATGAGAAGTAAAAACTTCTCAATATAAAATTTTTACAGAATGAGGTAATTCGATTTGTTCTGCGTACTGATACTAAGCAGATTTCAAAAGGTATTAGAAATTCTTATTTTATTTATAAAATAGTGTTGCGTAATACGTATAATAAATAAAATTGGAACTTTTAAAGGAATAAATTGCACTCTCTATATTTAGTTTACCGATAAACTGCGGCATGCAGTAATGCTTAAAAACTCATATTTCATTTATGAAAGAGTGCCTATTATCTATAAGGAATAAAAATGAAACAGAAAACGGAAAATGATCATTTGTTAAATTTTATATGCTGATGCCGAAAATAAGACAACTAGTATTAAACTATCCGTGTTTTTAAAAAAAATACTGTCAGTAGACAGAATAAATTGGAAATTCCGATGAAAATGGCAATGAATTTCATAATCATCTCTATATAAAGTATAGTTTATAACTGTTTGATAATAAAAAGAAAACTATGCTAAAATTATAAATATTAAAAGAAAATATAATAAAAGAACGAAAATTTATGTTTATTAAGAGTGTCTTACTTCAAATTACTTCAAACAATTTCATAAAATTTTTACAAGATTATTATGTATTTTACAAAGCAGTCGACAGATGGCGCAAACGTATAGAATACACAGTTTTTAATAAATATATCCATTTTATCGCCTGCTATGCCTGGATAAAGAATACACCTGAATAAGTTTTTCCTTCTGACGTGGATTTATAAGCGGTCTTCGAGCCAAGCACACAAATCCGAAATACATGTTACACAAACAAACAAATTAAAAATAAGTTTTTGAAACTTTCATTCAGTTCCAATTTTGCATTTTACTGCGCATCTTTTCCCCACATTCTATTTCTATTGCATTACATCCATAAAAAGGATGGTAGAATGTCAATTTTGATTTTCTTTAATCACACTCACGAATTATGATGCACTTTCCAACTTAATGGAATAAGGAAAAAAAAATAGTCAAGGCTTTTATTATATTGCATTTTAGTGCATATTTAAAATCTGAGAGTGTTTCAGATTTTCTTACGTTTTTTTTTTTTTTTTTTTTTTTTTTTTTTCCTTTCAGTTCTTTGATAACGGCCAATATATCTAGAAGCTCTGCAAAATTAATATAGAACGAAAATAATTTGTACCTTTTTGAAGGTTTTTATCATTAAACCATCTTATTTCTGTAACCAGGGGCGGCCCGACACGGTAAGCAAGGTAAGCATCGCATCGGTGCGCCGTCTTCAAAGGGGCGTCATTTCGAACTCAAAAATTAAGTAGAGCATAAAAGGGGCAATCTTTTTTACTTTAGCAGGGGTCGCCACTTACCCTAGGGCCGCCCCTGTTTGTAACCATCTTAATTCC
This sequence comes from Cheiracanthium punctorium, assembly GCA_038373885.1. Classification (NCBI taxonomy): domain Eukaryota; kingdom Metazoa; phylum Arthropoda; class Arachnida; order Araneae; family Cheiracanthiidae; genus Cheiracanthium; species Cheiracanthium punctorium. The sequence goes on from JAWZYV010009677.1 coordinate 198,553, forward strand.
ATTCAGAATTTGAGAGATTTCAGTGCCAAGGAAGCCGATGAGAAACAGGATTTTCTCCGAGCAAGATTTATTAAGATGGCGAACCAACTGGTCGCCGGAGGCGGCTAGTTTATAATACGGGTAAAGTACGGTCACACAAGGGTCTGGCAACTTCCAATTATTACTGCAAGTTTCATTTTAGTTTCATAAAATATACAGCCGGTGACTTCTGTAATTTGTGTGTGTGTACATTAATAAATGAATAATAATAAATTTCAAAACATTTCTAAAGTTAAAAAAATTGTTTTTTAGTAGCGCCCACGAAAATCTTTGAGTCTTTCAAAGCTTTCAGCACAGTATTTCTTCTACTTCTAAAACAGTTACATTGTATATCCATGGTAATTTTATTCTTTATTTAACGATTCTAATTTAAATTATCACGTCAAGTTTGACAATGACAAAAATCATAATTACCCCCGAAACGATGAAAAAAGTAATCTAAATTGCACACCATCTAAAAAATAATAATAATTATATAACTAAGAAACTAAATTCAACCTCTGGAGCCCTTCCGACGAATCAAAAACTACCTACGCTTTTGGTAAAAATAAAAATCCTTGAAGCAGACCTTCGAATAACTAATTCAATCGAATTTTTCCAGTAGCTGTTGTAGCCAGACGTGAAAATATTTGTTCTAAACACTCTGGGTGCCGATTATCGAAATCATTACCAAGACAGGGCCCATCCCTAAGCAAGGTCTGGCTCAACAAAAGGCAAGATTTCGGTCAAAACCTCGAAGCGGAATGTCAATCAAAAGTCTAAAGATGAAATTTGATTGAGAGCTGACGTTCTTTCCCCCTTAAGTTCTGCCTGGAGGACCTTTTGCTGGCAGACCAGGGCGAATCAACGCGAAGGACAGCAATCCTTCCTCCATTTGGCAATGATCTTTTCTTGCTTGGTCCTTTTCCTCTAATAGGCAAGTAATTGACAGACGCCTAATTATAAGGCAGCGAAAGTATACACGGAATGGTACCTTTTTTTCGCAGTGGCGTGTGCCTAAAGGGGTGATGCCAGATGACACTAACGGCCATCGATTATCCCCGTCTAGAATGAGGAAGGGGTGGCAACTCAGTCGGATTTCTCTGACTTGCAGTTCTGATGCATTAAGATAAGGAACTTGCAATCTTTCATATCTTTATTATATTTGTGATTAATTTAATAGATGTGTTAAAGTTTGCTTAGCGGTTTGGAGGAAATCAAATATTTGCTATGAGATGAAGATTTCATTAAGACCGAATTATCTTTTGCTGTATTAATTGACTGTAGCAAAGGAAATTTTTAAAATATAGTGGGTACAAGCAAACCTTTAATACAATTGCTTGGAAATTTTATTCTTCTTCCAATTTAGAGAATCAGAATTGTAATTTTGGTTTTAATCTGAAATCAATCAATGAAATCATGTAAATCTGTAGACAGACGATATCCCATAATTTCGGGATTTACTTCCAGCTTCTCGATTTTTCCATACCACTCTCTAGTCTTCCTACCTCGAATTGCGGAAATTTCATGTTATTTTATGAATAATTAATAGTGTAACTTTTAACACAAACGTTAATGTCAGTGATAATTTTTTTTTTCTCCATGGCGGCCATTTGCCTTCGAATCATTGGACACTACTAAGACTTGACGCTTTAATGCGAGGGAATCGAACAGGCAGGTAACATTGCCTTTTATGAAAGAACATAATTAAAATAAAATAAATAAAAACTTTGTGAAAAAGACACACATAAAATGTTACTTATAAGAGGTTACGATCGTTTCGACCAAAAAATTCTTTCGGTCTTCATCAGACAAGCCCTTCGACTTACTGAGCAGAGGGAACTGAACGTACGAATTAGTAACCAAGCTCAAGTCGCACCAGAGCTCGTAGTAGTATGCGGTAGTGCGTTAACCACCATACATCTTTTTCAGTGTAATAGTAAGAGATGTAGTATTCTTTTTAAAATTCTACCAAACCATAATTTGCATACTTATTATCCCAATTTTTAAGCAATCAATTGATTTACGGTGTACTTTAGTATATAGTAATTTATAATAATTTATTTTGAATCGATACAATTATTATTGAATAATTTTATTTCATTACGTTAGGTATTGCCGAATGTTTCATAAGAAACGGAAATCGGCAGTTTTTTTTTTCTTTCTTTTTTGCGGGGCGACCTTATACTTTTGTGATACGCCCCTGAATAGTTAGATTTCAATTTGATTTGCAGTCTTGATTCTTCAATCAAAGAAATGTAACCTTTCATATCTCTTTTATAAAAGTGATTAATTTAATAAATGTTTTAATGTTTGTTCAGATCTTTGAATCTGATAAAGTAGCATGTACAAAAAACCTACTGAAGTTATACCCTCTTAGTTCAACTTGAGAAAGGCGCCATCTTTTGTCTTAAATGTGGTAGATTTAGAAAAGTGGCTATGTGTTACTGGATGACAGTTATCGTTTCATGTAAGTAGCAAACAGAAAAATTAGTAAATCCCGAAAACGGTGCGTTACAGAGAGAAAGAAAAGATCAGCTTCAAACTTATACAGCCTCCTAGCTTTAATATAAAAAGGCAATTGCGTGCAATATTATATAGAACAGAAGTATGTATTATATTTTTCAAGTATAAGAACTCGAGAAATTCCTCCATGTTTCATTCGTTAGCTTGTTTATCCCTTCATTTAACTATGTTTTTATGTTAACTATAATGTTAAAAACAGAAAATTAAATTCTTTTTAAGAGGTAAGATGAAATTTACCGAGTGTTGTTTTTGTAATACAAATGAAAATAATATTGTCGACAGATGAAGTACTTTTTTACCCAGCCAAAATTCTTCAATACTGGAAAATATTATTTAACAGCTTGGATTGAATTAACAGCGCAAATCGAAATGCACTGCAAGAAGAGTCACTTCCCTCTGATCTCGGATTTAATCAAAACATATATACGCCCTATCACATATTTAAATTTTACTCCATGATTCCCAGATCGATCTTTATGAATTGTTTTCAAATCGCAAGTGCTGCTGTTATCATCCACAAAAGGGAGCCGACCCCTTAGGGAAATCGCAACTGCGATCGCAGTCATTGTTTCTACATGCATTTAAAAAATGTCACTTATAATTAAACGTTAATAAGCGTTGGCGGGAAAAAAAAATACATCACGAGCAACATATTTTTACAAACCTCGAGATGCATTCTAGTTTTCTGACTGACTGACTGATGATAGGTTCTTGTAGCAGTGCCCTGGGCTCTGGTTTTCTTCATTTTATGAAATGAAAAATTAATTAGGCTGCCATTGACTTTTTACATTTACCTCCCTGTGATGCGGATCATATATTTAATATTAATTCTCATTTACTTCGTGTTTCTTAAATTAGTCTATTCAAAATCACGCATTCTAATTCACTTTTTCTGTTCCCAATTTCCCTCACTTTGGTTTCCTATATGCATTTCCTCTTTTCTCGCATGCAGTAGCCTTTTAATTGTTTATTTTCCTCGTCTGAGAATCGTCACCTGGACTGAAAATGGATTGTATTACGTCAGTTCACAATCATTTCGAATTTTTGATTCCCCTCTCTTGGCGCTTGTTTTGGCATATTTTATTTTTAATGCCATGACCCATCTTTAACCCTTCGAGGCGCAACCCTTTCCCAATGCTGAAAAAAGGGCAGCCGTTGCCATCGCTCGACTTAACTACCAGCAAGATGGTGGACGATCGAAACGTTCATCGCGTGCCACAGATCTAGAGACCCATTTTTTGCCGGCTGTGCCGGCACAGCCAGCTGTCGTCGATGGCAACGGCTGCCCTTTTTTCAGCATTGGGAAAGGGTTGCGCCTCAAAGGGTTAAAGATGGTCAATCGTCGATGGCAACGGCTGCGTCGATGGCAACGGCAGCTGGCTGTGGTCAAAAAAAGGGTCTCTAGATCTGTGGCACGCGATGAACGTTTCGATCGTCCGCCATCTTGCTGGTAGTTAAGTCGAGCGATGACAACGGCTGCCCTTTTTTCAGCATTGGGCAATCTATCCAGCTGTTCTCGCGTTCTTCCATTTTTCAGCAGATGTCAGTGCTGTTAAAAATAACCGTGACCATTTTTTGACGGGAAATGGCGTACTAAAAAGTAAAGGATTCTGGTGGAGCTATGTCACCCGCAACTATTTTTATAGAAATCAAATCTATTCTTCGTGACTGGCAACAGTCAAAACGTCAAGTGTTTGGTGTCCTCACGGCGAGGACACCGCGCGTTAAAGGGTTAAAATTATTAGTTCGTGGTTTCATTACTTTAATTTTATAGGTTTAAATTTTACGGTTGCTCTGTAATTGGCGTTGTTTATCTCCGCCAAGTTTTTGTTCTCACCAATGTTAAATTTGGTGTTGGCATAAATTTTAGGTCACTCCACAGTTTACCGCTTGTTAAGAGAGGGCTTATTTTTATTTCTCTGAGCCACCACCAGCCGAAATTTTAAATATGTTTATTCTTCAATTAGCCCTTTTAAATAAACATCTTTTAAGTATTCTAATGTCTTGTCTACTATTGCAACTGAACTGTTTAAAACCTGTGTTTTTGCTAATTCACAATGCCTTCTAATGTTCAATTAAAAACTGCAAGTAAATAATTCTACATTATACCTTTCGATTTCTTAAAGATTTGTATACTTTGGAATAACTTTTAAAAAATCAATATCGATCGCTTTCATTTTTACACTGATAAGCCGAAAAATGCAGACAACGAACAAAATCTTTGCTATACTTTAATAACAGAAAATGTTACGTTTCTTCAATTTTGAAAGAAACCGTCTTCCATAGCGTTAGACCAATGGGTTTGAAATTTTGCTAAAATATATACGAGTTACAACAGAATTTTTAAAACAATATTTTTTTTGGTATTATTTGTTAGAACAATCTAAATTCCTGTACGAAAAACGGGTACTTCAGCTGTTAAGATATACAATAAAATCTTAATTAGTCTGATGTTTGATAAATCAACGCCCTTAATGGTGGTCAGCGAATGGATTAAAGCTCCAAAAGCGTTAAATATTCTTCCTCCTTTAGTTACCAAAAACATTACATGATCGACAGTTTAAATATGATTCTGTAAATAAAATATTACACCAAAGTTTTGTTCTAATACAATTTCACACTAAATAATACGAACACATTACCTATGAAATTTTCGAATTTTTCACTCCTTTTAGTAATATACTTAAAATATAAGCAAAAAACAAAGTATTTGAAAAGCTCTAGAAATATTTAAAGGTAGATTGCATAAATACTCAGATGTGCCATAGCTACACTGAATAAGTTTCATATGTCAATACTATCTTGCTTCCAGGCGGAATACAATAAAAGTGTGATTAACCTATTCTTGCCGGCTTCGTGCAGTTTTCAATACAAGCAAAAATTCTATAGGAGACTGAAAAAAAAGAACAGCAAAAGGAATCTCCCTTCAGTTTGTTCACAATTTAAACTGGAGCACCCCTTTTTGTAATTAGTACCTTCCCTTGTCTTGAAACGTGCAATCAGCGGGAAGAAAAGAAAAGGAAACTGCAAAAGGGTGCCGACAAAGCCACTTAGAGGTAACTACATAGGTAATGTGCTGACGACAGACTTGATTCTTTTTCTTTTTTTTTTTTTTTCCTATTCGTATCATTATTATTTTTGAGTGTCTTTTTTCGTGTCTCCGAGTGCTCATCTTACATTGACGGGATAGATTTTCTTCTTTTCTTTCAACGTTTCTTTTCCCTCGAGTTGACGCCTTTGCTGCGAGTTAAGTTCGTGGTGAAATTGTTATTAAAAGTGCCTACCTTTTCTTTGGAGGCAATTGTTTAGGCCGGGTATTTTAATTAAAATTCGCATTCCTCTGTGCCAGAAACTTTTATTCCCCTTCAAGGAGCGAGTGCGTGACACGTTAATGAATGCATAAAATGAAGATGCTAAAGACGATGAACTTACAGAAACTTGTCGCTGAATATATGAATAAACTGATAAGTTTCGAAGTGAAACAAAAGGTGCATTTGTGGGGAAAAAATGCAAATCATTCGCATCACTTCATTTCTCTTTAATTCTTCGGTCGGAATTTCTTCACGAAAGGAACGACATAGAATAATGGTGTCAAGATTATGTGAAAGCAAATTGTTGGAGCTCCCAGTTTAGAATTTAAAGATTTTTAATCCTAACGTGTTTTTCCCAGTAAATTGAAAATCAATTGATAAACATTTTTCATTTTATAAAAAAGATTTTATTTAAGCTCTAACGAAACAGTTGATCAGTAATCAAACTAAGGTGATTCTTGTTCGAATACATTCACTTGAACTGTTCAATTCCAATTAATTACTAAGTCATCGGAAATTTTTTCAGTGACTTAATTTTTTTTTAATTAATTGCCTGTGTGTGTGGACTCTGAATTGTCTGTGCAGTAATGAAGGGCAATTAACTGTGAACTAGGGTTAATTTATTGGTAATTGCTATTTATTTTCTGCACTTTCAACTGAATAAAAATGCACTGTAATTAAAAAGAAGTAACTGCACAAGCAGTATATAGGAAATAGTACTGTGAAATAGTGTAAATCATATTTTATAGATGGAATATAATATATATGGAAATTAATATATATAAATGCATAATAGAAAAGTTGCATGCTTAATTTTTCAGGTAATAATCAAGGTAATAATAAAATATTCGACAGAAGAACTTTCTTTTGGATTAATTAAAACTGCAGAGGAATAGCTAGGTTCAAAGAAAGTGATCCTTGCAAAAATAGTAATAATAGAAAAGGTCGACATTATTAATTATAGTGCATGTGCTTTATTGTGTAGTGCATTTATTTTGTATTTTACTATGAATTTCAATATGAATTTAATAATAATTCAGACAGCGATATATACGTACGGTTTCTTTTATATATTCCGTAAATAAAAAACAAAGATTATTTTTGCAATGTTTGATTGCACATATGTTGCACGTAGTGCGGTTAATGCCACTGCAGTCGAAGTGTTCGAAGTCATAAATTGTCCATATTCAAAGATTTGAAGACAGCTTTATTGCCCAGTGTCTAAAAGGCTCGTTTTGTTTTCCATTCCGATGCAGAATCGCAAAATAAAATTTTAAAATGCCGAAACTAGTTTACTAAGAACACACAAAATGAGGCTCTTCATTGGAAAATCAAGAGTTGTAAACTCAAACTGCTATGGAAATGTAGGGGAACGTCATATTCTTTCAACTGCGCCACTGCTACTCTTAAAGAATATCATAACGTAAAATAATGTGGGAGGAGACAGTCTCGCGAGAAATCTCGCGCGATACATGACTCTCTCCGTCTCACACACAAAAATTGCCTGTTTCGTCTAGCGTCCATATCTAGACTTGAGATTTTATCGCATTGTATATTTTAAAGTGTATCCTTTGGAGAAAGACATAAGGTAAAATGTTTGAACTGCATAGAACCGGTCATCAGCAATGATATGAAACCAAACTTGTATGAACCAGAAAGAGAAAAAAAAATCCACTATGAAAATTTCCTTGGCATATTCTTTAAAGCTGGTTTCCGAGAAGATTTTCCACGAGAGTGGATATAAAGCAACAGTACTTAAACTACTCTAAATGCAGATGTTAAACAAGCCAATAGTTATTGGCTACTTGCATTTACTTGCGGAGGCGGAATAAACTGCTAGTAACTCAATTCTTATTGGCTGTCAGTTCAATGCAAAGTTCTTGCACTCTTCAAGGATTTTTCTCTGATTGATGGTTACGAGTTGAAATAAAGAACTGGTTGAAATCCACTCGTAAAATGATTCCATACATGTTTCAGCGTGAAAATCTCATACGTAAAATTTCAATGGGTCTTCTATCCTTGTTTTCTGAGCCTTACGATTTCACTATTAATGCGGTTAGAAAGAAGCAATTAACAATATCGGTCACATATGGCAATTGCTAATATCCCTGAAAGGCAAAGTTATTTAGTAAGATGGTAAGATGTATCACATAAGGGTGATTCTCACAAAACAGGAAAAAAAGACTAAATTTTTTTTTCAGAAATGAAACTTTTTGAAATTGAACTGCAGAACGTGTTCAAGTTATTACCCATAAAACTCAAAAATGATTCCAAAAAAATTAACAATGTCACTACATATGTTATTTCTGTAATCATTATATATCTTTTTTCTGTAATGAAAAGCAGTCATAAAAAATAAACTTTTCTTTGAATATACCATCAATAACTTTTTGAATTCACGTCGGATGTCATCTAAACACAAACACAACAATTTCTAGTTTACTAGGTAAACAATCAGTTTCAGTTCAACTGAGGTTAGCAATTACACACAGAAATGTTTATAAATAAGGCTTTGGTCTTTTGTTTTCACTGGCAAATAGCAAATGAGAGCTGACACGGTTCGGGAGAAGTCTGAGAAAATGATGTAAGAGCCGCAAAATTCAATTTGTTGGTGAGGTCTTCATTTCCGGAGTATCTTGTTCCATGAGTTCGTCGAACCAAGGTGGATTTAACCTTTTGCCATTTTCGGTTTTTTCATGTCATTCACACTTAAGTAATGACATTGTTCTGCAGTAATTAAAGCTTGGGATTACGCCACAAAAAAGTATGCTTTTTAGTTGTCTACTTTTTGGCTTATTCGGGAAGAACTTAAAAAAAAAAAAAAAAGTTTGAGATTATCGTGGACTTTTAGGTCGTAAGCTGATTTTCGTTACTGCGTTTGTAATACACGTTTGTTGTTTAACTTCATAGACAGTAGTTACATGGCACCGCTAAAAAAATCGTAAAATCGAAAGATCGCAAAATCGTCTAAGGGAGTGCAATCGGTATCACTCGTTAGTTCGCGAAATCGTAAGTGCTCGTTAACACGAGCGTCAAATGTAACAGTAATCTATTATTTAAAAATAATAAATATCACTTTGCATAACTATTTTTAGTGAAACGCGAGAATAGAAAAGTATTTAATGGAGCAGAAACCAAGGCTACCGTTTCTGTCTTTTAAGACAGTTGAAATAACAATTTGAATTGAACAGAAGATTTAGGTATCTATATAAATAAATTTAGACTTTTGTCTCTACATTTCTTGGAATTAAAAAATTTTGAGATTTCTATCCGTTTCAAGCAACCGGGAACCCGATGCGACCCTCAAAAAAAAGTTTGTCTGTCTGTCATACTGTCGTTCTGTCATTCTGTCATTCTGTCCGTGACGCTTTTTTTGTTCAAGCATCACGTAAAACAACTGAAGCGAATGATATGAAATTGAGTGTCATGATAGGTGGTCACTCAACTTAAAACACAGGCGTCGAATTTTTAAAAAATCTTGATTAGGGATGGACGCGAGACGCGAGAATTCTCGCATTGTCTCGCGTTCTCGAATTTCTCGCGAGACGAGACGCGAGACGAGACAGGCATTTTTTTGCGAGACGAGACGCGAGACGAGAAAGAAAATATTTTGCAGGACGAGACGCGAGACGAGACAGAGTCTTGTCTCGCACGAGATTTCTCGCGAGAATTCTCGCATTTTTTTCCGTCTCGCATAAATACGATCTGAAAAGCGACAATTTGCCTGAAGCCTCTAACGTTTAACTTGCGTCTCCTTCGTTTTCGGACCTGGTATACTATCAGCACTCTACAATACGCACAAACACGTAACATTTAAAATTAGAACAGACGAGAGATATACAAAACACACCAAGGAGAGGATAAAGAAAGAGGCAGAAAAAAAAGAAAACAGAGAAGAGTTGAAAGAAAAATAATAAGTAAATAGGAAAGGCGGTACGGTATGTTCAAATCTGACCACTTTTAGACGGGGCCCGGGGCATTAAGTTTGGGGCCCCCTTACTATCCCATTTTTTACGCATTAAGCCCCTTTACTGAGCCCCCCCCCCCTTTTTTAAGCATTTTAACCCAGTTTTGACCGCTGTTGTACTCGAAAATTGCATTTCAGTTAACTGTAGTTTTTGTACTTTAATCAAATCGTATTTATCACCCCCAAAAAATATCTCTAACTTGATCTAGTGATAGACAATTAGGTAATACCTATATTATAGAGGAAATTCAGTTTTTTCCCCACAATTACTATTTCAGTACATATGAATTTATAATTTAGATAATCGGGATATATATGGGCCCCCTTTTTCTTCAGGGGCACCGGACTACCGCCCCCCCTTGCCCTTGTGATAATCGGGTTTCGGGTATATCAGAGAGAGATTAGAAGTAGAGTAACTTGCATTCGCATTGATGCTTAGTCTGAGTAGGTTGAAATATGGTTGAATATCCTTGGTTGAAATATCCTTGTACCGATATTATCCTCAAACTTTCCCGCACGTTGCGGCGTGCGTAGGGGGGGGGGGGCGCCCACCCAGGTAACAACTTTCTAGGGGCGGTTAAATCCCTATTGTTGGCCTATTTTAAAGAGATTAAAATGACTTTTTTTCTCTTATATATTAATATCGGACGGAAAGAAATGCAAGCAATTTTTTTAAAAACTATTTCTCTTTTCGTTTATATTATCATGTTTTCCCTTCCTTCGGCTTGCAAAACTTTTATAAATTTTTTCCTCCCCATCATTTTATCTTGCAGTTGGGTTCCTATTCTAAAATTATCTTCTCCTGTTAGATGTCTTTTCATTTAAAAAAAAAAAATCCACACTGGATATACATTACGGGGATTATGGTTTAATTTTTCTGTAAACAGGGCGACCATAACGACTGTAGTACTATCGCTAAAAATTATTGTGGAAAAGTACAAACGGATAGTCGTCAACAAATTAACTGTTCAGTAATTTAAAATATAAACAAAAAAATAAGACGTCTATTAACCAACTGAGATACTATAATGAAATCTAAAAATGCACACACGGTAATGTTATTGGAAATATTAGGCAAATAATTGTAATTATCGTTAATATAATATTGTTTTCATTAATATAAAAATTACACATATTTTAGAGACTTGAAATTGACTTTAAAGTAAATAGTAGAGATTTAATAAAGACTAAAAGTGTTCTGTTTATAATTTTTCAAGGGTTATCTTACAACCAATCGAACGATAAGTAATTCTAATTTGTGTTAATATATCCTGCAGTAATTTCAACAGAGGAGATTACTTGAACTTAAAAAAAAATCTGTTTTGTCTCATGCAGATATGATTTTAGTAAAATATTCGCTACTTCTCGTATGAAGAGCGGGTGTGCAGCTATTTTAAAACAAACGGTTGTCCATTTCATGTAGTGTCTGAGGTATTTAATGCTACAACTTGAACAGTATGATGTGGAACTATAGTATCATGTAGAAATAACACATTTTGAAAGTCGGGAGTTCTCAGCAAACCGCTAAGCCTTTCACTTTTCTGATCGCGAATGACACTGACGTAGTTTTTTGAGTCATTATATTGCAATGATGCCAGGTTAATACTCATGACGCAAACTTTACATCAAGAGCCAAATAATTTTGCTTTTATTTTAGATTCCACGTCACTGGAATTAATTGAAATTACTGATGTTAGGAAAATTTTCGTTTACTACAGTGCGAAAAACGGGCACGCAGCTAGTAAATAAAAATAAATACTATATTTTCGGTGTGACATTATATATACGGATTAAATCTCAATTTCTTTTACTTCAAATGCCGATATTTGCTGATATAGTTATTAATACATCTACTAATGTGGCTATATGTAAGTAACTGTTATTATTAATATTAATTTTCAATAAAATCCCAATAATAAGTTAGTATAAAATGGTAACGAAATCTCAGTCCTTAATTTTGCGGGACTCGCGAGACGTCTCGCATCTCGCGCGAGACGAGAGAGCAATTTCTTTGCGAGACGCGAGACGAGACAGAGGTTTACCACTGCGAGACGAGACGAGACAGCCCCGATTCTCGTCTCGCACGTCTCGCGTCCATCCCTAATCTTGATTGGATTTTGAGATTTTGCGAAAATCCGTTCAAACTGCGTAAATTTGTGTTCAAGCATTACGTAAAAACGACTGAAGCGAATGATATGAAATTGAGTGTCAAGATAGGTGGTCACTCAACTTAAAACATAGGCGTCCAGTTTTTAAAAAATCTTGATTAGATTTTGAAATTTTGCGAAAATCATTTCAAACTGCGTAAATTTGTGTTCGCACATCATGTAATAGCTGCAAAGGTGAAAAAATGATATTTGGTGAAATGATAGGTGGTCACTCACCTTAAACTATAAGCATCTAATTAAAAAAAATCCATCAGATTTCGAGATTTTGTGAAAATTGTTTGAAACTGAGTGAATCTTTGTTCCCGTATTACGTAATAACGACTAAAGCGAATGATATGAAATTTTGTCACATGATTGGTTGTTGCTCAACATAAACTATAGGTGTCCAATTTTTTAAACATCTTTATTAGATTTTGAGATTTTGTGAAAATTCTCTCAAAATACGTTTATATTTCTTCAAACATCACGTAATAACGACTAATACGAATGATACAAAATTGAGTGGTATGATAGGTAGTTGCTAATCTTAATTTATATGCGTTGAATTTTAAAAATATTTTGATTACATTTTGAGATTTTTCGAAAATCGTTTTAAAATACTGAAAATTTGTTCCAGCATCACGAAATAAAGACTGCAGGGAATGAAACGAATTTGGGCGACATGATAGGTTGTCACTCAACTTAAATTCTAGGCTTCCAATTTTTCAAAAATGTTGATTAAATTTTGAGATTTTGCGAAAATTATTTCAATATGCGTAAATATTCGTTCGCGTCAATATGCGTAAATATTCGTTCGCATCACATAATTACGACTAAAGCGAATGAAATGATATTACTTAGTTACTCTCTAACCTGTAATATTTTAACAATACATGAAAATTATAACTTCGCTTTCTTTACTTTGGCAAAATACTACATCCATTCTGTGTACTCCTACAATGCTGACGACAGTTCTTGCTTTTTGGAAATTTTCATTCACTAACCCGTCGAGGACGGGTACTTCAGCTAGTAAATAATATAAACCAATTGATTGTTAAACTGCTTAAACTATTTTAAGTCCTACGGGCACTATACACTTCAAGGTAATGTACAGTGCCCATCTATAGTACACCTGGGCACCAACAAATATCTTAAGTTACTCTAAGACTGATTCGAATGAGATTATTTTAAATAATTTAAACCAGTCAGAGCATGAAATCTCAAAATGAATTTCATACATTTACTTTTCCTTTCTTTCTTTCTTTTTAACTGGACAGCATGCCAAGTCAACTGGTGATGACTAAACTGAAGTTTACAACAAGAGTATAAAAACAAAATGTCGCGCTAAACACATCCATTTAAAAATATTTTCCAATACGAAGTCATTTTTTCAGACAAATTTAGCAACGTGTCGTTTCAAACTTTGTGATAATTTGGGCAAAACCTCAAACAGTTGTATGACACAGTGAACGTAATTCTGAGTACACTCTGTAAAATAAACTTTAAATTTTATTTATGTATTTTAAATGAAGAGCAAGCTGTTATAAACGACTACATATTTTTTATATTGTGCCTTGAATGAGTTAACGTTTCTAAACTGCCATTGAACGTAATATACTGGAATTCTTTTGAACACTTCATTAAAATAACTATAAGTACTGCGTGCACTATTGTCGATGAAGGGCGAAATATTCTAATCCTTAACAATATATATATATATATATATATATATATATATGTTTCCTTTCGTTTGAAATTGATTAATACCTCTATAAAATACGCTTTAAATAATCATTCCCCATAGAGTGTAAATATATTGAAAATCTTGTGCTCCTGTAAAACTGTAATATTCAAAAAATTAGAGTACAAATAAGTAACATTTATAAATTTCGTAACAAACGATAATTCTTAACTCGTAAATAATCGTAATTCGTAACAATCGATACGTATTCATGACAATTAGAGCACGGATGGGCAGAATATTCAGTGGGACAAACAGACAAATCATAAACCCTTTTCTGGGACATTCTTGGAAAATGTTAATAATTATCTATTAACACGAATTAATCCTTATCTTTTAAGAATGTTCCACATGAACAGGGATGGCCCTCACAAGATTTTTGAAAGCTTTAAAAACAAACCAGATCCAACAAACAAAACAAACCAACTCGAAAAGATTAATTTATGTTCCTTCACCCAGGGCACTATGGACTGACACAAACAAGAAAGCTGGCGGTGTCTCATGCAAATTTAAGAAAATATTCACAAGTACAAAAATAGCCTTCCAAAATAGGCCAAGGAGGTATTTGTTTACAAAAATATTGCAAAATTCCGCCCGTTTACCATTTTTTACCAAGTGTTTCGTAACTCCAATAGGTTCATTGTAGCAGTTTACAGTGTAACGTGTGAAGAGATATTCCAAATTTTCTTATAAACCTGTTCAAAAGTTACATAATTTCCATTTCCAAACAGAAAAGCCTTAAATCTTCTTCGAATACATTTATCATATCCTTTTTGTCAAAATAATATGCTGAGACCCGACAAAAATCTCACATGTCAAATTAAAGAGCAATCTCATAATTATTTAGAAAAAAAAATCTATTGCATTTAAATAACAAGTAGAAAGCGCATTTTCAAATAATTTTTCGAATAAAAGCTTCATTCCCAATCATAGTTTTAGTAGTAAAAAGTTGTTATCACCCATAAAGGAAAGATTGACAAGAAACTTTTAAAGTAAAGGATATCCTACAAGTTCTTTTCAGCTATCTGAATTTCGCAACTAAGCAAAAAATATTAACAAATTCGACTTCGAAATTTTCACTTGCATTCAAATATTATTTTGAGTAACGGCAAAGATAAAAATAACGGCAAACAAAAATAAAATGTGTGCGTCAGTGTGTAATATTTGCACATTCACATGCGTTAACATCATTTATTCAAAATGAGAGCATCGACGCATGTGTACGCCCATTCAGGACTACAGAAAAAAAAATCTTAAAGAATCGTTTTAAGAATGGAAAGAGAAATGTCCAAACATATGTACCTTGGGGCCGAAGAGGTTAACTGCTATGTGCATTTTTGGAGATTTCGAAATTTTTATACTAATGACTAGTTTGCTAACCAAATTTTCGAATAAAAAGACTTCTGTGTGACTAAGTATTATACTGTGAAGTGTGGTCACTAAAAAATTTTTGCTATGCGCATCAGCTAGAATATTGTCAAATACTAGATGCTAATAAAAGATGGTAATAATAAATAAACATTCTGAAAATAGCAGATATTGGTTTGACCACGAAGATATGCATTATACAGTTGCATAAGAAAGAAAACACTCGCCGCAATATTTCTGACCAGATGATATGGGACACTCATAGTGTAGAATATTCTAGTAAACAGACTGTTATGTTCCAGCTACCGGATGCTCGCACAACAGATGGGCCAATATGCACGGCGAAAGGCCACTGACACGGCCCCCAAGATTGCCGGAACTTCCTGCATTCACTTTCTTTCATTGATACCAGTTCCAATTACTATATTTTTCTCCTAAATTGATCAATTGACTTCAGTTCTCGAAATTACGCGAATAAGACTTGAGCAGCTTTAAAAAATATTGAAGTACTTTTAAAAATCATGACCTGCCGTATTTTTAAAATAATTTGATGAATTGCTAATCTCAACTAAGATCATCGAAGGCCATTTCCAACTTTGTTTGGAATTTTCGTTCATCTGCTTGTTTAGTGATAAAAAGTATAAGATAGATGCACTTTTTATGTTGATTTCCGTGTTATTACGATTAAAGTGTTGTTTCTTATTGATAAACATCGTGTAAATTAAGATTATCACGAAAACTAAAATTGCATAATTAAAATTTACAAGATAGTATAGTATCAAATATTTAATTATAACATAGGATTACGTTCATCCATAACGGTCCTATGTTAAAAGAAATCCAAAATCGTCGTTATAAGTTTTAATATTGCTCCGCTTGTAGCGACGAGACTAACTATGTGAACTAGCATGGTGAACTAACTCAACTAACCAGTGTTTCTGTTACGGCAGTCATAAACGTGCAGTCATAAATTAAAAATTTAAGGCAGGTAGCTCAAACTGTCAAGTTTTCGGAATACTCTAAAAAATGTTTGGGGATTCAACAAAAACTAAGGCAGCTTCATCTCTTAACTAACACAATAACTAACGACTGCAGTTACATACTTTTCGTACCAAACTCTTCAAATGCACGAGATTCATAAATTCTGCTACGAAATTTACGTCATACTGGCAATTTCGTGCGATCCTATGAACAGTTCTTCGAAATTACAGGCTAAATATTTTCCACGGGATTGATATTAAATAGAAGAATTTTCTTCTACAAAACCATATTTAAATAATTAAACAGCATTTCAGTGGAGGAAATAGAGGTAGATAGCATTAGTAAAAGTAATAGGTAGTACAGTGGAACCCCGATCTATCGTTCCCGCATTCATCGTTTTCCCGTATTGATAGTTTTATTTTTATGGTCCCTGCACAAATTGTATTTACATAATGTTAAAGAAACCCGCATTTATCGTTCGTTAAAAAGTGACTTTCCCGCGTTCATCGTTGTAAAATTTTTCACCTGACCAAAATGAATTGGAAGATTAAGTGTATCCATATCGCATACAAACTTTAATTGCTTCTTGGTATGATTTTTTGGTTTGATGATAATCACATGAGCAGTGGTTTCATGCAACATAGGGTATGGATACTGTGAAATTTAATGATTATATTTCCATTAAACAAGACGTTGCGGCATGCGGTATCCTAAACATGGAAGAAATGCGTGATCATGCAAAAAAATGAAAATAATGGCGTCGCAGAGGATATTGTTCATGCCGATGAGGCTGAGCCACACTAGCACGAAGCATTTCTAAAGAAACAACGGTATTTGAAACTTTACAGACTTTTTTATACAAACCTGTAATCGCAGAAAAGGACCAGAAAAGTATTGTAAATCTTGAAGATTTGCTGTTTAACATCAAAAATCCTGAAAAACTTAACATAAAATTACTGATTTTTAAAAATAAATATCACTTATAATTTTCATCTTCGATTTATTTGTTTTACAATTTTGTAAGAATTAGTACTTGTTGGTGTACAGCCGTTGCGTGTATGTATAAGCATTGTTTTCTTCGTATTTTGATTTTAACCCGCATTTGTCGTTTTCCCGCATTCATCGTTTTTTTTCTACCCTCCCCATGAAAAACGATGGATCGAGGTTCTACTGTATTAGTAGATTCGTTACGATGATATGGATTAAAGCGCAATATATACCGTGTTAATAAGCAGTTTGTTAATGTTAATTCGAAGTGTTTTAAATTTATCATTTTCCAAAGAGTACCTTACAACTAACTAAACGATAAATATATATTGTTAATATATCCCGTGGTAGTTTCAATTTTTTTTAAAACTAGGAGTGAAATAAAAGCTCAATTATCACATAGTTGTTCGAAGTTTTACGTAAAATTCATTTATTATTTTGTAACTACTCTTACAGTTTTATTTGTTACTTTAGAATGTATATGTGACTACTATTGCCCGCAAATGATCGAAAATACGTGATATTTGTGCGTTAAGTACAAAAAAGTTGCTATGTAGAAGCACTCTAATTTTTGTAAGAATAAACTCGAATAATAACACTTTCTGCAAAAATACAAAATGTTTTATTACTTTAGCGAACACATTTTTCTTTCTGTAAGACCTAAGAATTATTTCATCCTGATAAAATTATTTCAAAAAGTTACCACAGTTCTTACTATGTGAGGATAAAAACCCAGAAAATTTAGCCCAATAATTTTTAGTTTATTTGGTTTAAAATCACGCCAGTAAGGATTCTATTTTTTAAACCATACTTAAAAACACCAAAAAACCTACGAAAATGGAATGGCAGATTTTAAGTGATACTCAAAGCACGTGATTAAATTATCAGATATATTAGTTATATTTTTTTCAAATTAAATTACATTTTAGCTTTCAATTTGTCTTCCTTATCGAGATTCAATCAATTTAATTGGTTTAGTGACTTAAACCTTAAAAAAAGTATGACATTAATTGCAATCACTTGTTGATTGAAGTTGAAAAAATATTTTTACGGAATATTAAAAAAGTTATACAATACCTTTTGAAATATCTAATAAATGAGTTTATGCTTAAAAAATTAAAAAAAAATTGTTATTTAATCACTAAATTTCAATCAAAACAGCTATTTTTTACTGGAAAAATGTTTCAAAGTATAATTTTGAAGTCATAAAACCATTAATTGTACCTTTAATGAATAATACTAGTAGTTTGGGTTCACAGATGCCAACATTAATGGATGAAATTTATTTTAAAAACAACATGGAAATAAAATAAACAAAGAAAACATGTTTTCAGCGTCATGTTTTTCTACTATTTTAATAATATTTAATATGAAGAAAAATTAATAAATGTCATTTATATCTAAGAAAATATATGCTTTTTCACTAGGTACAAAATTCTTTTTTTATTATTTTATACCTTTTAGTCAGTCTATGAATAAAAGCTTGATTTTTAAACTCTTTTTTTTTTTAAATCTTGTATTCATTTTCTCCAAATTATTGCAAAACTTCAAGCTGAGTATTCTAACACTGTGTGTATGTGTGTGTTCGTATAGAAAGCTGCCGTAAAATTGTTAAAAATTGATGGTGGGTAGTTTTTCAGATTTTAAGAGTAACTTCGACATTTTTACTTTATTTTTCAATTATACGTGTAAAATTGCAAATCTATTAATATAACGCTGTTAAAAGAAGTTTTCAAGGCAAAAAAATTCGAAAAATCCAATAATTCAGAAAGGAAATTAACGAATTTTCTCATTTTTTAAGCAGTTAAGATACGCAGATATGTATGAAACTATACCATGTGTTCTACCAATTACGCTCATACTACAGAATCTTAGGTTTCCTAATTCAGGAAGCTGATTTCGACATAACAGACGAACAAGGTTTTGCAAGTATGCCATCGATATTGAAATTTTCTCTCCGTAATACTTGAAATAATCATAGCAATTTTGAATTGCCATATTGATAAGCTTCACAAGGACATAATCAAAGAGCTTTTCAGAAAATTTTTCTTTTGGCATTAAAGAAACACGCTTGTGGTTTGCAGAATTTTTTTGTGGGGGACAACTTTTCCTACCACAAATTGATTCCTAAATTATAGCATATAAAGGCTTTTTTCTCGCTAAATCCAAGAATTCTTCTCAGAAGTGTTGGCTGCTCTGTCATCACCGACACAGTTTTGTCTTCTTACTGATTCCCATGCTAGTTATTATCGCCTTTTTACGAAATCCTAACATCCCTCCCGGCAGTTTAATGTTTCCGGCATATAATTTCACAGCTTCTGCAAACTGATTTCCCAACCGACAATATCCCCCAAAAACATATTCTTCATTTTCTATTACTATTTATCCTGACAGCTATGTTATGACAATCAATTAAAGAACGAGCAAAGTTTCTATCATTCGGCTCCCGCCAAAAAAAACTCAAGAAACAATCAGAAAAATCTTACTGGTAATAGAACATTTTAATTACACATTCCTTGAAAACTGACATTGTCTTGCTCCTTTACATGTGCTCATTAGAACGCCAAGAGGTTTTTGAAAATGGCGGGAGTCCCCGCCATTTTTGTTTTATGTTTTTTTCTTTCAAATTCGGAAACCAGTCCCGTGAAGTGAAATGAAAAAAAGAACTAGATTTGAAAAAGACCGATTTGAGTGGCAAGGCGCAATTCTGTCCTCACTAGCACGCGCATGTGACGTTAATTACAGCTTGGAGTTAATGAGTCGGCGGCTTTTTGACCACTTCACGCGATATGTTAGACGTCCATCGGTTATTAGTGTTTTCATAGGTGGAAATACGAAAGAAAAAGCGATGACGAATTGATGAATTGCGGCTGAAAGGGTTTCCTCTCTCTTTGAGAGTTGGCGCAGTTATTTATTTTAAACTTTTAATTTAATCCGGAGTGTGGTGTCTTTGTGTTTAAGTCTGCAAATATTCTATTTCTAGAAGATTGTATTGATGTAACCTACTATCTGTTGTCAATTTCATTTGATTGATTTGAACTTGACAATACATAGTTATTGTCGATGTCACTTATTTCACACACATATCATAGGTTACAAATATTTCTTAAAATTGTTACCCAATTTGTTGAAAAAAAAGAAAATAAATTATTAAATAATTCACAAATCCAGCGAGCTATGTATTAACTGTGAATAATCGAAACTGACATCGCTAAGCATAGGCGTAACTTACTTGGGATAAGGAAGGTCCATTTTTCCCTCAAAAAATCCAAGAAATTTCAGATATTACCTATTTGAAAATATTTTCTACAATAGGAAACATTTTGCTACCCCAATGTAGCGAAGCTGTCATATTTGTCACTCAGTAGAGTATTTACTGAAGTGCGGGATCTCAAATAACAATTTATGGCTTTCATGTTTCATTTTATTCCCAAACTAATGCTTCAGGATATATTAGATTTGAAAGAAAAATGCATTAGAACACTTAGCATTCAAATTTAGAGTCTTCTGTTTACATTTTATTTACAAATCAACTAACTCATTGCTTCCGCTACTTTCCGATATGAAGTAGTTACTTTTCTTTGAGGGTACATTTTCATGTCGGTAGTGGTTTACAGGAAAATCACTGTTAAGAAAATGCTACGCAGTATCTAATTCGGCGATTGTCTATCTTCATACCTTCCTGTACGGTGAAGTCTCTCAGACTATTAAAATCAGGTGACTTTGTTCCATTAAAGATTAGCCGTGCAACGATTCATAACCAATCGGTAGTCAAGTAGTAAGTTACCCGACTTAGTCTGACACACGTTACTGACTGCCCAGGCCGGTATGAAAATTGGTTGTGTAATCCAGCTATCAAAACTACACATCGCGTGCAGCATAGGACTAGTAAGATAATAATATTAACTTAAAATACATGAACTTTAATTGTTATTTATTTCAACCTACTTTTAACGGAAACTTGATTATTTAAATACAAACCCTGAACCCATTTTTACCTAGCATTCTTTTTTCGGGAAGCTCCAATGGAGCATTTTCGCCGCTGTCAGTGGCAAAGATTTGTTAACTTACTTATTTTTCCTAGCCTTAATTTATGATTATTGAATATCAATTCCACAAAATGGGACCTTAACATCACCACCTTAACATGACCAAATGGGATGTAAAATTTTCACTTTTTACACAGAATTTTTAACAACAATTTTTCTCCTGTTCATGTTGTGGAAAGTCAGAAATTTATCTGCTATTGCTTTCATCAGCAAAGATTGCAGAACTGAGTTCTTACGGATACTGGAATCTGCTAAAAATCCGATCTTTTTGAAATATTGTCCAAAAATGGTCTGATATTTTAAAAGTGGTAATTTTAATAAAATAAGGAAAGAATTTCTCCCGAGTACCTCAAATACCAAAACGCTTTAGAACAATTTTTCAAAAGTTCGGAAATTTTGCAAATTAAAGAGCCTTACGAACCCTGGAGAAAGTCATGCAAACAGCTTGGGTACAAATGGATTAATATTCTCGTATTTTTAAGTTATAATCAGACGGTCATATCAAAACTCAACAAGCTTAGCTGTTCTCTCTCATTGGTTAAATTTGTTTATCATACAAATATATTTTATTAGTTTAATTTGCTTTTCAATTATCATCACTTTTTAACTGGTTTGGCTTGTTTACTAAGCAGCTCTCTTTTCTTAAACTTCCTTCATACCACAAATATATTTAAGCAATTTATATAAGATTTTAAATTGTCCTGTTAGTAAATCAAGTATTGTAAAATTTATAAAAACTTTGTATAGTAACACACGTTAATGTACTTATCAACATTATGATGGTTTTGGCTAGTACAAAAGGTCTGGCTTTCCTCAATTGTAAAGAACTTTTAGTTTTTATTAATTTTGCACACATTTTAGTTTTTATTAAATTTGCATTCTAAAATCAGTTTTTGTTGAGCAGTTTTTCTTTTGTTAGTTTTGCTGTTTTGGATGGTTAGCAGGCTGTAACTTCTTTCCAACTAATGAGGGCGTACTGTTTTCCGTACTTGCATGGTATTGAATATCGAGCATTACTTTTATTAACACACGTTCTGCATCAAGCACTGGTAACAATTCATTCGATTAATTATGACCATTAATTTCTGTTGATTAATTCAAAAGAGTTAGAAAAAGAGCTCCATGATAAGCGACACAGCATCAAGCTAACCGCAACGAATGTTAACAGACTGAGTCTGATGTTATTAATCCGATATCAGAGATTATGATATTTTTACGTCAAGTTTGACGGAGATCAAGTCAGGTTATTATAAATATTTAATTGCCCTATAGCAGAATTATCAGTACTCGTTCACGCTGATTGACAGCTTGAAATTAATCACTCGTTTGACTGTGTCGGTATATTCCGTAGAGGTACAATAATTAAAAAACCACTCAACGAAAATAAATTAGTTTTATATATGATAGTATTGAAAAAAAATGATAAAAGAAATCTACAAATAAGTATATTTGATACATAAAGCAAAACAGACGCAGGAATAGTTTTGTTCTTCAGACATGGAAATTTATAGTGTCGTTTTAATAGATATTCGGTGCTGTCACTTATCTTATTATTTTCAATTAATTTAATTTTACTTATGCGGGGAAACATGCCTGCAAGGGTAATTTTCGCACTTCCGGCTGATTTTCCGTAGAAATTATGTTTTGTGAATCTCTCAATTCTTATAGTTGGTTTTTGTTTGAACTGGTATGTACCGATAATTCTGGCTTTTTCCTTTTCCCTTCCTTCCACAACTAGAGATGGATTCAAGGCGAGACGCGGTGCGACAGATTTCTAGCTTATATGCGAGACGAGACATTTTTATCATTATTAGAGGATTTGTGAAACCAGACAGGCAAATTCCGACGTACAGGCAGGTTCCGACGTACCACTGAAGACCACCGTGCACATGCGGCGTACGTGCACGTTAAAATCCGCTTTTTCCAAAGTCCTCTCGGTCGTCCCTAGCAGTTTCAGAAGGGTGCCAATATTCAGAAGTCCGGCACATTCTGATAAGGATCCAAAATTGTGGCGAAAAACTCGGGAAAGGACTCATGCAGCTCTAAACGTCACATCCAGTCATGTGATCTATCCTCTCCTGTCAAACAAACACACAAAGGTTACTATACGTCAGTGGTCGATTGACAATTGTCCTTTTTACGTTGTCTTTTTTAATTGTGCTTTTTACAATTTTCCAAGCTTACGGAATTTCCGTAGTTATTGCTTTCAAAGAATGCTCCCCGTCCCTTCATTCCGCTGGGCCTCATTTCATGAGCTAACGCATCAACGACAATTTATACCTATACTGTACGCCGCTTGCCCGCCATGAGATCTTTCTTCATTGTTTTCTAGTTTACGTAGTGTGTTTTGCAGTGTGTTTATCTAGAAAAATTATGTTTTTTTTCAGTAAATTTCCTTTACTCCTAATAATCCGGAATTTTTCGATAATCCAGCGATTGTCTGGTTCCATGCATGCCGGATTATCAAGATTCTACTGTATTTTAAGGTTAATGTCTCCAGGATTATTATTATTATTATTATTTTTTTTTTTGAGTCTAACACTTCTAACTAATATTGATACATAGAAATATTTAAGATATCTCACTGGAAAAAAAAAACTTCTTTTCTATTAATAGCAAAATGCTCTCGGATCTCAAATCAGATTGAGAATGGGATTGCCAGATCTCAAAGGTGCAATCGATTATTTGGAGTGTAAATCAGTTAGGAAATGTGTGATAAAGATTCAAGGAACGACAATTCTTTATGTAACGTTAAATTTGATTGAAATAAAACATTTATGAATTAGCGTATTACTTATGGACAGGAATTACATTACGTGAATGGACATTACAGGACAATTACGAGACAATTACAGGAATTACAGGACAATTACAGGAATGAACATTAAATTTGATTGAAATAAAAAATTTATGAATCAGCGTATTACTTATGGACAGATCGAACATTTCATGTCTAATTCTTCAAAGGATGTTTTTAAAAACAGCTCAGTAGAGTCATTTTTAAGCTGAAGAGAGAATTTTAATAACTATGCCTGTAGAATGAATAAAAGTATCAAATTAAAAACAGTAAAAAACGTTTAACATAACTGAAGGGAGCGAAATAAATAGTTCTTGTGTTAGAAGAATTTAGTGTTAAACGATAGAATACATATTACATATTTAGTGTTAAACGATAGTATACCTAGTACAAGCTTCATAAAGAGCTAAATTTGCTCCGAAAGAACTAAAATAACTCAGAAGGATTTACAGCCGGGACAAGTTTGTCTCGGTTTTAAGTCCTTCGGACCTATTTTAGTTCCTTTGGAGGGAATTTAGTTTTTTTTTAAGCGGGTACTATCGGCACTGCAGTACCATTTTGTGTTACCGTTTTTCTGGTTAAGCGTTTTCATGTTACACGTATTTTACTGTAAAAGTAGATGCAAAGATAGCAGTATCTTAATTACCAGCTTAACAGATTAATAGTATGACAGAAAATACAAGTGTACATAAAATTTTATGTATTCCCAATTTACCTCTTTCTGGAAATTTGTGATTAAACTTTTTTGTTTTAACCTTTTCAACATTCTCACCTTAATCAACTTCCTCAGAGTCCTGCTAATTAAATGAACATTAAAAACGTGAATTATTTTTTTTTAATCTTTCTGGATCAATCAATTACCCTTTTCCTTCTAATTTACGAAAATAACTAGCTGGAGTTCAATACGAACCAAAGGGAAAAAAATCATCCCAAAATTTCGAAACGACTCGCTCCTAAATAAGGTAAATTTAGTAACAAACGAAACCTCTTCCAGCCAAATCGTGATAAGGCTCAAATTTCTTCAATTAAATCAGTGCTCGATATCCTAGCTGGGTGGTAGCTAACACTGCTAATTGAGGAACAGCCTATGCTAACTGATAGCCATCTAACCTCCCTTTAAGTACAGGGGCGTGCCTTAAAAATGGCAAAGCTATGATCAAACGAAGAAGAAAAAAAAAGGGGAGATTTGATTAAGTTGTCTTGATGAGGCAACGTTGGGACCGATTTATTAACTTTTTTGATACAAATCGTGTTGGAAGGGCGGATATTAATTTACACGTTAAACATTGCGAGTTTTTTTTTTTTTAATTTTTTTTTTTTAATGTGACCGCCTTGTCAGGCATTTTGGTATTTTTGTGTGATGAATTGGGGGGAACTGGAGGCGTTTTTATGAATCGTCCTTGTTCGTCAATATTGAGACCTTGATATGCCGTTATGGTTAAAGCCTTTTGCGTGCAAAAAATTCGCATTTCCTATTGCAAACTTCATTGTTTTGAGAGATGTGATTATGAATGTTAAGGTCGCTGTATTTTTTTTAATACTGTAATTAATTACACATAATGAGTAGTTTGAGGTTATATAAAAACTACTTTTTTTTTCCCTCTATTGATGTTATAAACTCAGTACCGTCCTGTTTTTGTAAATATATAATTTATTAACTACTTTAAAATAAATTATATATTAACGTTGAATGTTTCCATTTTAAATTGAACGAAAAAGAAGTTCTACACCTTTTGCATATCATGCGCCAATATTTTTCCATAGATGAGTTCAGATGCGCCAACAACTGGAGCATCTTTTTACTCCCTTGCGTTAACGGGTAGAGTTGGAAAATGTGAATATGGGTATTCTTTAGTATAGGAAAGGAAAAGTAATAAAGTGTGAATTTTAGATTGAAATGTTGCTCTAAGGAAGATGATTTTAGAATTAATTTTTCGAATATTTAGTGGGGGGATCAGAGATTGTTCTATTTTTGGTGACAGTGTAACTTTGGAATGCACAAATGCTTCATGAGACACAAGGCTCAGATGCGCCACATGAAATCATCCAATGCAACAAGTGTGGCGCATGCGCTAGGATTGGGCCCTAAATATAGTCTACACAGTCAAAACAGCGATAACATACATTCTGGCACATCTGAAAATAACCATCTTAACCTATCCGAACACGTTCAAGGTACTATTTTTTTTTTCTAATACAATGCGGCGAGAATAATGTTAATATTTTATTTTTAATTTTTTACTAACAACGAGAATTATAGATTTGAAAAACACTAAGAATGTTATAAACTATAACATATATTATACTTTAAGAAATTTGAAAAACGCCTTAAAAAATGATTTGTGAATTTGTACTCATTATCACATAAAACAACACAACGATAGACTAAGATTATAAAGAAATTTTTTCTGTATAATGTGCAAGTACTTTAGCACCTCTCTTTTTTTTACCGCGTAGTATCTTTTTAAGAACAATTAAACTTCCTGCGTGAAAACAAGATATTTTAAAGCCATTTCCATACCTTATTTTCTAAGAAAAATGCTGCGGTTGAAAGCCTTGTTTCATGCAGCTTGTCACACGGAGAAGTGATGTCTCTTTTTCTCCAGTTTCGTGATGTTACCTATACGCAGACATCATGCAGCGTATATTGGCGTGTCAGCATGATGTCAAAAACGCATTGATTTGTCATGCTGTGAATGTTGGCTACTCCCACTATTCATGGGGATGCAATTCACCTAATCATCAATTCTGCCACTTTATAAAGTAGAAAGTAAATTCCATTAATCACTCACTTTTATTCAACATTCGTAGTAAAGCTATTCGTTTTAGCCTAAAGATATAGCTGCACCTTAAAAGTAGGTCATGAGTAGATTTCAATCCTTATAGCAGCATGACATTTGCGGTATAATTTATTAACTACTTTTTACCATAATTATTAGATGTTTAAATTTTTGCAGTTTCTTTCCTTTTTCTAAACGGGGGATTACGTTCGTCCACAACAGTCCTATTTAAAGAAATAAGAAAAATCAACGTCGTTGTAAGTTTCAGTATTATTCCGTTTGAAAATTGTGCGACAAAAATAAGAAATGAACTAACTTAACTAATCAGGGTTTCTTTTATGGCAGTTCAAAACGTGGCGTCATAAAGTTAAAAATTTCATGAGATTCATACACTCTAACATATTCGCAATTAGTGAGTTTCCAAATCACTCCCTGAGATTACACACAGATGTTTTTCCTTCTGCTGAAGCATGGAGGAATTAACTATTTAACCCATTTATGCCTAGCGTCCCTTTTTTGGGACGGCATTTTCGCTATTAGTCGAAAACGTTATTTATTTTTCCTAGCCTTTATTCATGAGCATCGAGCCTCAACTCTACAAAATATTTTAACATGACCAAGTAGGATATTGATATTTCGATTTTTATGCATAATGATTTTAAAAGAAATCATCCCTTGTTCAAGAAGTTGACGTCAGAAATTTATCTATTGTTTCTGTTATCAGTAAAAATCGAAGAAAGTCGCAAAAATATCCAGGCACAAATGGGTTAAACTGAGCATTTAAGGGGAAGAAACGAAGATATAATATGAGTAATAGTTAGTATTATATATATATATATATATATATATATATATATACAGGGTGGTCCTAAAATATACGTCAAAACTGTAAAGGCAGGTAGAGGAGACCAACACGGTTCAGAATCACATAGGAAACGTCCGTCTTCATGTACCTGTTAATAATCACTTTAATAATTAATCTAGCAATCGATGTGTAATTCTTACTTTAGTAATCAATTCCGATGTTAATAAGTTGTAGTCAAGCTCTTTCTGTGAAAGATACATTAGTTTTTGACGAACCATGATCGGAAATTTCGCTATTGTTCCAAAGTTATTATTAACAGGTACATGAAGACTACGTTTCCGACCCCAAATTGCTATGTGATTTCTGAACCGTCTTGGTCCCCTCTACCTGCCTTTACATTTTTGACAGATATTTTAGGCCCACCCTGTATATATTGATAGTATAGATTAAAGCTTAATTAAAGCGTGTTCATAAATACTTCGTGAAATTAAAAGTGTTTGTTATATTCATGGTTATTCAAAGGGCGCATTTTAAACTAACTAAACGATAACCATGCCTACGTTAATATATTCCCCGATAGTTTGAACAGAGACAGTACCTGAACGTTTCTATTTATTTATAACAGTCTTTTGGTGATTCGTATTATTTGCAAAATAATTATTCTATCCTTTCTTTCATCATGCTTTTCTTTAAACACTTGATTCAAATGATTAAAATAGAATAGCACTTATATAACTGTGGTACAGGCAATTAAATGCCCCCCCCCTCCAAAAAAAAACAAAACGTTAGGCAGAACAATTACTGGGTTAAAAGATATAATGAGACAAGAGAGATAATAACGAAACACTGTTTATTAAAAACTGATCATAAAATCTCACATTTTTGCAATCACTGACAAGAAATCAGACGATTCGAAAATAATGGCTCTAAATAATTTTTGTTTCTTGCTTTTTCCAAATCTTCCGCTATCCATACTTCTTTTGCTGCTGGGAAAAATCATGAGTGAAAATCTATTTAACACATCTTTTGTTAAGTTTACTAGCCTTCATGTTTGGTATAAACACTCATTTCTCAGTGAAAGTGCAAGTTCATTTGGTTCTCTGCCCCCTCCCTCCTTTGTGATATTTCATAATAGAGGGCGGAACCCCCGAAAAAGTCCCCTGATGTTTCCGAAAAGCCTTCTCTTTTCTATTACAAGAAAAGTGATTTCAGGCTTTTCAAAAGCAGCTTTCTTCAGCTGGTGAATATTTCTCTAGTCCTTTTATGATGTATCAAGGTGAGAAAATGGTATCATTTGCGGCTAATCACGTGTATTTTGCGGATATTTGTCATTTGTTACGTTGGGTTATTGATTTTTAATGCGTTTCTTGTTGAGACAGATGAAATATTGCTGTTCTGTGTGAGATCGCTGCCTGCTAAGAATTTCCGGTGAGAACTCTCTATTCTAGCTAAGTGCCCTACATATCAGTCTTGCATTCAGTAGTCTCTTAGAACTTTTGGGAACCGGTCTCTATCAGAATTAATCAGTTTTATTGGACACCGCACTTTGTATCGTTCCTCAAACTTGAAGCAATTCCAATTAATTTTTTTAATAATAATAGAATGTCTTGAAACAAATTATATTTTATGTCGTACATTAAATTAACCAATCCTACATTACATAAATGTATATGCATATATGTATGTATATGTGTGTACAGTGGAACCTCGCAAAGACCAAGTTAAACGGCAGGAAAAATCTTTTCGCACTAACCGAAATTCGTATTATCGTAAAATATCAAAAGGTATTTAGGATTATATAAAAAATAAATCACTGAAACAAAGATATCAACGAACTTAAATGATATCTGTAGAAAAATATTTTAAAAGGGGCATTTCTAACATCACCATACAAATACACAAGCACATACTCAAGTAGTATGACGGTTATAGTAAAAGTAGCATCTGTAATTATAAAAGTGAATGCTTGTAAACCTGTGTCTGTGCTATCGCCAGACAAATCTACAGCGCTCGGAGCTTTGAAAGTTTGAACATATAAGCCCATGAGTTCAATAATTTGCACTTGAGAGACTCAGAATTTTAAAATTTTAATTAAGTTTTTAATTTTTTATTAAAAAACGTTTTTAAGTTGACATTCTTGACGAGGTTCGGAATTATTTATGCTTTTGAAACAAAGCAGAATTGCTATTTGCAGAATCGCGTGCATTTCGAAATCATGAAATGGGATGGAAATTATGCCAGTTTTATGCCAAATCAAAAAGCATAAGAAAGAATTAAGTCCAAACATGTTTCTTAAATCTCATAAAATTTCAAATCCTAATACAGTAGAACCTTTATTAACCGAAACTGTCCGTTAACCCATTTATGCCTAGCGTCCCTTTTTTGGGACGGCATTTTCGCTATTAGTCGAAAACGTTATTTATTTTTCCTAGCCTTTATTCATGAGTATTGAGCCTCAACTCCGCACAATATTTTAACATGACCAAGTAAGATGTTGATATTTCGATTTTTATGCAAAATGATTTTAAAATAAATCATTCCTTGTTTAAGAAGTTGACATCAGAAATTTATCTATTATTTCTGTTATCAGTAAAAATCGAAGAAAGTCGCAAAAATATCCAGGCACAAATGGGTTAACGGAAGTCGGTTTCTTCTTCACTTTTTTTTTCTTCACTTTCTACTATCATCAGAAATTTTCTCTTAACAAACATGCATTTTTAAAGTATTTTTTCCGCCCCACATTCCTTTTGTATGCAATCTGTCATTTCCAAACTACGAGAGCAGATAAATATTTTGGAATTCCCTTTTATAGAATTCCTTCCCGCTAGCTCAATTCTCGGTATGAGTGTACTCTTCCCCACTTTCAAACATCCCTGTTCTAAACAAAAAACACACCCCATTTCGAAATTTGGAAGGTCATACTTTTGCCAAATTTTTCAACTGGCGCAGATGAAAATGCTACAGACATTTTGAAAGATAGTGTAACTGAGTTTTCAAGCCTTTTTAGCACAATGAAAGGTTTTGAAAATTATGGGGATAGAGAAATTCCACATTGGTTGAATTGTGACGTGGAAGATGCTGCAAGATTCCAGTTGCTCAATGATGAGGAATTACCTAGTAGCACAACGTCAAAAACGTCAATTACGGAAAACGTTTATGACGTTAAACGTTTAACGTCTTGGACAATGTGACTAGGATAGCACAAGTCGAAATCTCAAAGAAGAAGATTATGGAGATGAAAGTGATTCTGGAGTAAATAAGATCAGTAACAATGGTGCTTTTGGGTGTTTCTCAAAAGGCTTTCTTTGGTTTCAACGACAGAAACAGTATGATTCCTCTGAACTCATGCTTTTAAGAAAACTTTGGGATAGAACTGCACGGCAAAGGATGGCCAATTTACACCAGCTGAAGCTTCCATTTAAACCATTGTAAGTTTTCGTTTCAGAAAGATAATTTATTTTCATTTATAATTTTAATTTATTTAACAGTTAATAGTCATAATAATAGTTCAAGGACGATACTACATTTAAAATAGATGATTATTGATGAATCTCGATTATCCGAGAATTTCGATTATCCGAAGTAGGTTCGGTCCCAATTACTTCGGATAATCGAGGTTCTACTATTATAAATGTGTTTCTTGATGTTTGGTACTCAGTCACGCAAAAGCGGCTGAACGGATTGGGATAAATTTGGAATGAAGATAATTTATACCCTGGATTAGCATGCACGCAACCTTTCATGCATATATCACAAATAGTTCTTCTACAGGGACACTCAAAATAATTCTAATACGTTACTCTTTATTGGCATCTCAGTAATTACCGAACCGATTCTACTTTTTTTTTTCACTAATAGAAGGCTACACTATTCCGAGTATTATAGTCTAACTTTCATGCATGTAGCATAAATAGTTCTTTTGCAGGAGCATTCAAAATAAT
Organism: Cheiracanthium punctorium; assembly: GCA_038373885.1. Lineage (NCBI taxonomy): Eukaryota > Metazoa > Arthropoda > Arachnida > Araneae > Cheiracanthiidae > Cheiracanthium > Cheiracanthium punctorium. Next base: position 229,971 of record JAWZYV010009677.1, read on the forward strand.
TCTAATACATTATGCACTATGGACTTTTTTGTAACTACTGAACCGATTCTAAAACTTTTTTCATGGACAGAAAGCTGCACTATTCCTGAGTATTATAGACTACCTTTCAAGCATACAGCATAAATAGTTTTTACGGGGACACTCGAAAGAATTCTAATACATTACGCTACATGGACATCTTTGTAACTATTGAACCGATTTTAAAGATTTTTTTTTTTCACTAATAGAAAGCTACACTATTCCCGAATAACATAGGCTGAAATTCATGCATAAAATAGTTCCTTTACAGGAATACTCAAAATAGCTCGCAAACATTGTCCTAACTTTCTCCATTCGCCAAATGTGAAAAAAAGGGGGAAAAAAAATCTAAATTTAGTAACTCCACATATACACTATGTTTTATACTTCATTTAAAATAAATAAAATATAAATAATATTTAAATACAGTTATTTATGTCTATAGCACAAGTGTCATTAAACTATTTCTTTTTTATTAATCACTTAATTCACTTTTTTATTAATCATGCTCCATTTCTCTCTTGACCTAATTCTAAAGCCGACGCGGACGAAGTCGCGGGTAGAAGCTAGTAATAAAGGCAATAAATGAGTAAAGCGTAATAAAAAGTAAAAAGATATATTTATCTCCTTACGTTACGTTAAAAAATATTGTTTGATTACTTGTTTGCATTTTTGTGTTCTACATTTGTTTATTAAAGGATTCTACTTTCCCCAAATCTCTCGTTCAAACCATAACGGGCATTTTCTGGAAACAGAAACCACTGAACAGTTTTAAAGCCCCCGTTGCTTTGTTTCACTGGCAATTATTATTGTTTTGCAAGTTAAAGTTGCAGAAACTACCTTCGTCTTAAGTCAAATTTCGTGAAGCGTTTTCACATTAGCTGAACGCAGTGGAATACTCTTCTTGTGTGTATAGTAAACGTTTTGCAGAAATTCTCAGAAAATAATGCCTAGGGATGGATGCGAGACTGGAAATTGGCGTCTCGCAAAACAGCCTAACAGCTCTTTCTCGTCTCGCAAAATCCTTATATCGTATTGTTAAAAATGTCTGTCTCGTCTCCCAAAATAGCTATAAATCTCGTGTCTCGTCAAGCAAAAAATCGTCTCGCGTCCATCCCTAACTATGCCTAATATTAAAAAAATAATAATAATAAATAAAAAACTAATTAATTGAAATAGTATTTGAAAACTAATTTTAGTAGTAAAAACCCATAAATTTTAAATCTGATACGCGCGGCATGTTTTTAGGTACTTTAGGTTAATTGTTTTTTGTTTTGTCTAACTTGTAATTTCTTCTTTCTTCCAGTGGAAAATCGGGGGGGGGGGATACTATTAATGACTACAAGCATTCAATGGAACACTATTAAACGATACAGTTATTTGTACTCACAAACGTGTCCTCAATCAGCATTACGCACTGAAGAAGAAAGTCACTTTAGTGCGGGACATTTAAAAATGAATGATGGGAGCGCGGTCCTAACCTCTAAACTTATCGCCCTCACGTGAGATGCAAAAGTGAAAAAACTTATCGCCCTCACGTGAGATGCAAAAGTGAAAGCGGCGTACATAAGAAAAAGGAAAAGTTAATGACCAAGTCGCGTGCTTGCGGCGGAATTCGCAACTTTACTTTCTTTTCATACACTGAATGAGCATACTCTGTATCACTTTTAACATGCTGCATTAACCTGCGCCGAGTTAACGGTAACACGTCGCTTAATTAGCTATCTCACCTCTGAGGTTAACTGAAATTGTGAGACTCAATACTAGGGGAGGGGGGAAATAATATATAATAAACATCAAATAGCAAAGAGAGTGAAAATAGTGCTTTCAATCAGACGCGTAGTGGGGGATTCATTTGTATCAGTTGGGCCCCCCCCCGCCCCCCAAAAAATTAACAGAATAGATAGAATAGTGAATTGAAAAAAAAGTTAAATAATAAAATTACTTAAAAGTTTAACATTTTAATGTTCCCAGAGTCTGCTTTACCACTGCCCACTGCTAAAGTATACTGCGGCATTTTATGATGCTGCACTTTAGCAATGAGGGGCTGGTGTGTGTGTGTGTGTGGGAGGGTACATCCATTCGGAGATAAAAATATTTAAACTCAAATAGAATGAATTTTCTGATAATGATGACATTTTATGTAATTCTGAATTTGTAATCAGCTTCCCTCATGGAAAAGTGCTTGAATCTGATAGTTGCGTTTTCTACTTTTCTCTTTGCATTTTTTTTTTTTTTTTAATATTTTCAATTCACTTTACTTTAAATGTTTTTATTAAATATTTTATACATTTATATTATGGAAGATTTTAACTTCATACTTTCAATTCATGCATTTATTTCATTTCATGGCAACAAATGGCGATACTAATGATAAAATGTTGGTACTGGATGATATTTTCAAACAAACGTTCAAATGTGAATTCTCTGCGAATGGATTTAATGTTCTTTCAGGGCATTTATGTCAATAGCGACTGTAGTCCGAACAGCGCTTAACGTGTACTCAAGTGACATCTGGAGAAAACCGCTGCAAATTTCCAGACTTTTTGATCCACAGTCGCGTGACAGTCATGAATCCTGGACTTCACGGTCACACTTCAGCCATCTACAATGTTCCGTGCTTTATCCACTCGGCCATGGTGATGCTGAATACATTTCGCCTTTTTTTTTTTTTTTTTTGATTCCCTAGTGAAGTCTGTTTAAGATTTGTTTGAAATTCTGATTAGAAATTAGTTGCCATCTAATCTGCCAAGCTAGAAAAGTGTATTAAAAATCTGCTAATATAACCACCTTATTTTAGCTTTGTCTTTAGAGCAATCAATTGGAAGACGGTTTTACTCGTTTCCGAAGAGTATTTTGCCGCTTTTCGAACGCTGTACAATAATTCTAAATGCTGTAATTCATTGTACTGCTTATTGCCATGCTATAAATTTCCGTTCTTCGGAAATGTTGGCTGACTCTGGTTATCAGAATAACATCTTTTTACAATCGACTAAAATGCTAAACAGCGAAGGTCTCAAATACAGATAATGCATTTATGTTTTTGAACTAAAGCATAGCTGTAACTAAATAAAACTGACTTACACATATCTTTTCTGATAGAATAATTTAATAAATATGAAGAAGCAATATTTCTTAAGTACCACATTTCTAATCTTGGTATAATAAATAATAATAAAATTTAATTAAAAATAATAATAAATTAAAAAAGTCACAGATTTTTTTTTTTTACACTAATGGATAGGCAAAGGATGACCTGTTCAATATATTGATTGAACCTTTTATGAAATGTAAATATCTCCAACTCCCGAGAATGCAGTTTCGTAACTACTTATTCCTTTAAAATGCCTGTGCTGCCATCTGTTAATCATATATATATATTTTTTCAGATATAAAAAATAATTAGGAAAAATTAATATTCTGGACTGAGATTAATTTTTCATTATTTTTACTTTCCGATCATTATAATTTTAAAGGACAAGCTCTGTTAAACATATTTTTTTTGTAAAAGATATAACTCCACAGGAATAAATCAAATTGGCCAATTTCGAATACTATTGGAAACATTTTTCTACTCTTGTAGTGCTGCTATCTAGTGAGCATTTTACAAAGTAAAACAACCAGCGATATTCTCCCCTCCCCTCCTCAAACACACACTCCAAGAAAATAATTAGGTGGGTTTTTTTTTTTTTTTTTTTGCAATTACTATTAATTATTGTTTATTTTATTTGCACACTAGCAATTTTTTTCTTTAAATACTATACTTCTTTACATTTAGAATAGAGAATTCACTGTAAAAAAACCAAAATTTTCTTTAATCTTATCAATTAAAACGTTGAAACCAATTGGTCTATTTAGTTAGAGTAAAAAGGTAAAACGAGAAGAAAAAAAAAAGACGAAGAAAAGTTGTGGATGTTTGCGAGGACGGAGGAAAAGAAAAATGGTGGGTGAGAGATAGAAAGTTATATCGGATTATACATATTAGAAAAAATATATAAATATTACTCAACAATTTACCATTTTACAAAGCATTTCCATTATTTACCAGTGGGCATCTTAACACAAAATTATTTCGTAATTAAAATATTGAGATTGAGAAAAAAATGAGTAGTGTTTAATTACTATTATTGTCATTAGGATTAAGATGCTATCAATGTCAAACAAATTAAAATAATAGTTAATAATAATACACACCATAAAAGCAAGTTAAAAGAGTCAATATTTTTAATATAATAAGTGTAAGAAAGTCAAGAACGTAATACAAGCTTTTTGACACTTTTTTTAAGTATTAATTCATAAGTTTAAGGATTTTTAGTTCGTAATTTATGAGAGTAAAATAAGTACATGACAGAATTTTCCCGAGTGGTTTATGTGCATTTTAACGTAAATGAAAAATATGGCCTGCACAGAGAGAGAGAGAGAGCGAATGGAGAAAATAAAGAAGACATAGATGCATACGTGAAAGAAAGCTAATTTTCGGAAACTATTTTTTGAATGTAATTCTTAAACAAATTTTAAAAAATTAAATCGGTGTAAAATTTAGTATGTAATTGCTTAGTCGCAAAATCTTTCGTACATACCGCATGCAATTGGGGAATTACTTGTAAGTCCTTTATCCTCATGTCTTGTTTTTCGTATGCTTGATATTTCCTTGTTTTTCATGTATACAGTGCAGGGACGTAGCCGGAGGGGTGGGGAGGCCTGGGCACTCTCTGAAGTTTTAGATTTTTATTAACTGGATGTCAATAAATGAAGCACTTGTGACAAATTCCACCTTTTCCGTTAAGGGCAATCCGCAGAAGTTTTCTCGCTACGTCCCTGATGCTGTGAGCCCCATCATAGAAGTAGGCTTTTATTCTTTAAATATAGAACATATATAATAAATTACAAAGTTGCATAAAGAAAGATAGAACATTTTATGGCATCTTTAAAATTTTTTCAGAAGATTAAATCTAAATAAATATAAATATAAAATTTTTATACGGCCCTGTACAAAAACATCCCCTATTAGTAAGATGTACCCCATGCATTAAAGTACGAAACTGCTCCCAAAATCCTCGTTTTGTGAGCATGTTCGAAATTTTTGGCTATTTGCTTGGCTCTACGAGATTATCAATTTCCATCCTCTCTAAGCTCTAGGCTAATTTCGAAGTAATAAAACAATGGCTTAGTGAATGACTTGTATCAAACAATGTTATATGTATACACACAGGATGCTCATCTACCTGTAGGGTGATTCGACGGTAATACATGCTACTTTTTTTTTTTAAATCGCACTTTTAAGCATGGCTTAATAATAAAAAGTACATTTGAAAAAACACTCAAAATACTGGTGTTAAACGATAAAGTAATTAAAAAACTTTGTAAAAAACACACATAAGAAGTAAAAGGAAAAAGGATACGCGTTTTTCCTTTTACTTCTTATGTGTGTTTTTTACAAAGTTTTTTAATTACTTTAAAAAGTACATTTATTTACTTTCAACAAAATTCATGCCGATTACAAATTGTTTTTCTTTTTTTTTCAAGAAATCATTAAAAATCTTATAACTAATTATTTTTTTGAAATATTAATTAAAATTGTCTGGTTATAATGCTACCAAATGCAGATATTGAAGTATGGACAGAAAATTCAAAGTTGTATGCTAAAATTCCCCTTCGTAAGTGCTATGATCTTTATGAGAGTTTGCATACACATTTCTTATCACAAAACATCATTTAGTTTTGTATGGGATATTTTATAAACTTGATTATTGAATAAAATGTATGGTAACTCATGCTGAACGTTCATATGGAATTGCCCTGTTGCGTTTTATGTACTGGACGGAATGTAACAAATTTGACCGCCATATACATTAAAGTATTCTTATTATTCATTTTTTTAAAGACAAAACGTAGTTCCAAAAATTGCTGATAGGGAAAATTGTGGCGCTGTGGTCGAAAAACAGATAACGATATTATATGCATGGGTACTTTGCGCAAAAATATCGATGGGAAAAGTAAGGGTTGCGGAAATTCTAGTCATTCTTCAAGGATTCGCTCGCCGATAGTGTTGATGCACGTGATCGTGCCTTATTAAAGCTGTTATATAAACTGAATGAAAATGCCAGTGTTGCCCTTCTTGGATACCAGTGGTTAAAAGTGTTACGTAGACGGCCTATGAACATAACTACGAAGAATGGTTGAAAGATTTGAAACAAGAAGAGCTCTTGGTGGGCAACCAGGCCGAGGACGTAAAATTATCAAGCACTAACAAGTTGAGGAATTAGTTGCAACTGCGTTATGGATCAGGCGGCAGCTAATATGCAGGGTACCAGCACTGCACGTTCAGTATCAAGATAGATATTCCGTGGACATTAGTCCGGAAGGTATTGTGTAGGCCCCTGAAATTTTATCTATGAGATGACGTACATTTAAGAATTGTTAGCAGAAGATAGACAAACCCGATTTGATTTTGCTTTTAAATTTTTGGCTCGATTGGAGGTGGACGAGGAACGGTCAGGGGGCCGACATTATGGAGTGATGAAGCACACTTCCATGCGTACGGTGATATCCAAATTCACAGCTGCCGTATTTGAGCCGATACAAATACATACGTTAGTCTACAGATAACTTTACATTCGTCGAAAGTCACAGTTTGTTGCGGTTACACTGCTTCTTTTCTCTTCGCCACTTACTATTATGAAGTCCACGTGGAGTAGAGACTTGTTCCGTCAATTCTGATGGATATGCCGATATACTCGAGAACTCTTTGTGATACCTCAACTGCAGCAAAGAAATTTTATCGATTCGATCATTTTCATGCAAGATGGTGCGCCACCGCACATCGGCCTTCGGATATGAAGGATGTACTGCGTCAACATTTCACAGTCGCTAGGGTAATTATTCGTGCATTTCCTATGACTTGGCATCCAAGGTCTTCTGATCTGAATCCTTGCAATTTCTGGTTGTGAGGAAGGATACTTGAAAAGCATTGTATATCAATGATATGTACCGGACATTCCTACTTTAAAAGATCGAATAACATTACATGCCAGACGAATAAATGCAGATATGCTACGAATAATCGTCGGAAGCATCGTGTACCGCATGCAATGATTAGAACATCAGGATGGTGGTTACATTGAGCTGCTATAATAAACGTTTTGCATTTGGATATGGTGTGTTATTTTTCGTTTCCACTGGCAATTATGTAACCTTTTTTTCAAACATTGTGCGTTTGCAGAGCCAGCATTTCTCCTGCCTGCGATTTTTAGTACTATTTTTCTTTTACAAATCAGAACCGCATACTTCAATGTGTATGGTGGCCAAAATTTCTTCTATTTCACCCAGTACATAACATGCTACAGAGGTCCGAGCACCCCCTGTTACTTCTTACACGCTATAGTATATATTTATATATTTCTAAGAATTACTTTTCCAAGTTATTGAAAAGTTTGTGAAATACAATACAGAGAACGTCCATTGAAATCAATAAAATAAATGTAAATATTTTGCAAAATAAAGGATTTTTTTTTTTATATAAAAGAAATATTGAGAATTAATTCCAACACAGTTTAATGGGCAGACTAATATAAATGTTTCTTAAATGTAGATTTGCCCTCTTAATACCATCTTCATTTTGCCCACCAATGGCCGAGTGGTTGGAACATTGAACACTGGTAGATGGCTGAAGTGTGAAGGTACAGGGTTCTGGTTATCCATTTTCTTTGGTTCTGGCCTACCGTTAAGTTATCGAACTAACGGTCTGGAGTTCTCTTCAGTTGTAACGTGAATACGCGTTAGAACCCTAAAAATTCCTCCCCACATTAAGCAGATAGTCTTTGAGTAGCTTTGACTTAACAACAACAACAACACAAAAAAAACTTAATACCATTTTAAACTTAATACCAATTTAAATAGTTAAATTAGAGCAAAAAAACATTGAAATTTATACAACATGATTATTTCGCACATGCTTATTTGAAATAATTTTTAAATTAGAAACACTTAACTTTTGCATCTGCCAATTTACTTTCGTTCTTGCGAGCAATTTAAATTAAAATGCATGTTTTCAGGCTGATAAAAGTTTGAGAGTTCTCTTATTTTTAGTAAAATAAATTGATTATTCGGGAGACTCCATTTTGTTTCACTTTAAAAAAAAACTAATTTATCTTTAAAATATGCTTTCAGCTGAATTAAAATTAAGTGTTATATTGTAGGGGGGAACATTTTTTTTTCATCTCATTCTTTCAAAAAAATCTGTATTAATTATTGCTTTGAGATTATAAGCTCATAAACAAAAAGCTACAAAAACATTTCTTCACAGCTTAAAAAAAAAATAAATAAATAAAAACTCAAATTTTTAAACTGCGCCTGTATAATATTTATCACCATCACTTTTTTGTTCAGTGAGAATTATCGTATTACTTTCCGAGCTTGACAGGAAAATAAATAACACTAATATATTTTTTATTATTTACTCTTTCAGACAGCCACTGGAAAAAAAAAAAAAGTGGTTTCTAAAGATTCAAGAATCTGATTTACTCGATAAACCTAAAAGGTATCAAAGCGTAGACAAAGTAGTTTTACTCCTTAAAGATTTTTCTCGTCCAAAAAGTAAAGAAAGGGAAAAAAATGATGATAAATTAAATTTTGTCGCGAGTATGAAATTATCTTAAACGGCAGTTGGCGGTTTCTCACGCTATCAAAAATGTTGACATGTTTAAAGACTAAGAGCTCAGGGAGGGTTTTAGTAGTGTTAAGAAGTAAAATTTAGAAGGTTGGGGAGGAGAAAGGTGGATTTATATATCATGGGTACGAGAGAGAGTGAGATGTAACAATGCCGAAAAAGGATAAGGTAGCATTTTGAGAATCTAATTAGTTGAAATTAACTGTCACTCTCCTTAAAATCATCCAGGGTGATTTGATGTGCATCAAATGAAAAAAAAAATAGGTATCAAAATTCGCATTTTATTTCTACGCAACAATTCAATATACATTAATCGTTTTATAGAAGCAAACATATCAGGAGTGGATCTTATTGCACATCTTTCAGGATGCATTTCAAAGCATTATTTTTTCCTTTTTCAATTGTGTTGAATTTTTCTTACAGTACTTACTGAATGAACTATGGCCCGGACATGACCTTTTTACATTTTCGCTTATTTTATAGAGTTTTACTGTAAACCTTTTTTAAATTTTGCCTGTTCAGGAGAAAATATCTGTAACAAGTATCAAGAGTTGGAAGCTGTGAGTGATATTGGTGAAGCAATGTCAAACTTTAAATTTTACTTTAAAGCATTCTTATGCGTAAAACTACTCAAAATCGTAGCATAATAATTGCATTATAAGCAGCGAAATACTAGCCAAATTAAGTTTCTAAATACTAAAGGTTCTCAACCCAATTCACCCAATGGTCGGGTGGATAAGACACTGAACATTGGTAGATGGCTAAAGCGTGGATGTCGAGGGTTGGCTGTTAATTTAAGGCTGTTCTTCGAAGAAAAAACTGTTTTTAGTCTCTGTACACAAATTGAAATAAACTAATAGCACCAGGGTCTCCAAAAAAATCCAGATGGTTCTTCATAAGCTGCTTTACACACTGCAATAAACGAAAAAGCTGTGCCTTTTGTGAAATTTTCTGAAAAAATTCTTAAACCTCGGTCTGAGCTGCAGGATTTTTCGAAGAGTGACACGTTTTGTTAAAATTTCCGATTTTTCAGAAATTTTTTCTAAAAGTTTTGAAAGTGATACAGGTTTATCGTTTATTTCAGTATGTATTACAGCTTATAAAGAGACAGTTCCAAAATTTTGAAGTGCCTGCCATAATTAGTTTACTTGTACTTATGTACCAAAATCACATGATTTTTTTCGAACTACACCGTTAACAGTCTGGAGTTTTGAGCTGTTTTGTCCATATGTTAAAGCGAGTCGCGTTAGAACGTCTCAAAATGCCATCAACAAAATTTTTGTTAATCTAATCTAACAAAAATTTATTCAAATTTAAAAAAAATTATTCGATTGATATAACTCCAAATGTATGTTGAAATTACGAAATTTTGTTTAATTCATCGAAACATTTTTCCGTGTACGAAAAATTATGAAATAAAGGCGTCTGTGAAAATAAAAGAATTACTGAAATTACTATCCGCACATAAAGTCACTTTTCTCTTTTTCTCTTTTTAATTCCTCATAATTGAAGTTGCCGAAATGATTCCATTTAAATCAACCTGGCATAAAGGTGCTAATTACTTTTGAATTACTCAAATTAACGAAGTGAATTATATGATTTCATTTATCATTAAGGGGTCTTTATATTGCATACTTAAATAATTAATTCCATTCTCACAGGGATCTAGAATACTGATTAGTTGCGCTTGAAAATTCATTCTAAGAGTTACAAAACATCATTCATTGCTCTACGAGGGTAGGTGCACCAATAATTGACGCTGAACCAGTCATTGATACTTTGCCAGATAATTTATTATAATAAACTTTTATTTTAGAACTTATCAAATGCTGCTATCCAGTACCAATTTAGATATTTATCTTCAACTTTATTATTTTTTTTTAAACCTACAGAGGGACCTTAGGTATCAGAAATTGAGATTTTAAACTCAGTGCTACAAAAAGCCCGATTCCCAGTAGCTGGCTTATTCCTAAATTTATGATTAGTTCTTCATCAACCTGTTTCTATTTGAAGCAGATTTCTTATAAATCAATATAAACTGCATATAAGAGTGCATCAGATAACAGTACACAAAACAATGTCAATAGCGTTTTTTTTAATAAATAAATATATCTACTTATATAATACGCTAACGCATGCGATACCAATATCGACGCTATTTCCCCAATGAAAACGGCAACAGATATATGTAAACATTAGTGCAATAACAATAACGCATGTGCAATCTATGTTCTACTTATGTAATACGCTAACGTATGCGGTATCAATATCGACGATATTTTCAGGCTGCGGACGACAATAGCTAGATATAAATATTAGTGCAATAACAATAACGCATGTTCAAAAATCCAAATTAACAGTTCAATGACGTCAGATGGAGCAAGCCTATGTCACGCAGTAGCTCAATTAGAAAATAACAATAATGGATACACAAAAATGCAAGATCTTTTGGACTTTTTCACAGTTTTAAAATATCTAATTTATAATACTTGGTGCATTCATCGCCCATCTAAAAAATGTCACCATGCATTAGGCTAAAGCACATTTTAGCCATTTGCTTCAACATCGGTTTTTATGATGACACCCAAAATGTGTAGCAACGCTAATCTAAATAAATTTAATGTCAAATACTCTTAAATCAAAGAAGCATGACTTTTACTGAAATGAGTTCAGGTATGGTGCGGCGAAGCTGGTCGCCTTGGCAGTTAGTTTATTTAAAAACTGTCACTTATACTGGCTAAAATATTGGATTTCACCAGTAATTGATTCTTATAATATTAGTTGCTTGTGTTTCAGCTCATGATAATTGCACACAATTTCTAGGAAATGCAGTAAATAGCTATTCAGAAGGTTACCTTTAGACAATTTTTGAATATACAGGTTGGCCCGAAAAAGGTGGTAACATGCTTTATTTCTTTATTTATTAGCGTTAAGTGGGTGATGCAACATGGAAAAATATTCATAATAAAGCTGGAAAAAAGCAATATATGTATGTATATTCATTACTCTTTCATGTTTAAACGGTTTGGCGGATTTGGATGAAATTTGGAATAAATGCATTTAAAGTCCTGGATTAACATATAGGCTGCTTTTTATTGCACAAAAAAACTATCTTTTATAAAAAAAGAAGAATACTAACAAAATTGCGTTATTTTACAGGGCAGTCAACAGATGGTGCAAATTTATGGAATACACAGTTTTTAATAAATAAATTCATTATATCATCTGCTATGCTTGGATAAAGAATACACCTGAATAAATTTTTCCTTCTGACGTGGATTTATAAGTGGACTTCGGGCCAAGCACACAAATCCGAAATACATGTTACACAAACAAATTAAAAATAAGTTTTAGAAACTTTCATTCAATTCGAATTTTGGATTTTTCTGCGCATCTTCCCCCACCCCCCTTTATTTCCATAGTGTTATATTCAGGAAAAGGACGTTAGCAATAGCAATTTTAATTTTGTTTAATGACACTCTTAAATAATGATACACTTTCCAATTTAATGGAATAAGGAAAGAAAATAGGGAAGACGCATGGATTATGATACGCTTTTAATATATAGCATTTTAGTGCGTATTTAAAATCTGAAAGTGTTGCAGATTTTCTTACTTTTTTTTTTCCCCCTTTCCGTCTTTTGATAACGGCCGATATATCTAGAAGCTCTTCAGAATTAATATAAGACGAGAATGATTTGTACCTTTTTGTAGGTTTTTAACACTAAACCATCTTATTTTTGTTACCAGGGGCGGCCCGACACGGTAAGCATCGCATCGGGGCACCGGCTTCGAAGGGGCGTCATTTTGAACTCAAAAAGTAAATAGAGCATAAAAGGAGGCGTCTTTTTTACGTTAGCAGGGGGAACCATTTACCCTAGGGGGAACCATTACCCCCCTGTTTGTAACCATCTTAATTTTAAATTCCATTGAAAATCTGAGACATTTCAGTGCCATGGAAGCTGGTGGAAAACAGGATTCTCTCCGAACAAGATTTATTAAGATGGCGAACCAACTGGTCACCGGAGGCGGCTAGTTTATTATAATAAACTTATTTCACAATTTTCATCAAATGGTGCTATCTAGTACCTATTTAACATTTATCGTTCATCTTTTGCAACTTTTTTTTTAAATCTCCAACCGTTTTAAGTATCAAAAATTGGGATTTTAGTGCTAAAAATATTCCGAATCTCAGTAGCTGGCTTAATGCTGAAATTAAGATAAATTCATCATCAACCTTTTCCTATTTAAAGCATATTTCTTTTTATTCCCGTCAATATTTTGAGCGAACATAAACACGTCGAACCAAGTTAGACACACTTCGCAACAATTGTTGGTGTCATTGGACGAAATTTCTTCAGTTATGATGATTTGTTTTAATCCATCGTTGTTTGTAGGAATTCTCTGGAAAAATCCTATCCGAGCACAAACATTTTCAAAATTTGCTTTAAGGAATGATAATGTAAAGAATTTGAATTAAATTATGTTTTTCAAAAATAAAATTATCACAGGATTTTAAGTAACATTGTGCATTTGCACGTCTATTTTACCTCACAAATAAAATTCTAACAGTCCAGCAGTGTTGAAAATTGTCTTTTACACTTAAACATGGTCCAAACAGCTATGTTTCACTTTCAGAATAGTTGGCACGTCCGTCAGATTTAAGGGCAGTGAGAAAAACCAGCGAGTACACTTTCAAATTGATCACCGTGTATAACTAAACATTCAGATGCTACGGGATAATTTCCAGACAATTTTAAGAGCTGATTATTCGTTTTTACTAGGATACACTGACGTTTTTTAATAAACCAAAAACCACACATGTACTAAAACATTTACTAAAACTTTTGAGATTGAAAGTAATTGAAGGTTTAGATGGAAAAAGGAGGTAACTCTGTGCTACGTGAGTTTATAGATTTCCATATACTATCTAGCAGGTTAAAAAAAATCTCTTTCGCTTGGTATCGGTGAGATGCAGCTTCAATCATTAGTTTTTGTGTTACTCAGGAGTTGAAGCTGCCCGTTCGCGTGAATCGAATACTTAATTAAATGTAAATATATATATATATATATATTTTTTTTTTACAGGTTTTTTTTAAATAAAAAATGAATATTTAAAGCTACCTCTTTATTGCAGCACGGGCCTTCAATTTCAAAGATTTTTTTCCCCTTCGATTTACAAGTATGTTTTCCTTTTTTTTTTTCATACACCACAAGAATATACTTTTCAAAACCTTGAAAGAAAAGATTAAAACTAGAAACGGCTCATGTTTTAATCAATCGTTCTAACCAGTTATGTTTGAATCGGCCTATACAGGGGAGGGGATGGGAGGAGATGATGAATGAACTAAAATATCCCTGCTACTGTAATAAATACTGATAATATATCTAAAATAAGATTCACAGAGAGCAATTCTCAAGGCGTCTTAGATATTCAATTTATACAAACTGGTCGGTTAGATGCACATAGGCAAAAAGTCTGCTACTTGAACAGGGTGGAGAGGTTATGATAATTATGATTCACCGAAGGGGATTGATAATTTACGACCTGTGTTAGGAATCAACATTTACTTGTACAAACAAAACATGAATCATACGAAGATCCTCAAAGCTCTTCGGATGATTCATGTTATTACAAAGCGATTATGCATTACTTCGTAGAAAAACATAGAAAATTTAAAGTATATTCCATTCCTCTACAGATTACCCAAGCTTTAAAGGGAATTGTTTTATTACCACTATAATTAAAATTCATTCATGGCAATTAAAGTATATTTTAGCGTAGACATGGGCTTCCAGATAAACAAGTCAAAATCCTAAATAATTTTCACTTTTTAATAAAACTGAATATCACTGTGTTGATAAATTAAAAGATGAAATAAAACCAGTATGCGTTTCGAGAAGTTCAAGCACCTTCTCTTTGCCAGCAACTAAATATTCATTCACCCACATGTTGGTATGATACGAAAATACTGTGCAATATAAAGTAATGATCAATGACAATTACCGTTCTCAGACCATTATGCATTTGAGTTTTCTCACATGTCCACCTAAAATAGCGATTCTCAACTGGTGGGGCGCAGGGCGTTTGCAGAAAAAAAAAAACAAGCCAAAAACAAGTGATAAATCATATTAAAAAAAAATCATCTTATTCTTATTTTTCCTCCAAAACATATCTGAATTCGCTTAAAATGTTTATTAAAAAACTTATGTTTATTTAAAATCGATGTCATTATTTTGTAGAAAAGGCGAATAAATTTTCATTGTTGAAAAATTATGTATGCAGAGGAATGGGAAGGGGGGAGCGCCATCATGAGTCATCATTTTTTTTAATTGTGTGTATGTGTGTGTGGGGGGGGCAGTGCTAAAAGATAGGGAACCGCGGCTCTAAAGAAACAGTATATAGTCAGTACAAAGCATTATTAATTGAAAATACATCATATAAATTATGTAATAACACATACACAATTCATGGCAATTAAAGCATGTATTAAAGAAAACAGACAGTGTTATAAACGTCAAAATCATAAATAATTTCCATTTTATAATAAAACTAAGGAGGCTGTTGAAAGTAAAAATTAAACCCAGTGTACGTTTCTAGAGATACAAAAGTAATCTCTTTGTCAGGAACTTAATATTCGTTCTCTCAGTGAAAGTAGAGCAAATAAGTACTAAGCAATAAAGAATAATAATTAAGGGCAGAATACTGTTATTAAAAATAAATAAATAAATAAGATGCTTGATAAATCGTGCAAAACCCCACAAATATAGAAGAAAGCAGAGATTTATTTTTTATTTATTGAGTACTGCCTAAAACTGTTAATTTCCGTAAAACATCAGGTTTTAGTGTATTTCATCATTAACTTGACATTCCCCTATAGAATGAGTTAAAACATCCCAATATTCTGAAAATTTTCACATTAAAACGACACTACTTGCGAAAAAAACAGTAAGAAATCAAAAAAGAAATATTTAAAACTTTTTCCGCCATCGCTTCATGGTGGTACAAAGACCTCGTATTTCATCTATCTCAACAGCGCGAGTATAAACGGGGTGTTGTAGTATTTATATTTCAGGGCAAAACGCACGGCAAGGCCGTGAAGGAAAGTAAAAGTCAGGCGAGATAAAGAGCCGGCGAAATGCAATTAAATCCGGTAATTAAAGATAACCGAGAAAAACAACTTTCCCGACAAATTTAAAACAATCTCTATGCGTTAAAGATGACGCTGTGGGTGGAGCTACAGCGATTGCGAAAGAAGTCGTAATTCTCCGAGACATATCTTGCCAGGGCATTCATTTCAAAAAATTAGCGCTCAGTAAAATGGTAATCAAGAAGTTGCATGAGAAGGGATTCGCAAAACGCCATGTCTAGGTAGTATATTGAAATATATGGGTATGTAGATTGACTGTGGGTATTACTTTCAAAAATTAATGTTGGTACAACTTAATTAATTGAACTACGAAGATTCTTCAATAAATAAGTTATAGGGGCATGAAACGTACGTGGTAAAAGATAAAATTTTAAAAGGGTAAATTGACATTTTAAAAGTATATTTCTCAATACTTTTCGATGTAATTATTTTGTTTATAGCATATGATCCACTGATGCATGAACTTTTCATGCACGTTAGGGTAAGATTTTGGACTCTTGCTTTGCGTTCAGCCTGACTGCGGTTTCGACTTGCGGGAAGGTCCAGGGTCTGATTCAGGAGAGGACAATCGGGGCTGTAGCCCGGGGCCTTCACAAGCGAGGAACCCCACAAGACGTTTTTATGTAAAACTTCCTCCCGAATAATTAAAAAAAAAACGTCACGACCTTTATTCCGAAATGGTCAATGCAACTGCTTCTCAGCAACATTTCGCATACTACTAGCAATTCATCGTAATTGGTTGGGAGCCATATCGACTTCACATAAGAAGTGCAACACCAGGCAAGAAGTAGACATTTTGTGTAAATAAAATCTACCTCTAACGGAAATCGAGCCCGGGACTGCTAGGCTATGAGTTAACCCTAAACCCACTTCTTTACACAGTTGCCGAAAAAAAAATGTTTAATTTGTTTAAAAAATGATCAGAAGCCACCCGCTCCTTTGTTGCCTCAAGACCTTCACAACTCTAAATAAGTCAGTCTGAAAGTTTCAATCTTTCAAATTATTCTTCAGATATGAAAATGAGAATTGCGAGGAAGAACCCTGTTAGTAGTAGTGATTCATTATTTGGTAATTCATTTAAAGCGTATGATGGTGAGAAATTAGCTATAATCTAGCATTAAAAAATGTTGATTTTCATTATTTGGCGACAAAAATTTGATAAATGGAACCAAGTCATAAAGTAACGTTTGTTTCTAGAAAGGTTGAGCTAATTTATCTCAGTTGAAGGACTTGCTGCAGAAGAGGTAGGACCAACTATTGAAGTTACGGAAAGTTGTAATAAAAGAAAAATATTCGGGAATTCAACATAGCTTCATATCTTGAGTAATATAAGAATTAACGATTGGTGATAAAAATCTGATTAACTGAAGGGTTACCTAAAAAAGGAGATAGCTCCAACTGTTTGAATTTGTGGAAAACTAGGAAACGCTTGGGGATTCACCATAAGCGAACGAGACGGTCAGATAGCTTCATTTCTTTAGTAATATCAGAATTAACGGATTGGAGCTACATCCTTCTGATACCAAACAAAAGAGATTTCTTTTTACTGCATAACTTTACAGTGACTTTACTGCAAATTTATGGTGAAATGTCGCATTACGTTTAAAAAAAATATTAATCAGTGCGTTCGTCTGCTAATTAAATTA
Source organism: Cheiracanthium punctorium (assembly GCA_038373885.1). Taxonomy (NCBI): domain Eukaryota; kingdom Metazoa; phylum Arthropoda; class Arachnida; order Araneae; family Cheiracanthiidae; genus Cheiracanthium; species Cheiracanthium punctorium. The sequence goes on from JAWZYV010009677.1 coordinate 247,453, forward strand.
ACTTAAATGAACATCATTCAGTTAGAAGGAAACAATTTTATAGTAATTTATATACAAATCAGCAATACATACGGTTTATGTTTTTATAAAGGTGTCTCGAGAATTCCATTTTAAAAATACTTCAAGCGAATTCCTATTTAAGCTGCAAACACTAAATCTGACAATTTTTGCATTAACTGCGTTTTAATATGTGTTTGGCAAAAAATTTAAAATGATCATTTTTTCTATCCTTTCGAAAGAAAACTTCTACCTCAGTGGTCGGCAAACTCAGTCAAGAGAGCAAAATTTCAAAAGTACAACAATTGAGCTTTCTACTGAGAGAGCTTAATACCTTAAACTTGTATATACACAAGGTCGTAGCCAGATAAAAAAAAATCGGGGAGGTATATGCAGTGCTTCGGTGTGTGTGTGTGTGGGGGGGGGTAGAATAGGTATCATGCAGCGCTAAAATTTTTTCACCTATAATTGATCTACATAATCAATGCAAATTAAAAACTACTAATACATTGAATAGAGGCTCGAAAGGGGGATTAAACTTCGCTATGATTTGGTATGCATATGCAGGTATTCGGTTTACTAATAAACTTTGAAGTTTTAACAATAAGTACACTTAATAAAACTTGATAACATGCTTAATGAGGATTTTACTAGTTGATAAAAAATTAAATTGCAAGTTATCCATAAATTTAAACTATAACAACCAATAACAAACACTTGAGTAAAAATAACAATGGCCTACATCTGCATCGAAAGTTTGTAAGTTGTGGTTTTTAATTTTAGACACAAATCCAGATTTTCATCAGTAAGACGAATTCTGAATTTACTCTTGGTGAGATTCATGTGCGAAAAAGATTGTTCGAAAGAAAAAGAAAAATATTCCCTGAAAAGGGAAATCTCTCCAAAGGCTAGTTTTTGCAAATGACCATTTATACTATTCCAGGTGTTAAAAATCTTAAGTCTAATTCCTCCAGGTTTTTAAAGCAGACCACTTGTGTGTTGAACTAAGCTAACATTTGTTTCTCTCCAATATTTCTAAAACAGCCTTAAGAAGTTCGAATTGAAGGCTCCATAATTCTTTGTTTTTTAAATCCACAACTGCATTTCAAAGTTGTCTGTGTTAACATTAAAAGGGGGGAATTCTGTTATTTCGTCCTGTATTAAGAAGATTTTTAACTAAGGCTAACGTCTCTCAGCTGTTTCTAAATAAAACCTATAGAGAAATGCTTCCCTTATACTATAAAGACCCTTTTTTTTTTGAAATTGTAAATATAAGTATCAGTATCAGAATTATATTCTTGGCGATGTTTAATCAGGCATGCAAAGTGCATCGATGTTCCTCTTTCAAAATCTTGAGCAAAAAATAAATAATTCGTAACTTCCTATTCTGACTCCTAATATACACCGCCTCTTACTTGCGGTGCAGATGCATACTAAATCTGTCCTTTCGGAAATCCTCTTGGTTGTTGGTGGCAGTATTCGGGGAATGAAAACACTGAGAAACCACCTTCCTACCTTCTAATGAAAATCTAAAAACTGTGAGAGAAATCTACATTAGGATTAAGAAAGCCGTAGGTCACTGCACGATGGATAAATTCTTGTCTGCATTAAGTATAGGAAACATGAAAAACAGAATCGAAATCGAGTTAATATTTTGCAGAACATGAAGAACTTTCCAATGATGCATAGGCCGCAGATTCGAATTGGTATATGCATCATAAAAGAAGAAAACATTAAATGAACTATTAAGAATATTGAAAAAAGGAAAAACCTCTAATAGCACAACTAGTTCAAAAGACATCTCTTGAACTAGTTATGCCAACAGGGAAAATGGTAGTGTTGAGTGTCATCGGGAATTATACGTGTAAAGTTTTTGCTCAATCGAATGGTAGGAAGGAGCTTAACCCTCTAATACTCAAGCCCATGGCAGCAAATATGCTAACATCCTTTAAACGCTACTTTTTTATTGGAAAAATATTTTTAAATGTAATTTTGAAGTCATAAAACCATTAACTGCACCTTAAATTAATGAAAATAGTACATTGTGTCCCCATATACCAGCATTAATGAATAAATAATCTTATCATACCCTAGAAGCAACGTTTTTATACTCTTTTGCTCTACTTGCAACATGTTATACTATCAAAGTTTTCTACGATTTTAATAATATTTAATAATATGAAGAAAAATTAATAATTGCCATTTATAAGCAAGAAAATGTATGCTTTTTCCCTACATACATAATATTTTTTTTTAAAGTTTCATCTACTATGCTTAGAAGAGTTCTAAACTCATAGTGAATCATTTTCAAACTATCATTGAAAAGACCTTAAGAAAAATCTTTTTCGCATTTTTTAAAATTATATTTACGTTATTTGACTAAACTTCATAACAAAAAAAAAATATTTTTTTGTTGGGAATTTTTTATAGTGCGGATTCTGAACTGGAACAACATATCTAATAAACACAGCAAGCTAAAAACAAAGCTACCTACGTAAAATAATTACAATTTTTGGATTGATGACTAATTTAGCTGTAGAATTTGCAACTTGCTGGGAAAACACAAGTAGTTTTATACTTCGCGTGTGCAATGAGCATTGACAACACAACTGATAGTTATAGAAACCTTGTGTGAACTAACGCGACGTTTTCTGTGGAAATCTGCCGCCCTGAGCGCGCTATTTCAAGCTTGATTTTCTATGTTTCATTAGTTTAGTCATGTGACTCTGTAGACCACTTAAAACTAAGCCAATCTATGAATGACTACTTTCATTATCTTGTGCGTGTGTGTATGTTTGTTAGCAACCGGGTCATTTGTAGAACAGCTGCACTCAAATGGCTAAAGAGTCAGACGTGGCTCGCAAGCCACAGTTTGATGACCACTGTCCTATCTATGTCCACTCGAGATTTTTGAGCATTATTTCGTATGTTGAGAAGGAAAACCTCACTATTAACGAACTCAGAAGAAAGCGAGTAGATGTTCTGAAAGAAAAAAAATTATTCATGCTTACGAAAAAAGCCTCACCATGGTCGAGCGGATAAGACACTGAACAGGGTGAATGGCTTAAATGTGAAGGAACCGAGTTCGGGCTTATCGCGTGGCTATCGATCTAATTGCCTGGAGGTTTGGGCGGTTTTTCCCAGATCTAAAATGAATATACGCTAAAACCCCTTAAAAAGTCCTCCACCCGAGTCAATCCCCCTCATTTATGCTTATCATCCATAACTCAAAACACAGTATGCCGACAAAAGTATGTTTATATAACCAAAAAGTATCAAATAAGCCTAACTTTGATTTTTTTAAAGTTGAGGTTCAACATTTGCCGAAAGTAAAATTCAAAATCATTCACTGTATAAATTATCCCAAATTTATTTGCTCTCTATTGCATAAAACTGCCCAGTTGCTGCTTATTTATAACAAAATATCTTTTTTTTTTAAAATTCAGTTCGCATAAGCTCTTCATTCTGAAAGATAAACTTATTAAAATACATCCGCGAATATTCAAAACAGAATGCAGCAGCGATGGAAGTGCAGATTTGCATTACATGAATAGAGCAATGCTTTTGAAATTCAAATGCTTGCAGGCGTTTTAAGTGGCGATGCTGCTGCTTTATGATATGAAACAAAGAGCCGTCACAAATTAGAATATCATTTTAAGCGCAGAGAATGTTCGGACCTCAACCCCTAGTGGGCATCACTTGCAAGATTAGTGAGAGAGCCACCGTCATGCCCTCAAGGATGTCGCAAGGAAGATGTCACAGAGCGGATGAATGTTGTTGAATATCTTAAAATGATAATACGAAAGTTGTGTATACCGTATGTATAAATATTGCATGAGGTGGAGAGCGAGTAAAGATTCATGTTGAATGCTTATAATAACGGTAACGAGTTATGTTGTATTTATTATGATTAGTTTTAGTTTGTTGTGCTAAGTAAAACAACAAGGGGCCGAAAATGATCCAAACGTGGATTATTTACTAGATCAAATAACAGAACAGACGTTTCTGAACAGTTATACACACATTTTTGTCGCTCTGTTTCCAATGTGATTATGTGTTTAGCTTCGCATTTAAATTCTTAAAAGGGGTTCTTTTTTATTAAATAATGAAGCATCGAAATAGCTCGATCTATAAAAAATTTAGGGTTACTTTACTTTAAGGTGACCAAACGGTACCCACTTTTTTATTCAGAATTGGGTACAAGATGCTAATTTGTCCCCAATTCTTTGTTGCAAATTCTAGTCACCTTACTTTACAATCAAAATGGCAAAGTTTTTTCTCTTAGTTTATATTACAGGCTTTTTCAGTTTTACACATCTTGTGGTACGTGAATGATGAGGCTGCTCATGGAAATATCCTTTTTTTTTTTTTTTTTGCACATAGTACACAATAAAACGTACAATTTCAATGTTTTACTGCAAATTAGTCATTAATTACATTTTTTTTATTTATAAAAATTGTCATTAATTAGTATAGTAGTGCCATTTAAATACAGAATCTATGTATATATAAATACGCTAAGCAAAACCTTTGTGTTCCTTTTGCAGCGCACTGCTCGAACGGATGACCGTGCAATTCGGCACAGTTTAAGTTCGTATGGAGTTGTTTGTGCGAATGTTAAAATTTTTGTGTAATATGCTAATGCACCTTAAAAAAATAGAGAAGTAATTTGCAACAAGTATTTCGTGTCAAGTCGGGCGATGGTTCCATTGTCGTGTCAATTTTGAAATAACATAGTTTCAGCAGTACTGTAGGGTTATAGCATTACAAAAAAATTTGCAAACAGTTGAATTATTACCCAGTTTGGTGATACGCCAATGACTAAAATATGCTTTAGCAATGTGCTTGGTGACTTTTTTTAGACGGCGATAAGTGCACGAAGTGTTGTAAATTCTATGTTTTAAAGCTGTGGAAAAACCTTGGAGGAGAGAATAATATTTAACTATTCGTTCCTGCAAGGGAAAAACGAACCGAGCAGGGCAGGTCGCTATCCAAGAGACGCTACTCGGAAACGCGCTAATTCGACAATTTCTTCATAATCTCCCGCCAGGCAGTATGCCAAAGTAAATTTTCTCCAAAAATATTATTTACGAAATAACTCAGCAATTAAGAGGGAATGAAAATAATATTATCAATGAAGTGTATCGAAGTATTTCCGAAAACATACTCTCTAATAACATAATGAAGTCAGTTATATTAGAACCTAAAAATGATGATTGAACTTTTATTAATGTTGGCTTATTCGAATATCTGATGAATAGAGAACATTTCACCGTAGCTACGATTAAATAATTTGCCATAATGACAATGAAATATCCAGTAGAGTTTTTAAATTTTTTGACTGTGAGTGGTTTGGGTTGTTTTTTTTTCGGTTAGCCGGGAGCAAGTGAAAAATTGCCAAATAATTGTGATCTGCGAAAAATGCTTATAAACCTAAAACGATTTCCAGTACATAGTTGTTTATCCCTTTCCATATTTTAGAAGTTTAATTTAATTTCGTATTTTTATTAAATTCCACACGTTTTCAGAAATTCCCCATTATGTAACCAATAAGCACACAAATTTCAATTTAGTATATTGATATTTTTGTATATATTGAATTCTGTATCTAAATACTATTTTGTATACGGATTAAAATTTCCACCTTGTGTGGGGGGGGGAAGACAATGTTTCAGAAGTAGTCTTGAGGCGTTTCCCAGAAAAAAACAGCTGGCGGGACTTGCACCTAGCTAACAGAAAAATACCATAGTTTGTCACCACATAAGTTAGTAAATTGCATCGTTATACTAATAAGAAACTTAAATACAAAGGAAGCATTAGTCAATGGAACAGGAAGGCACATCAAGTTTGTACAGTTACTTATATTATCAAGTTCATCAATGCTATTGATTGCGAAGTTAGAACTGGAACCGCAGGCAATAAAATAATTTTAATTCCACTTATAAAATATTCTGATACTATTTTACCCTATATTTTCAAAAAGCTCAATTTCCAAATATACTTGCATCACTGGTACGCCTCAGCAAGTAGAATTGAATCATTCGACTTTTTAAGATTTTATAACTCCAAACATAATAGGCCTTTAGCCGAGGTTTTTCGGAGGAGGCCCACTAGACTTTTTAGATTAGCTTAAATTGTTCAAAATGCAAACTGAAAGTGTGAAATCCTAGATCGGTAGAGGGAGATGACCCTATGTCCCACTCGCTGGAGCTGCCTTTGCATTTAGCATAATATAATACAGTTTTTACAAAAACACCGTCTTCACAGAAAAGTGTGGTGGTTGTAAAGTGAAATTGTACAAAAGTGGTCACTAAAAACAGATAGTCTCTTAGTCAAGGTGGTCACTTTAGTAGGTTCCAGTGTATATGGAATGGTGAGACATATTACACTCTATAACAAAAAAATCGACGCACCAAGAAACAATCATCCGATTGCTTTGAAATTTCGTATGCATGAATGTTTTGAACAGATATGCAAATGATTCAAATTTGGTGTCCAATGAATGAATAGTTTGATCTCTAGCGCATCGGAACTGCGCATCCAGCAGACATATATAAGGAGCAGTTCTTCAACGGCTGTTAAAACTTTCGGTTTGATTGCGATTCAGATGACCTTTCAACAACTTAAAAAATGCCTCGCTGCAGGATTCGTGCTCATTACGAGCAACTGTCAGAGTTTGACAGAGGTCGTATCATTGGATTGAAAGAGGCCGGTTGGACTAATCAGAGAATCGCTCGTCATTTGAGTCGAAGTGATGCGACGATTCGAAGATGCTGGAAAGGATGGGTGGACAATGGCAGAGTGCAGCGTCAGGATGGTAGCGGTCGACCTAGGGCTACAACAGATCGTGAGGACAGAGTGATGGTCCGATCAGCTGTCACAGCGCCTTCTTCATCTCTATCAACCATCAGACGTTCAACCCAAACACCAGTGTCCATCATGACCATTCACAGACGGTTGAGAGAGCGAAATCTACGCTCGCGCCGACCGTTACGCCACCTGCCACTCACGCCTGCACACTGCCGAGCCAGATTACAGTGGTGCAGGGCTCAATCGGGTTGGAATGATGCCGACTGGGGACGTATAGCCAGATCTCTCTCCCATCGAGCATGTCTGGGATATGATGGGAAGTCGATTGCATCTGGCACGGACTGTTGATGACCTCGTTCGACAATTGGAGCGAATTTGGCAGGAAATATCGCAGGAGACCATCCGGGAGCTTTATCGGTCTATGCCACGCAGTGTGGCAGCTTGTATCGAGGCTAGCGGCGGGTCAACACCTTATTGAACTTGTTACTGTAACTCTGAAATAAATTATTCAATTGTTCTGAAATTTCAATCATTTACTATTCTGTACATTGTCTTCCTATCCACCAATTTTCGTCTCAATTGGACACCTCCATCTTGGTGCGTCGATTTATGTGTTATAGAGCGTATTTGACAGAAGAACTTTATTCACACTCAGATTAAAAAAATTAATGCCTTATGGTCGTATTTCGACCACTGGCAGACAACTAGTAATTAAATATTATATGATAATATTTAAATTATGCTACTGTGAGGATACTTGCAACGGTCGTCAGCCACCTAATGCTTTTGGCTTCCTCCCAAAGAAAGAGTAAAAAAATTAAATTTTTCCTTTCCCCCATTTTGTTGCCTACAAGTAAATGGAGAGCGAGTTATAAATATTTATAATTCTGTTGAATTGAACTCCAAATGTTTCAATCAAAAGGTTCATGTTAATGGTGGGACAACGGATGATAGCACATTTCAAAAGCAAAGCAATCTAATGCATCCTCATGTCCTCGCACGAGAATATAAAGGGCAAAGCGAGAACAGGCTGTTAGTTGCCATTCTATTTCCGTATACTAAGTGCATTTGTTAACAGTAAATTTCTTTCCAGAGTCCATGGTTCTTATTCAATGAAGTCAAACACTTGGAATAGAATAGGGTTCACCACTTTTGCGTCAGACGTTGAAGATATCGTCAAGAATTAGGTTAATTTTCGAGTCAAATTTACCACTTTTCGTCAAATGTTACCAAGGAAGATGGGATCAATTAGGAAGATGCAAAAATTGTCGTCGTCGGACCAATAAAGAATTTTATGCAAGGTTAGCTGGAACACAATAATTTACAATTATGCAAGTTGGTTACTGCAGAGGCTCTAGAATACGTTCTATTAACTCAAATAGGATAAAATTTGAACAACAGAAAAGTCAAATAAGACGCTTGACATTTATTGAATATAAAATTGCAGAATCAAAATGCGCCGATAGGTGGTGTTGTAAAACACATAAAAACATTTAATATGCTTTATAAATGTTATTTATTATACGAAAATAGTCTTAAAACAGTTCAATATGTCCCGTTCATGTTCAAGAGTGTGCTGTAATCGCAGAACCATATTTTCCACAGCCGACCCGAGATCCTGGAGGAATATGAAGAACATGGTACCGAGTGCTAGCCTTTACGTCTGATACAGAGCTGGTCTAGTACGGTAGACATGGTGCGAATTGAATATTTTCTCCAGGGGGGACATTTGAAAGAAATCATTCTCCAGGAGGGGACACTTAAAAGAAATCATTCTCCAGGAGGGGACACTTAAATCATTCTCCAGGAGGGGACACTTAAATCATTCTCCAGGAGGGGACACTTAAATCATTCTCCAGGAGGGGACACTTAAAAGACAAGAAAAAGGAGGGAAGGTGTAAATACTTCACTCACATGATATTAAATGGCAAGTGCAGTTGCCGACACGTCTGGGAACTGACTTATATTCAAACAAAAGTGATAGATTGTTTGTTCTTTGAAGTCACAGATACACAAGCTACATGCAATGTACCTGTATTGGAAGCCTCCTTTGAAGGTTTTGAGCTTAGAGGCGAAACTGTAAGGCAGTCGCCTTAGAGTATAGTAACAAACGATAACATACTATACCTTCATTTTGACTTCAATCCCAAATCTTCACTCACCAGTTTAACATTTCTTCAGCAGGGGATAAATAGTATCCCTGGCAGGGATCAATTAATATTTCTATAGGCAGGGATATTAAATTCTTCAGCCGGGGACGATCTCCGGCACACCCCCTCCCCCCGTCAAATCGCACCCTGACGGTAGATATTGTCTTTGGGATACGAACAGTAAGAAAAGTCGTAGAGAGCGAAAACCGGTGAATGGGGAGGCCATGCTCTTCAGGAATGACGGCTGATGATCAACCCGTGCATTTATGAAATGCTGTTTTAGCAGTTGCTTTACAGACAGATGATTGATGTGCGAAAGTGCGTCATAATGCAGCAATGACAATGGTGACCTGAAAGTATCCACGCTGTTTAAGTTGTGCAGTTACAAGATCTCTCAGCATAACCTGGTATTGTTGTCCTGTGACGGAACAGATTCGGACTCCATTTCCTATCTCAGAACAAAATTCAGTCTAATGATAAAGGTAACGTGAACTACAACCTTCTAGCAGTTTTCTTGGATAGCGTGGTGTGTATGCACTAACCAAATTGGACAATTGTGTGTAATAACTTACCCGTTGAGGGAAAATGGGTTTGTCATTTCATAGGATATTCCACGGAATGATCAAGTAATTTGTAAATAGGGATGGACGCGAGACGACTTTTTTGCGAGACGAGACAGAGATTTACAGATTTTTTGCGAGACGAGACACACATTTTTAACATTACGCTATAGGGATTTTTGCGAGACGGGACAAGCTTTTAGGCTATTTTGCGAGACGCGAGACGCTCATTTTTCGTCTCGCGTCCATCCCTATTTGTAAACAAATACCAGTTGGTGCATTTTGGAACTAAAGTTTTTTCCATTTGATAAATGTCAAGCTAGGAATAAAAAAATGGTAAAACGCATTACATTTAGAATAGTGGATTTAAATTAGAATTTATTAAACACACACGATGAACTGCAGATGGGTTTTCAATTTTTAAAGTTGATACTATTCTTTTGCCTGTGTTTTTTCTGTATTTATTAAAAATTCCAACCTAGCCGGTTAAACAGTGCGTATTTGCATATGACATAAAGAAACAAACAGGTTTTTAATCTTTATAAGACGTGCTTTTAGTATATTATAACCCAGCACAGTTTTATTTTATTAAAATTCTAAAAAAGAATGTAAAAGTAAATAGTGTCTTTCTTGACAAAAGAAAACCATTATGATAAGTCTTTAATTCCTTCATCATATTCAAACTCATCTCAAAATATATAAACTCGGGTGCTTCTGAAAAGTAAGGCTTACTTCAAGGAAAGCTATTTTATTCAAATATTCATTTAAACACTCAAAATCTCACGAACAATCACCTTAGTGTAAAAAATGTATACGTATACACATTTCGGTTTATTTATATTTACTTATCAGTCAATTATAAGTTGATAATTTTTCACAAAATTTTAATGGTATTTAAGGCGTTCGATGTTACTGCACAGTTAAATTATTCCGATGTATAGAAATTAATGCGCACACAGCTCTGTACTTAATAAACTTTCAAAACTTAGCGAACATTTTCGCTATTTTCAAAATTAATTAAACTGCTCACATGCATTTTTAATTTGTCCTCAAGAACTTCTAAGTAGATTAAAGCAATTCATTGATTACAACTATTTCTTAATTGGTTATTTACTATCGCAATCGTTATAAATTAAACTACAGATAGAATAAATACGGATTCATCTGGCTTTTGGGAATCATTGAACCAAATACTCCTTTAAAATATGCTGCTGGCACAGAGATGACAAAGTTTCAAAATATCTTTAATCCCACGGGATATTCGTGTGTGCTTCGATGTGGAAAATTTTAATTGGGTTTGGAGGACGTTAATTCAAATTTCGTGAACTTTAGTAAGCAGTTTAAGTTGGTAAATTCTGGTTCGTGATCTTTTCTTAAGGTTGTTTGCATTCGGGAGCTAAGTCAACAGAAACTCGACTTAAAGATGTCACAGACAGAAAATTGTTTCCCTCATTGTGCATTTATAAAAGTTTGTCGGCAAATGAATGGATTATCAATAGAAGTTTTCAGGACAGCCAGGCACGTGTTTTACGATTTCATATTTATTGATGCCCACTTGATGATGTCTCACTGATAGATTCTATTAATATTTCATTCAGTTGTTTTTTCAGGGTGATGCTATTTAGAAAAGTTAAGTATAAGGTTGTTTGTCATCATGAAGACCAAAGAGAGCAGTAATAAACCAAAAGTTGTGACATCCGCAGATGCTGCAAAAGTGAGCACTAAGAAGACTGAATAAATTTAATGCACACACGCCTTGATACAAACTTTGCGTTAGTTAACCCTTTAATGCGCAGTGTACCCGCTCTGGGACCTCCAAACTCTCAAGTTTTGTCTGTTGCCAGTCACGAAGAATGGATTTGATTTCTGTAAAAATAGTTGCGGGTGACATAGCTCCACGAGAATCCTTTACTTTTTAGCACGTCATTTCCCCTAAAAAAATTGTCACGATTATTTTTAACAGCAATGACATTTGCTGAAAAATGGAAGAATGCGAGAACAGCTGGATAGTTTGCCCAATGCTGAAAAAAGAGAAGCCGTTGCCATCGCTCGACTTAACTACCAGCAAGATGGCGGACGATCGAAACATACATCGCGTGCAACAGATCTAGAGACCCTTTTCTGCTGGCTGTGCCGCACAGCCAGCTGCGTCAAAAAAGGGTCTCTAGATCTGTGGCACGCGATGAACGTTTCGATTGGCCGCCATCTTGCTGGTAGTTAAGTCGAGCGATGGCAACGGCTGCCCTTTCTTCAGCATTGGGAAAGGGTTGCGCCTCAAAGGGTTAAGGTATACATATTGTTGCAGAAATCTCTGCTGGTTTCTGGGTTCGTCGTTCTAAAGCTAGGTATGTGTAGAAAGTTCTCGTTAAAAATCCACTAGTCAGGATGGAACACTAACTTTATTACTTCTAGAACTCAGCTTTACAAAATTTACAGGTACAATCAGCTAGTAACGTGCTGATAACAGTCCGCTTAGTACAAAAGCGTTCAAAAATGCCGTATTTCTCACGCAAAATAAAACACTTCCACAGGCAAAATTTCAGGGAAACTTACGAGGGAAATCGTAAATAGTCCCTCAAGACTCAGCAATGAAGAATTTACACACAGCACTTTAAAACAAGGCTTTTAAAATGAGCGAAAATACCGCTTCTATAGCATGAATACAAAGCCTTAAGCTCTCACTGACATCTGCTGTCAGCACAAGCAGAAGCAAGACTGGCTGGACCGGGGACAACCGCACCTATTTATACTTTCCGACGTACATTCCAGAAAACTCGGGAACTTTTTAAAGGGAAAACGTACAAACGCATTTTGATTACGTCATAGAAACATTAATGAATGCAAAGTTATTATGTGATGTTATATAATGCAGGAAAAACACCTTTACAAGTACCATTGGGAAAATAGACCAAATGTTCAAAATGCCGCCAAACTTGGCGACATTTTGGAAAATGTCGCAAAGGCCAACATTTGAAATAAACAAATTTGATGCTAAAAATAAGTCCCCAAAAGTGATGTTAGCTAACGCCTACGAGCAATATTTCTCGAGATTTCAAGAAAACGCTATATTAATCAGCGGGCGAAAACCCCAAATTCGATATCTTCGTGTTCTAGTTAACCGATTTTGATGCAACAAAACATAAAATTTGCCTATTTGACGCGTAGAATACGAATTTAAAATTATTTTAAACGCCAGAACTGCGAATTGCCCCGAAAATTCGTAACAATATATGAAATTAAGGATTTACTAAACTAAACGTTGTAGTTAAAAATTTACACAGAACAAGTTAAAAATATTCAAAAGCTTAGGTATATAGCTTCTGAACTCCAGCAAAGAACTTCCCGTTTCCTCTTTTACATTGACACATACGTCCCTTCCCTGAGAAACCAAGATAAGGTGGTGGCAAGTACATCCTGGGGAATTGCCTCAAATTCCAAAAGACAATCCTAATTGCGGCATTTCGGTAGAGGCATTTGTAGAATCATTCCGTAGAGAGACAGAGATGAAACAGTCAAAGGCGATCTCTCACCATAGGCGTAGAGTTATATGGGCCCGTGGGGCTCGAACCCCCCCAATAAATTCTGAATAGGGGCTGAGCCCACCCAATAATTTACCACTCAATACAGAAAAATAATTTATACTAACATAAAAAAAATATTTCACGCCATTTACAAACGTTTAAAAAAATCCTTTACTTGTACTATTAAAAATTTTCTTCTTTTGATTTCAATTATGATTTAGTACTCATTGTGATGCCACGTAACACCACAATGTTACTATAAGCTGCCCTCGCCAGGCTCTGGTTCATTAAAATCAGATTATGCAATGTAAAGTATGAAATGAAGAAAAGTTCAGATGTGTCTATCTCATCGAAAATGTTTTTTTTCCCTCCTTTGGATTTTTTACTTTGCTACTATTTTTAACTTATAACATGGTAGGAAGATACTGACATGGATACTTACCTTACATAGGTGCAGAATTGTATGGACCCATAGAGCTCGAGCGCCTCCAATAATTTACACTTATATATAGTAAGTCATAGCTGCCAACTACTACGGAATATAATTAACCACTTTTTGTTAACAGTATATTTTTGACTTATTTTTTCAAAAGAGTAACCAGCTCGCGCGCGCAGCACAAAAATTTTGCAATATTTTAAGCCGAGAAATCATGTAGAAAAAGTGGTTAATTCTATTCCGTAGTAGTTGGCAGCTATGAGTAAGTTATATGTACGTGAATCAGTGGCGTAGCCAGAAATTTTTTATGGGGGGAGGTTACGACTTCTGCAACTCCCATATATGTATACGGGTGTATGATAAAGGAGTGAAGAATATACATTTTGTGTGGCAAAAAATTCCTCGTGGGGGGTGTTTATGACCCCCCTAATCCCCCTTGGCTACGCCACTGACGTGAATATATTTGGTTGCGGGGCCCAGCCCCCCCCCAATAATTTTGAAAACTTTACGCTTATGTCTCTCACTGACGCTTACTAGAGGCGGGGTATAAATCTTCACACCCGTGATATGCTGACTTGAGAGGCTCTCCAAGCAACAAACCATTGACGAAAAAGGCAAGGGAAATGTCTTAAAAAACAGTGCGTCAATTTCAAGGCCATGGAAATTCTAAGTTGGCCCCATTAAATGAAATATGCACGGAAAAAAGTACCACTCTCACGTAGAACGAATAGATGATTGCTTTCTGAGTCCCAAAAGAAAGAATAGATAGTATAGAATTATGCGGGTAGGTGATAAACACCATTGGTATTGACGAAATGGTCAAGAATTTCTAATCCCTAGTACTCTGACTTCCCAGCAGACTGACTGTTTGTATAACGAGAAATTATCGTTCGATACTCAGATGTACTAGAATGACCGTTTGTGAGTCTACACTTTACCGTGCGCAGCGATTGACAGATATTTTCATCTGGGTACAAGCTCCAGATAATAGAGAAGGGATCTAAAAATTTTATAAGTGGGTTCAGAAGTTCTATGATATAATATTTATAGGGGGCACAGACTCCAATTCTATTTCCACCAATTATTTTCTAGATGCCCGTGACATTTTTTCCCCCAATATGCAACAGCACATGTTAAGATCGAACCGTCGTGTTTGGGATAAGGAAAAGAAAATTGTAAAATAATAGTTATTATCTACCTGTACAGTATTTGGAAGTTTTATATTTACGACTTTTTGATTTACATCATTTTTTTCTATAAAAATGATTCCAAAGAAACAAAATGAATCGACAAATTGTATTAAGGACTAAAAAAAAAATAGAACAACAGGATAAACAAAGGTGCATCATGCCCGCTTGTAGGATTTAACGTTTCAAAAAATAGCAGCACGCATATCTTGTTCCACAAAACAGTCCATTATGAAACATTCTATATAATACACTAACATTTGTGGTGCAAAAATCAACGGTATTTCTCGGCGTGAATGGCAACAAGTAAATGTAACATTAGCAGGTGTTTTTCCACTCAATTAAAAACACGCATCGCTAACTCCCAAAGTAAATTATTTGCACATAATTTGCAAAAAAAAATATCATTACAATAAACGAATTAATAAAGTAAACATAAAAAGTAAAGAAGAGGTTGCAATCCCTAGCACACTTTAACATATTTTATTACCTATAGGGTATCCCAAAATTTAAGGAAGACTTGATTTAAATAGTAAACACTTTTTAATCATACTTTTATTTGTTGAAACATAAAGTACATGGGACATTGTTACGTATGGAATGGCATATTGGCCAAACGAATGACTCGCTTTCCTAAAACTTCGCACCCATCGTGCGAACCGTTCGCCTTCCTCAGTCAAAGATGGTGAAAGAACACATAAGCCCTAGAGAGGAATGCACTCAAACATCACTTTCTTGAATGGGCCGCAAACGCCCTTTAACTTTAGCAAAAGTACTGACCACGCGACACATTCGCTAACTCTAAATAGCAGCACGGGCGAAAGGCCACGCGGCTCGTTCGCTTCCACTGGAGCCACATAAGCTCGAGCGACACTTCGACCGGGCTGCTCGCACGCGCGATACTTCCCCATTTCTAAAAAGCTCCCAGCTTGCGCATCTCTCACTCACTAACTAAATCTCCCTTTACTTCATTAATTAATTCATTCATACACACCTTCTCCTTTAATTAATTCATTCATCCACTCACTCACTCCTTTCACTTATTCATTCAAGCGCTCTCCTTTCATTCATTCATTCATTCACTTACTCTCTCATTTCATTTATTCATTCTCTCTCTCTCATTTCATTTATTCATTCTCTCTCTCTCTCATTTCATTTATTCATTCTCATTCATTCTCTCTCTCCTTCATTTCATTTATTCATTCTCATTCATTCTCTCTCTCTCTCTCATTTCATTTATTCATTCTCTCTCTCTCTCATGTCATTTATTCATTCACTCACTCTCTCATTTCATTTATTCATTCACTCACTCTCTCATTTCATTTATTCATTCACTCACTCTCTCATTTCATTTATTCATTCACTCACTCTCTCATTTCATTTATTCATTCACTCACTCTCTCATTTCATTTATTCATTCACTCACTCTCTCATTTCATTTATTCATTCACTCACTCTCTCATTTCATTTATTCATTCACTCACTCTCTCATTTCATTTATTCATTCACTCACTCTCCTTTCATTTATTCATTCACTCACTCTCCTTTCATTTATTCATTCGCTCACTCGTGTGGTTATTTTCCTACATATTGGTATACTATTGATATAGAGCATTTCGAAGAATTAAAAATAAGTTTAAATTAATTTATACAAATGTAAATTTGAATTATTTTCATTGTTCATACTTTATAATTAAAAAAATTATTTAACTTCTGAATTTTTTTTATCCTTTGTAATTTTATTTTAAAATTACAAAAGTGTAAGATGTAAGGTTTTTGGGCCCTAAAATCTGTAGGCCCTGGGCAGTTGCCCCGTTTGCCCTGCCGGTAATATGGCTCTGGTAATAAAAAACCCATCCCCGTTAAAACACATCTTTTACGAACTTCCAACAAATTTGAGGACGCTAGACAATTAATGTCCATTCTCTTTCACAGATGGCGAAATCACCGCACTTTGAAACTTTTGATTGGCGCACTTTTGATTGGCGCCATCACCGCTCGTTCACACACTCACCCCATTCATTCAATCACCACAATCATTCATTCGACCTCTCCTTTAATTTATTGACTCACTCACTCACTCTCCCCTTTCATTCATTCACTTCACTAACTCTCACTCCTCTCATTCAATCATCCACTCTCTCTCTCTCCCCCTTCTTTCATTCATTCACTCACTCCTCTCATTCATACACTCACTCCTCTCATTCATTCACTCACTCCATTCATTCATTCCTTCCTTCACACGCTCACACACATTCATTCATTCATTCACCCACACACATTCAATCACTCACGCGCGCACACATTCATTCACGCGCACACTCTCACACATTCTATCATTTACGCGCGCGCACACACACACTCATTCATTCATTCGCTCTCCCACTCCTCTCATTCATTCACTCTCTCACTCCCCTCATACATTCACTCACTCACTCACTCCTCTCATACATTTATTCACACACTCCTCTCATACATTCACTCACTTACTCCTCTCATACATTTACTCACTCACTCCTCTCACACATTCTCTCACTTACTCCTCTCATACATTTACTCACTCACTCCTTTCATACATTTACTCACTCACTCCTCTCACACATTCTCTCACTTACTCCTCTCACACATTCTCTCACTTACTCCTCTCATACATTTACTCACTCACTCCTTTCATACATTTACTCACTCACTCCTCTCACACATTCACTCACTCACTCCTCTAATTCACATATTCATTCACACGCACACACACATTCATTCACTCAAACTCACGCACGTACGCACACACATTCATTCACACGCACACACACATTCACTCACCCCCTCATTCACTCACACACACGCTTTCATTCACTCACTCATTAATTCATTTATTCACACACGCACGAATTCATTCATTCACTCACTCATACACGCTCGCACCCACTCATTCATTCACACACGCTCACATTCAATCACTCACACATTCCTTCTCACACTCATGCACGCATTCATTCACTCACTCACAAATTCATTCACACACACGCACGCATTCATTCACTCACTCACAAATTCATTCATTCACACACACGCACGCATTCATTCACTCACTCACTCACACATTCATTCACACGCACGCATTCATTCACTCACTCACTCACACATTCATTCACACACACGCACGCATTCATTCACTCACTCACTCACACATTCATTCACACACACGCACGCATTCATTCACTCACACATTCATTCACACACACGCACGCATTCATTCACTCACACATTCATTCACACACACGCACGCATTCATTCACTCACACATTCATTCACACACACGCACGCATTCATTCACTCACTCACTCACTCACACATTCATTCACTCACTCACTCACACATTCATTCACACACACGCACGCTTTCATTCACTCGAACATTCATTCACGCACGCACGCATTCATTCATTCACGCACGCACGCATTCATTCATTCACGCACGCACGTACTCATTCATTCATTCACCCACGCACACATTCAATCACTCACACATTCAGTCCACACGCATGCACGCATTCATTCACTCACTCACACATTCATTCACACACACGCTTTCATTCACTCATTCATTCATTCACACACGCACGCATTCTCTCACTCGCTCACTCACTCATTCAATCATTCATTCATTCATTCACGCACGCACGCATTCCCTCTTTCACTCACACACGTATTCACTTTCACTCACACACGCATTCATTCTTTCACATACACGCACGCACTCATTCATTCATTCATTCACATAAACGCACGCACTCATTCATTCATTCACTCTCACGCACGCACGCATTCATCATTCATTCACTCACATTCGCGCATTCATTCATTCACTCACATACGCGCACTCATTCATTCATTCACTCTCACGCACGCACGCATTCATCATTCATTCACTCACATTCGCGCATTCGTTCATTCATTCACGCACATACGCGCATTCTTTCATTCATTCACTCGCATACGCACATTCATTCATTCATTCACTCGCATACGCGCATTCATTCATTCATTCACTCGCATACGCGCATTCATTCATTCATTCACTCGCATACGCGCTTTCATTCATTCATTCATTCACTCGCATACGCGCATTCATTCATTCATTCACTCACTCTCTTTCACTCACATACACACATACATTCATTCACACACGCCCTCATTCATTCACACATTCATTCCCGCACGCACGCATTCACTCACTCCCGCACGCACGCTTTCATTCATTCACACGAGCACGCATTCATTCACCTGCTCAGACAATCATTCACCCACGCATTCATTCTTTCACTAACACATTCATTCATGCACGCATTTATTCACCTATTCATTCACACACATTCATTCATTCACACACACAGACAGACTCACTCCCTCCCTCACGCATTCATTGAATCTTTCCACCACGCACACTTTCATTCACTGACTCTCATTCATACACGCACACACTCATCCATTCATTCATGCACGCACGCATTCACTCCCACAGTTATTCACACACACGCTCGCACGAATTCATTCACTCATTCATTCATTCATTCGTACATTCATTCACGCACGCATTCATTCATTCATTCACACACGCACTCATTCATGCACGCATTCCTTCACGCACGCATTCATTCACGCAACACATTCATTAATTCACACATGCACACATACATTCATTAATCATTCACACACGCACATTCATTCACTCGCTCACACACACATGCACGCACGCGCATACACTCACATACATTCATTCATTCATGCACGCACTTATTCATTCACTCATTCATTCATGCACACATTCATTCACACACGCACTCACTCACATTCATCCACACACGCACTCACTCACATTCATCCACACACGCACTCACTCACATTCATCCACACACGCACTCACTCACATTCATCCACACACTCATTCCCATACGCACACAATCATTCACTCACTCACTGACTGACACATTCATTCTTTCACACACGCATGCATTCACTGTTTCACTCGCATACGTATTCATTCATTCATCTATTCATTCATACACGCACGCATTCATTCACTCTTACTCATTGATTCATTCACATACACGCATACATTTATTCATTCACGCAATCACTCTCATTCATACATGCACGCATCTAGTAATTCATGCTCGCACGCCCAGACGCTCTGTCACACATTCATGCCCACACGCACACACACATTCATTCATTCCCACACGCGCACATTAATTCACACACGCACACATTCATTCACACGCGCACGCATTCCTTCACTCACTCATTCACTCACTCACTCAGACACGCACGCATTCACTCTTTCACTCATACCCACATTCATTCATTCAGTCACTCACTCACTCACACAGTCATTCATTTCACACGCACGCATTCACTCTTTCACTCATACCCTCATTCATTCATTCACTCACACACGCATTCATCCACTCATTCACACACGCACGTATTCACTCTTTCACTCACACACGCATTCATACACCCATTCACACACACACACAGACTCACTCCCTCCCTCCCTCACACATTCATTGATTCTTTCCACCACGCACACTTTAATTCACTGAATCTCTCATTCACAGTCATTCACGCACGTATTCACTCTCACAGTCATTCACACACACGCTCGCACGAATTCATTCAATCATTCATTCATTCATTCGTACATTCATTCACGCACGCATTCATCCATTTACTCACTGTCATTCATACACACGCACGCGCACATTCATCCATTCACGCACTCACTCACGCGCACACGCCCTCATGCATTCACGCACTCATTCACGCACTCACTCACGCGCACCCGCCCTCATGCATTCACACACTCATTCCCGCACTCACTCACGCGCACGCGCCCTCATGCATTCACACACTCATTCATTCATTCATGCACCCATTCACTCACTCACTCATTCATTCATGCACCCATTCACTCACTCACTCATTCATTCATTCATGCACCCATTCACTCACTCACTCATTCATTCATGCACCCATTCATTCACACACGCACCCACTCTTTCACTCGTGTACACATGCATTCACGCACGCATGCACGCACTCATTCATTCATGCACTTACACACTCACTCGTGTACACATGCATGCACACACTCATTCATTCATGCACTCACACCCTCACTCATTCATACGCACGCATTCATTCATTCACTCACTCACACATGCACACATACATTCACGCACGCATTCATTCATTCATGCACACATACATTCACGCACGCATTCATTCAAGCACACATTCATTCACACACGCACACAGTTATTCACTCACTCACACACGCACGCACCCACATGCATTCATTCACGAACGCACTCATTCATTCAACCACGCACTCATCCATGCACAAATTCTTTCACACACGCACTCACCGACATATTCATCCACACACATTCACATTCATTCACACATACTGACGCACTCACTCACATTCATTCATTCACTCACTCCCACACGCACGCACGCACGCATTCATTCATTCACTCACTCACTCATTCGCACGAACACACGCACACATTCATTCATTCACGCACTCACTCACTCATTCATACATGCGCGAACCTACTCATTCATGCTTGCACTCCCGCACGCATACATTCACTCTCACTCATTCATTGACACACGCACACATTCATTCCCATACGCGCACATTCAATCACTCGCTCACACATTCATTCACACACGCACGAATTCACTCTTTCACTCACACCCACATTCGTTTATCCATTCACACCCGCACGTATTCACTCTTTCACTTACACATAAATTCATCCATTCATTCACACACGCACGTATTCACTCTCACTCACACACGCATTCATCCTTTCATTCACATGCACGCACGCATTCATTCACTCACTCTCATTCATACACACGCACGCACACATTCATCCTTTAATTCATTCACTCACGAGCACACGCCCTCTTGCATTCACACACGCACGCACTCCTTCATGCACACATTCATTCACACACGCACTCATTCATTCACACATGCATTCACACACGCACGCACTCATTCATGCACGCATTCATTCACACACGCCCGCACTCACTCATGCACACACGCACGCACTCATTCATGCATACATTCATTCACACACGCACGCACTCGTTCATGCACACATTCATTCACACACGCCCGCACTCACTCATGCACTCATTCTTTGACACACGCACGCACTCATTCATTCATTCACACACGCACACACTCATTCATGCACACATTCATTCACACACGCACTCATTCATTAACACATGCATTCACACACGCACGCCCTCATTCATTCATTCACACACGCCCGCACTCACTCATGCGCATATTTATTCACACACGCACTCACTCACTCATTCATGCACACACGCACGTACTCACTCGTCCATACACACATTCCTTCACGCACGCACTCACTCGTTCATGCACACATTCATTCACACACGCCCGCACTCACTCATGCACACATTCATTCACACGCACGCACTCATTCATGCACACATCCATTCACGAACGCACTCACTCACTCATTCATGCACAGATTCATTCGCACACGCACGCCCTCATCCATTCACAAGCGCACACTGATTCATTCATGCACACATTCACACACGCACACACTCATCCATGCACACATTCATTCACACACATTCATTCACTCATGCACACATTCATGCACACACACATTCATTCACACATGCACACATTCATGCACACATTCATTCACTCATGCACACACTCATTCATTCACACACGCACACACTCACTCATTCATTCACACATTCATTCACACACGCACGCCCTCATACATTCACACGCACACACTCATTCATTCATGCAAACAGTCACACGCGCACACACTTATTCATGCACACATTCATGCACACACACATTCATTCACTCATGCACACATTCATTCACTCATGCACACATTCATTCATTCTCGCACACATTCATTCACTCATGCACACACTCATTCATTCACACACGCACACACTCATTCACACACGCACACACTCATCCATTCACACGTACACACTCATTCATTAATGTACACACTCATTCATTAATGCACACCATACACACGCACACACACATTCATTCACTCATGCACACATTCATTCACACACACATTCATTCATTCATGCACACATTCATTCACTCATGCACACATTCATTCACTCATGCACACATTCATTCACTCATGCACACACTCATTCACTCACACACGCACTCATTCATTCACACACGCACACACTCATTCATTCACGCACGAACACATTCATTCACGCACGAACACACTCATTCATTCACGCACTCATTCATTCATTCACGCACACACTCACTCACGCACTCATTCACTCACGCACACACTCATTCATTCATTCACGCACACACTCATTCATTCATTTACACACGCACACACTCATTCATTCATTTACACACGCACACACTCACACATTCATTCACACACGCACACATTCATTCATTCATTCATTCCCACACACCCTCATTCACACATTCATTCACGCACGCCCTCATTCACACATTCATTCACGCACGCCCTCATTCACACATTCATTCATACACGCACGCCCTCATTCATTCACACACGCCCTCATTCATTCACACATTCATTCACACATTTATTCATACACGCACGCATTCATTCATTCATTTATTCATTCACATTCATTCCGACACACATTCATTCACGCTCCCACTCATTCAGTCACATTCATTCACACACGCACACTTGCACTCACTCACATTGTCGCACACTTGCACTCACATTGACGCACACTTGCACTCACTCACATTGACGCACTTGCACTCCCTCATATTGACGCACACTTGCACTCCCTCACATTGACGCACACTTGCACTCACTCACATTGACGCACACTTGCACTCACTCACATTGACGCACACTTGCACTCACTCACATTGACGCACACTTGCACTCACTCACATAGACGCACACTTGCACTCACTCACATTGACGCACACTTGCACTCACTCACATTGACGCACACTTGCACTCACTCACATTGACGCACACTTGCACTCACTCACATTGACGCACACACTCGCTCACTCACTCACTCACTGTCCCTGCTTTTTCTGTCCTGTCAATCCTCTTTCCCTCACTATCCTTCCAAGATGCATGTTCTGCATCCTACTTTAATTTTGAAATCTTAAGATTTATCAATTGTCATTAACTTTTGTAAGAGGTTAGTCCGAATAAACTTGCTTAGTTTTACATTTATTTTAGCTTATTTTCCTTTTATCCATTATCCGATAAGAATTGTCAGCACACTAATATATTATTTCTTGCGAACTTAGTTCAGCCAACGCAATTCGCCAATTTTTTTAATATCGTAACCCAGAGTTTCTCAACCTGTGGGGCGCGACGCCCAAGGGGGGCGGAGAGCGTTTGCAAGGGGGGGGGGGCGCAAGAAAAATTAAAGAGCAAGTAGTGATGCATGTTTTTAAAAAAATCTTATTTATTCTCATTTTTACTCAAAAATATATCCATTTTTGCTTAAAATATTCAAACTTTACTGATAACATTGTTTTGTAAAAAATTCGATTAAATGTTCATTTTTGGATTATAAAGCTGAATGTTTGCTGAAAAGTGTGTGTGAGGGGGGGCGCCACCGTAAGTTAGCCTTTATTTGGGGGAGGGGGAAGGTTTAAAGGTTGAGAACCCTTGGTTACCCTAACCGAGTTATTTAACAAAATTGAAGAATTGTTTCAGCACGTTTTTCTTAAATATATTACACAGGAAAAGGTTTAATTTACAAGTCTAGCTAGGAGTGCTCTCATGATATAATCAGCAGCTGAGATCTTGTTCAATATCTAATGATGATAGGTAGACTATATTTTGGGACTTGCGACAACCTGTTCCAAAATGAAATCCAGACTTGATTAAATTATTCAAACACATTTTCCGTTGCGTTACAATTTCTGTGTTACGACATGTCTACACGAGGGACACCTGCCTACAAGGTAGAGCGCCTTGGTTATAAATTTTTAAAAGGGCTCCTACTCGTTTTCATGCTACATCTGCAGAAAACCGACCGTTAGAGCAACGGCCGCGCGACTGGCCCAAACTCTAAGGCCCTTCATATTTCAGCTATCTACCTTGTTCAGTATCTTATCCACACGCCCGTGTTGAGGCACTTATCCGTCGTACACATATTTAAGGAAGGGTTAATCAATTCTCTCCCTTCTACTCAAAGAAGAGTTCAAAAAATTCCCCTTCATTGCTCAACGTCACTTCCCTTCACGGATCTTTGAATGCCTCTCTGGCCGGCACAGCGAGCCATTCAAAGACCCCCCGTACGGAAGCAATGATGGACACAAAAGGGGGGTATTCCATCGCCTTGAGTCTGCGAAGAAGGAAAATTAACAGTTTAAAGAGAGAAAAGGTTACAGTGTTCCTCAATGGTTGTACAACGAGGTACACGCATAACACTGCATTGCAGTATAAATTTCTTGCCCATTATCTCCCTTTCCTATCTTCACACCTCTCCATCATAAAGTAGTGATGCTTGTGGTTAAAACTGTTGAAACAATAAATTATGAGATAACAATGCTCGAGTGAAGTTGCTAACAAGATTTGTTCATTTTCATTTTAATTATTTTTGGTTGATATTTCCAATAGTATAGTCAGAATGAGTTTACAGCCCTCTCAGAAAAAACTGGAATGCAATGCAATTTAATAAAAATTAAAAGAATTTTCTATTTTTAACGGGAGTGTTGTGGTCTATGTGTTGACATATAAAAATGACTTCTAGAAATATTTTTTAAAATGTACTGTTGGAAACATGTGTAAGTTACTTTACCTCATTCGTAAACAAAACTTTATACGTCAACTTAAAGGGTAATTTTTAACTTAGGACCACACACTTGCCTAAACACTTGCTTCCGACCGAAATTTTTTCGACCCTACGTGTTCGCCCTTAAGATGTTACTTAAAACTGCGGGACCTTAATCCATTTCTCTCTTCCGATAAAGAAGTTAGCCTGTTTAATGTGCACTGCAACCTCAGAATAAAGAAAACAACCGTTGATGGTCCAATATCGGCATCAGTTTCTCCGAGTAGCCAAGATTTGATCTTAAAAAGGTTTTTCTGCCTATCAAAATTATATACAAATACGTATCTTTTCGCCATTTTATGTTTACTCATTTCAGGCCTAGAGATAATGACTACAATCTCATCATGTAACCCGAGGATACGCCACTGAATATCTGAGGCATAAAAAGCTGTGCTTACGATATTTGACGTGAGGCAATTTCAGTCCTTAACAGAATACTTTACTATGATCAAGAGAGGGTTAATTACCCCGGGGAGTCTGATTATAAATGCTTATTAAAAGTTCGCCATCCAAGGCACCCCATCGTGTAGACTTTTCATAATACAAAACGCTCATTGTAAATACTTAACAGTGTAAAGAGAAGATCAGTATGGCAATTTGGATAAATGTCTCAGTCAAAAGCGAAACCGTGATTAATATTAATCATGTAATGAACTATAAAAAACTATCGATTTAATTAATTTATTTTAGGAATAATTACTTTGAACTAACTACCAAGTTTAGATTAAACTTCAGAAGTGGGCGTGTAACTTAAAGCACCAACCAAAGGGCACGTGTAACTTAAAGCAGCGTTTCCCGACCTGTGGGGTGCACCCCCTAAGGAGGGCGCAGAGCGTTTTCGGGGGTTGGGGCGAGAAAAACAAGTGACACTGCCTGCTTAATGTTCTTATTTATTCTTATTTTTACTCAAACATGTTTATTTTCGCTTTAAATGCCTATCAAATTTAACTGCTAACATGTTGGAAAGGCGAATATACGTTCTTTGTTGAACAATAAAACAATGTATGCTGAAAAATGTTACAGGGGGAACCACGGTAAGTTAGCCGTTGTTGGGAAAGGGGTGACATTAAAAGGTTGGGAACCGTTGGCTTAAAGGATTCTACGGAAGCGAATAACATTAAACCATCAAGTACATTTACCCCCCCTGTTTATTCTTCGGTTAATTTGCCCGTTTACTGCTTTGCGCTCCGTATATTTTTTCTGGCGATAACAAATGCATTCCGTCTTGCCTGCTGCATTTGTGAAAAAAATTTGCGTATGTCGCAAGTAAGCTTTGGGTACTTCAATTTTCAAGTGAAATATTTAAGAAACTATTTTTCGTAAACTTCAATAATTTTATAAATTATTATTGAAATTATAGAAAGCTACTAGACGCCCCCATGGGATAAATGTTTTTCCATTCAACATGTTACCATGGACTTATCTTTCTGAAAACAGCGCATATTGGCGTCGAGAAGCTGTCATCCGAACAGAATGGGAAAACTATAATATACTTAATGGAGGAAATTTTTGTACAGAAATAAGCTACCAGAATTTAGTGAAATTCGTGGTCTTATATACGACCGAGTCAAATGAGATAGCACAACAGCTTATTTTCAATCTGGATTAAAAGTTAACATTTTACTAGTAGTAATGCCACTTGCCATATTCCTCCGTCACGGAGCATTTTCCCTTTCAGTCTAAAACAACGCAAATCAATACAACGACCAATTAATGGAATTATGTGGGTCGGGGCAGCTAGTTTAAATTTCTCTCCATTTTATGCAAGTGAAATTTGATTTCATTTTTTTATTTAATTTTTTCTTCTCGGGGGGTCACCCTTTCCGCTCACAAAAAATAAGTTTAAAGATGTCATGCACCTTTAGACAGGAACTTTAAGCCGAGTAATCGTAAGACTCATTGCAGGCTTGACACTGTGTTTGGTATAGGAAAGACTTCTCCCTAAACGAATTTAAGATTTTTTATTGCTTTAAAATTAACGTTTAGTGCAAAATATCATTCATCTAAGTATTCACTCAAATTGAAATAAACTAATCATACCGTAACGCATTCTCAAAACAATTGTTTACACGATTATTTTCAGACTAGGCAAATTTCATGAGATTAAATGTTAAAACATTTTGGATTGGAAAATTTATAGTTAGAATTGTTAAACGATTTCATAAGTTATACCGAGTCATACCGAGTAAAAATAGTTTAAAATCCTTAAAACTTACTCTGAAGTTTTGCTTTTGCGGTTAAATAAGAACTAAAATTTGAGAAAAAACTGAATACAACATTATCCATTTTGATTAACAGGTTCATGTGAAGGTTATATTTTGTCAGTCAAACCGAGGCATATTAATCTAACTCGTTACTATCTGCTAGGGCAGTCTAGAATCGACCAATACCAAAATGCGACGGTTCGTGTATTTGAAGAGGCGTGGGGAGGGGAATGTTGCTAAAGGCCAACATTTGCATAACTAAATTCCATGAAAGTTTCTCTGATAAGACCCTACATTTGAACTTTCATCTTGCACATCCATTAATATCAAAAATTAAGATTTAAAATTTATCCAAAGCAAATACAAGCAGGGTTTGTTTATAGACAGAAGAAAAATAGTATAACTTTACGTCTTTGCAATGATAGTAGTAAATAAAAGTTAATAAAACGTTTTGATAAGTGTAGTGGTTAGACGAAATTAGTGATTTTCAGCTAGACTGGTGGATTAGTTTTGTCGAACTTCTGGTTAGCATTCTAACGCAATAGAGCAAGAGCCAGCGACCGCCAGACCTTCGTCATAGTATAAAAGCTGAAACTTTCTCTGCGCATACCCCCCAACAGAGGTTGGAACAATCGGCCACTATAAAGTTAGGAGGATCGTGGCTTTGTCAGGTAACAGGTGGCAAAGGTGTATAAAATTGCCGAAAATTTCGTCATTTCATAAAGCTTAATTTTTTTATATGTTCTTCTTCGCAGTACTAGAAATCACTTTATCCCTTGTCGGACATTTTTCCATCGTGGCAAACCCCCGCCAGACAACCCCAAAGTCTTGAAGAACGTAAATCTATTACGAGCGCGCTGCAAGGAAGTTTGCCACGATGGAAAAGTGTTTGGCAAGGGATCAAGTGATTTCTAGTACTGCGAAGAAGAACATATAAAAAAATTAAGCTTTATGAAATGACGAAATTTTCGGCAATTTTATACACCTTTGCCACCTGTTACCTGACAAAGCCACGATCCTCCAAACTTTATAGTGGCCGATTGTTCCAACCTCTGTTGGGGGTATGCGCAGAGAAAGTTTCAGCTTTTATACTATGACGAAGGTCTGGCGGTCGCTGGCTCTTAGACTACAAAGAAAGGCAAAGCCTTCTCAGTTAATCTATGGAGCATCGCGCACTGGTATGCATTAGGTGGTAAATGATATACAGATTTATCACACATACAATGGCAAAATATCGATCGATGAATTCTAACTTCAAATGTAATTTCCAGAGCATTTTCAGTTTTATGTGCAAGCGCAATTATTGCCGCTCATGCAAGTAATTGCAATGACTACTTCAGAGTAAATGATAAATTAGTAGAATGTACTTAAAGGTCCTATTTCATATTTTCTGCCTTCCTGCAGATAAATTATCTACCGCATTGGAACGATTTATGCATTTTTTTTAATCCTGCTGCAAATTTCCAAACACTATTCAGATCCTTACGAGAAAGTTTCAGAGTTCTGAGAATTAATTCAAGAATTATTTCAAGCATATAGATAATATCTTATCCTGGGCTTGACACTGGGATTGACTTTTCAAGTCATTGCGTGGTTGCTAGGAGAAACAGCATCACCAAGCTTTGCTAGTGGGAGTAAACGCTTGGTGGGAACATTAAAGGAAGTTTTGGGACCTAACTTTCTTATAGTCAGATTTCGTATTTCAATAGCTTTAAAATTTTTGTGGACAACAGGGATCATTTTGGGAAATTGGTTCAGTAGTATTTCAGCCTTTGAAACATTTCAACACGTTTTTAAATACACTAGCGGTTGCCCAGTGGTCGAGTTTGAACCCAATTTATTAAATTTATAAAAAAAAAAAATTGAGCTTTACATAAATTCTTTAGCCAACGAGTCTTCTATAATTTAAAAAAAATTTGTCTTATTACGTCAGTTGGGCCCTTGTAGGAGTATGCCATTATGGCTTGTAGAGTTATTTGAGAGATGCAAACGATAGGAAAAATTAGGTACAGCTTACGTAAGCCATATTTAAAATACATTGACAGTTTTCGTATATCTAGAAGCCCTTTTTGTAATAGTTGCGCAAAGAGGTAGAAAGGGAATTGTCAGACTATTTTTATCATTGAAAGAAAGTCTTGGAACTAAAAAAATCTTGCTTTAAGCTATCCTAAACATAACTTTTCAAGTGTTTTCGTCGCCTCAAGGTGCATCGTGAAATTGCCAAGTATTAAGGATGCTAGAACGAAACTGCGATTTCATAATTTATCGATGTTTTCATAATTTATCTATGTTCAGAATTAACGGTCATACGAACCGTTAATTCTGAAATTGTCCAAAAACAGCAGTGGGGTGGGATATTGTTGCTTTTTCCGTCTTCAATAATTCTTTTTTCAGATCCCAAAAGTATCTGCTACCGGTAAATTATAAACTACTTCGTAACAAGGATTGCTGTGTTAATAGTTAATAATAGTTTGGAACAGAGGACTTTTTAACCCCGACATCTGAACTATTGTGCGATAATCATTAAAACGTTTCTAAAGTAGATATTTGTCCACATTTGTAAATTCGAAAAGAAAAACTAATATTTATTTCCATACAATCCTGAATATTTAAGCAGATTTAAGTTGGTATTAAATAATCTAGTCATTTAAAAAATTAGTTAATTTTTTTTGAAAACCTTAAGTATATAAGATACAAACTCAGCTCATTAATAGGGAGAAAAGCGAAACGTTTTACTGCTTTTAATACAGTAACCATTAAATCTAATATATATGAACCCTTAAGACAGTTAAATTCGCAAAAATATTTTGGAAATTAAAAAACCGAAATGCAGTCATTTAGCAGCTCTGGAAAAGGCTTTTGAATGGGCAAAAATGTAAAGGAGATATTTTAATAATATTGTTTTGAATCTATTCAGGAGACACTATACATACTTTCGAATCAAACTTGAGCAAACGGGCGATAATCATTTGTAACCCGTCGAAAAATGAGTAAAAGCTTAATTCCACTAAATAGTCAACAACAATAAAGAATCTTCGTTTCTCCCTTAAATGCTCAATTTAATTTTCCAGTGAATCAATCTTATGAAAAATATCAAACACATGAATGAACTACTTAAAATCCCGAATAACGAAGATGTAATGCCAGAAATTCGTGCCAGAGAATGTATATCCCGCAATTTATAACGTCACGTCTTTAACTGCCGTAAGAGAATCCAGGTTACTTAAGTGAATTCATTTAATAGTTTTCAAACTGAAGACATTTAAATTCAAGAAATTTTACATATGTCATTAAGTAGTAACATAACCCTACTGTTACAAAAAATTCCTGGTTCCGCCACTGATTAGTTAGTGCTTTGAGCAATTTTTTAATCCTTATTCAGTGGGATTTAAATTTTCCAATTTAGGTACTTTACCTGAATTTGAAATGGGCTACTTCAAAAACTCTGCGAAACTTCTCAAAGCCGGCCTCTGAACAAATTAGATTTTCTCGAGTACTAAATTGAGATTATTGCCGAGATATTTGTGTAAGTGCCAGGGCTTAATTTGCATAGGAGCTCAGCTCCTGTACTTATTCAGCGATTTTTACAGTTTGGGAAGAAGACAACTGAACTCATGAATTTTGCACCCTTTTCCAGTTTTTTTAGTGCAGAAAATTTATTTGGGGGGCGAGGAGGAATCCTTCAAATTATGACCGGTAATCTGCAAAATTCTAAAATCTGCGCAGGGTCTCCCGAGCTGTGCAGATTTTGGGTATTCTGCCTATTTTCATATATATTTTAAGCTAATTTCAGATTACTTCATCGCACTGTTTTGTCAAATATCATTACACGGGAAAATCAGATTTGTTTTATTTGAATGTGCTACTTACGCTGAGATTACGCCCGCACTGCAGGCTTACAGTCCGCCATTACGTATGAACGTAACCTCTGGGGAACATTAGATAGCCTGCACTTTCTGACAAGAAATTAAACTCTAAAGGAAAAGCCAGTCCTAGAATACGAAAACAATAGTTCCGCCACGCGGTTAAATATGTCCCTACTCAGTTAACGTCATGAGTAAGCGATTTTCCATTATATAGAAATTGAAGGGTACAAAAAATCACCTGCACAGAATAAACATACTAGCAATTAAACGGGGGAAAATACCAGATACACCATAATACTTTGGGCAGTGGAGTTGAATCGAAAGTGCTGCAGCAATGCTGTAGCAGAATAAGATTGGCTCTAGTGGCATATAATTTACCTCTATTACGAGGTAGAGAGGGTTTCCAGACAATCGGCAAAATAGGTCAATTTTGTAAGTTATAAAGAATTTATTGTGCGGTTTAATCGCCAACACCTTCCCAGTTTTTATATAAATTTTCGATAGTGCGTGTTAGTGTAGTTATGATGTGGGCCCCAAAATGTGAAAAATCATTCAAATGTTCCTTTATACTGTAACCAGGACTCATTTAAATACCCTGTCAGAAAGCAACTGTGGGCACAGGAGGAGAATCTTCTGCCAAGTCACCGCGAAAACAGGAGTTAGCATGTTAGAGGAAATATTTTTAATGACTGCTCTCACCTCAGTAGTTTTATTAATCTTGAAATGAGTCACTAATGTTACTCGCACTATTTTAAACAGACATTTTTTTATAAACCAATAAAATTGTTTAATTTTAAATAAATTGACGCTGCGACTGCCTGCAGCACTTAAGATCTACATAGCATGCTAGTTATTATAAAAGCAACACATTTCTAAAAGTTATTATAAAAGCAAAACATTTCTTTCACAAGCCATTTTATGAATATCTAAAGAATATTTACAAACACCAGTACTTAAAGCTATTACTACCGATTTGACAATCTAAATACAATGAAATAAATAACCAAGAATTTCCTGCTGAAGCTGAACAGCTATGAATCAGCATACTGTGACAAGTTCAATACCTCGTCCTATCCTAGTTTTAACTTTCTTAGACATAAAGGGGGCTAGTTACCCTCAACTAAAATGCGCTGAATTTTTGACTTACTTTCAAACCTACCCTATGCCTTTAAACCAAAACTATGCATAACTTTTTTTCTTATAAGTGGTTCCTATATTATTCATAATTCCATTATTATGGAAGTAAAATTTTATTACAGTTAATATCGTTTATTTAAGGTATTTTGGCAGATATAAAGATAGGACACTAAACTTACCGCGAGAAAACTCACCGAATAAATACATTTATGTACAATAAAGACATTCCATTTTTATAAACACAATATAGTAATGACCAACATCTAAAAAAAAATTAGATTTTTTATCACACAACTCATTAGGAAAAATTATAAAAATTACTTATTTTAATAAATACAAAATCAGGTGCAAGTTAGGGATATTAATACCGAACACGAATCCATACAACATTATGACATGAATTGTGTTATGCTGTTTAAAGCATAAAATTAAGGAAGTTCAAATATTTAAAAGATTAAATACTTCTATTTTTAGAAGGCTGCAACTACCATTAAGAATCGGACAACCTTTTATACAAATAAAAGTTTAAGATTACTTCTAAACATATTGTAGTCAAAGAAACAAACTTTCAGACCCTGCATCTGAAATTGAGGATGAAAATTACCTACATTTTTGTACAAGATAAATGTCATTTGTGCACAGAAGAAAAATAAGTTTCCTCGAAAATGTAATAATCGGGATATTTATTTCATCTTTTAAATTTAAACTATATCGCAAAATAAGTTACTCAATTCAAGAGAAATCATCTAATCAAGTCTGAAAGTGAAACATTTGTCAAAAATACATTACTAATGATGGAATTTATGAAGTTATCATAAAATATCCAATTCATACTATTATACCAGTGTTAAAAATCATTAACCTATGTCACTACAGTCATTTGAAGCACAAAACAAGAAACAATGGAATACCCAAAAAGCCAGTCTCAGCACGACAGACTTATAATTTCGTAGTATTTTTTAAATATTCAATTTAAACATTTATCCAAGAGCTACAAAAATTCTCAGGCAAATTCAAGATAAATTTTCAATTCAATCAGTGAGGCGAATTAGTATGAAGAAGGTTTGGCTTTTCGAAACTCCATGTAAATTAAAAAACCTGGGCGACCCATTTGGTTTACCTGGTACATACAAGGGACACAATCAGATTCACAAACGGGATTGAGAATTAATGTGTCCGTTGATGTTCCAGATCATTTACCCAGGCATTACTAACCATATCCAGGGTCTTCATCTGTACGAAGTCTTCACTTGAGAGTTGAAAAACAATTTTCGTGCGATCCCAATTTGTAAATTCTTGCAATTCCAGCCTGTGTTGCGAATTTTACAACTGCCTCCCTCCTCGGCCATGGTGGGGCAGAAGGCGACCAAATAATAGTTGCGATTAAAGAATTTGTTAATAGACATTTCGTTGCCTTGATAATTTTAAAGCCACTTTATGCGGAAAGCAATACAAGTTAAAATATTGCCGCTATCAGGTTTGTTTAAAGGATTGTCCGTTTTACATTTATATACACTAAAATTTTAAATAGTTCCAGCATTAATCGTAATAAAATAGCCACTATCTGAAAACAGTGGTAGACTTCATTCTACTCCAGTCCCCCCCCAATCACTATTTTGGAAGTACTATACTTGCACGTTGTTTAGAAAATTAATTTTATTTCCTCCATCACAACAAGCTATTTTTTTAAACCACGTCTCTAAAATTTTACTTTTTAAAGTAAAAATTAAAAAAAATTATACAAATAAACATTTTAGATAATTTGAAGTACACCGGATGATTTGTAAATTAATTTTAATATAATTGCTTCAAATCAAGCTATGGAAACCTATGCGTTTTAAAATATATTTAATAAATAATTTATACTTTTCTTTAGTATGAAACGATGAAGTTACTCAGCCTCTAAAATTAAAGTTCTAAAAGCAACCAAAAATTTCAAAGCCCATAAATTCATTATACGGAATTGTTTTACTCACATTAGACATCAAGGGTCCAGCTCCTAGATCAGATTAAAACCAGAACGAAGCATCGTCCGAAGGGAAACTACATGGCTTGGGACGAAACTCCGGAAACATCTACTCATCACCCTGAAAAATAAACAGGAATTCCCCACAAAAGAATAAGTAGAAAAAAACCATGCATTATCAAATATTAGTAGGTTTCTTTTGTTGTAAAATGAGTGAAATTTGCTTTGGATTTAATATTGACTGATGAATACTAGAATTCAAATACAAAGTATGTTTCCCCCCCCCCCCCCCAAAGTTACGAAGATCAAATTTTTTCGCGAACACTTATGAAGTTTTTGTCCCTACCCAATATACTATCTTAACTTCCAAAGGACTAGATACACTAAGGTTATCCCATTTATGCCTAGTGTCCCTTTTTTGGGACGGCATTTTCGCTATTAGTCTAAAACGTTATTTTTCCTAGCCTTTATTCATGAGTATTGAGCCTCAACTCTACAAAATATTTTAACATGACCAAGTAGGATGTTGCTATTTCGATTTTTATGCATAATGATTTTAAAAGAAATCATCCCTTGTTCAAGAAGTTGACATCAGGCATATATCTATTATTTCTGTTATCAGTAAAAATCAAAGAAAGTCTCAAAAATATCCAGGCACAAATGGGTTAAAAAGATATCAAATACATTAAAAAGCCCATGATCAAACTTCGGGCAATTACCAGTTTCGTCAACTACCGATAAAAATAGTACCAGAACTTGCATACAGCAAGTTACGAAATCTAACCCATCACAGTGATTTCGTGTTTTGAGATTTCTCTCCAAAGCTGAATACCGAACACCATATAATAAATAAAAATCAACTAACTAAACATAAAATAAAAATCAACTAAACTTTAAATGCAGTGCACAAAAATGTATATTTAATTTGAATGTACAAGATTAAATTCGCAAGTCTTCACTGTATTAAATATATCACTCTCTCGCTCGCATACAGTTTAGCTGTATGCCTATCGCAAGCCAAAATTAAAACACATGAAACTCCAAATACCTTTACAATATTGGATGACATAATATAGGTTACCATCTAAAGTTCCCAGCGACATTGTATGTGTAACCATACCAAGTAATTTCCTATAGCTAAGTAAATTTTACAGGTCATACGCGGTTCATAATGAGATAATTTTAAAAGCTATAAAATAACTTCAGCATAATAATAAGTTTTGTACCTAACAAAACTAGGCAAACGTAGAAAAAATAATTCCTAGAATTTTAATTCGTGCGTACCCTTTAACCTCTCATCAAAGTACACAAAGTTACAGAGAATTACTTTTATCTCCCTGTAACAGCATACTTACATCTTAGCATACATGCATTGTTATATGAACTACATATATTATACGTATATATATATACAGCTTACCAAGGGGACCCGACAGAACAATCCTTTGTCAATTCAAATAATCCTCAAGTTGTCCAGCAAAGTAGCAGACGAAAATCCATAACTACGCAGAGAGGACACAGATCGGTTCGGAGTTAAAGAAGAAAATGATACCACTTTGGAATGAACCAATCCCGGAGTCGCGTATCATAATGGTATTCTAAATTTTCTGCTCATGGAAAAAGGAATATGCAAATTTTCAATTTCAAAGTGCCGACTTCCTGAAAGACGCGAAAGCATTGTTTGGGTCAACATGAACGTGACGTCACACAGCGAAAGAGCCAATCCGCGAGACGCGTTATAATGATATTCTAAATTTTTTGTCCATACAAAAAAGAACATACAAATTTTCAATTTCGGTAAAAAAAAATAAAAAACCATGGGGTTAGTATAACCGAACGTCCAGCAAATTTAAACTTATTGGAGTTTTTGAAAGACGCGAAAGCATTGTTCGTGTCAGCAAGAAAGTGACGTCATCTAGCGAAAGAGTGGCTCTGAGGATGCGTTTGATAATGATTGCTGTGGATGCAAAAAAGAATAAGTAAATATGACTATCAAAAGAAACCATGGTGCTTGTACAATCGAACAACCTCTAAATTCCTGCTTCCAATAGTCCTTGGAAAATGCGAAAGCAACTCCTGAACAACAGATATTGGTACACCCTCTCAAAAATGTATTCGAGTATTAGCGAAATTTCTGATTTTAGCTACTACGAATAATTAATTTTTTGAAAACCAGCAACACTGAAGAATTATAATTATTTATCAATTATTCTACATGATTTGCTTTTCATGAAGAATAACATTTATATAAGGAACTGATATTGTCGTAAATTAGCATGTAACATTGGCTAGGCCTAGGGGTGGGCAAAATATTTCCTGTTGTAGAAAATATTTTCAAATAGGTGATACCTGTTTTTTCTTGATTTTCTGGGGGGACAATGGGCGATTCGTTCATTTTAACCAATTAAGTTTATGGGAACCGACATAAAAAAATTTGACTTACGCTCGATTAGGGCTCTATTCTGCCACGTTTGCTTCAGCAAACGTTTGGATGTGTGACATCAAATTGACGTTTTTTGCAACCTGCTAACGTATGCTGGTATTCTAGGGCAATTCCGCCTACCGAATATTTACATCTAGAATACGTTCCAAATTACGTCACAAATCCGAACGTTCGCAGAATCGACCCCTACTTCTTTGAGATGGATGCGCAATCATCCTGTAACTTCAATCGAATAGCATTTTAGGTGTTCAAGCTCCAGTTCCCTCTATTCTATTCAAACACATTGCATGTAATACAGATCAATCTATTCGTCACGCAGTAAGCGTTACTCCTCTGGTTGCTAATATGCTCTTCGGAATGCTGTTGTTGGGTACATTCGTAAATTACAAACTCGTTGCACGAGTTCTCGTAAGAAAACTGGAATGCGTGTGTTTAGTGTTATCAGTGGCTATCAGTTTCTTTTGCAGTTTACGAACAACTTCAGCTTACTTAGTTTCGTCGCCTAGGAGACGTGTTTGTTTACATTTCACGTCTGGTTTAGGCAATAGCATAACGGAAAATTCTAAGGCCCTGATACCGGCCAAGCTTTGATATGTTAAACATAAACTTGTGCCAATTCGACTTTCAAGTATTTTACCACATTACAACGAATTCACACATGATTTTGTTGGATAACATGTAAACTGCAAATATAATTTTAAAAGTTTTGCTCGTGTTAAGAAAACAATCTTGTTTCTGCACCCCAACTTGGGTTCACATAAATTCACGGTTTACGATATGTTCACTTAAAAACAAAGGTTCAATTTGTATATTAAGTACAACAATGAGTTCTTTTTGGAATACAACATTTCTTAATTTTTTTCCCTTTTTACATTCCAAGACGTGCCATATAAGGAATAGTGTAACTATGGGGAAAAAAATCAGATTTCAGGATTTGATGTATTTACACGTTTTGAAATATTCGTAATTCATTTAAGCTATTTTTACAGTTAAGCATGTAATGCATTGTGCGTGTATTCGGGTGAACATGATACCTCCCAAACGGTAATTCGATTGAGCTAAAATTTGTAATGTATACTATAGACCACCATTGAAAGAATGGTAGTGATTTTGGTTTGTACAGGGAGTAGAATATTTTTACAGGGCTATAAAAAGGAATGCTTATACATTACGGCTTGCGAACGCAAATTTTTGAAAGCGCGCTAGCGTCTGAATGTTGCATTCGATTGAGCGCAAACTGAGTATGTACATTATAAGTCATACGACATAAATAGTTTTTTTTTTAATTATTTTTTTTTATTTTTAGAACTGGTAGTTTGTTCATACATTCCAAAAATGACTTCTACATTACGGCTTACAGATGTAAATCAGTATAAGTGCTCTAGTGCCTTAATGGTGCATTCGAATTACGTAAAATTTCGCATGTATATTATAGGCAACCGACACAATACTTACATAGTTTTTTCTGAGTGTAGAGCATAGTTTTTGTACTGGGATAAAAAAAGAATTCTTATACATTACAATTTATAAATGCAAACTATTTAAAATATACTAATGACTATATGGTGCATTCAAATGAACTCACATTAGGCACGAATATTATAGATCACTGTCTTACATACTGCACAGATTTCAGTATGTATATAGCTCACAGTTTTTATAGGAATAATTATACTTGTACATTGCAGCCTATACACGAAATTATTTGAGGAATTATTAAAAATACATTATTTCTGCTTTTAATGATCGACGCAGGGCTTAGTCTACAGCGCATAGAGTTTCAGCATTAAAAACGGAAGTAAGAGAGATAAAAGAAACTAGAAGAAAAGTTTTTTATTGAAAAGTAACAAAAGAATCTGAATTTAATAAAAAACGCCCTTCAAAATTATACAGATATGTATTTAAAAAAATAGCTATATCGAAGTATATAGTGTCGCGGAATGTAACAAATATTACTAATTTTGAAATATTACATGCATTAAATCTTCCACTGATTCTTTTCGAAATAGATAAAAACTTTTTTGCAGTGTGTCCTACTTAACAAATTCGATGTCAGTGATTTCTTTTTTAACCCATTTATGCCTAGTGTCCTTTTTTTGGGACGGCATTTTCGCTATTAGTCGAAAACGTTATTTATTTTTCCTAGCCTTTATTCATGAGTATTGAGCCTCAACTCTACAAAATATTTTAACATGACCAAGTAGGATGGTGATATTTCGATTTTATGCATATTGATTTTAAAAGAAATCATCCCTTGTTCAAGAAGTTGACATCAGAAATTTATCTATTATTTCTGTTATCAGTAAAAATCGAAGAAAGTCGCAAAAATATCCAGGCACAAATGGGTTAATATGAAATTTTATGTCTGCTTACAGTTAGTTTTTATCGTTTGGATTGTTCTTTTCGCCTGCGAGAATACTAATTATACACTCTATATTATTTTGTTCTTCATAGAGAAAAAGTTAATCACGAAACCCGAGAACTGAGATGCTTGGGGATTATTTTAAATGTTAATCGCATGGAAGATACAAAGATGTTTAGCAAAATGAATAGCCAAATGATATCCAGATGTCGTCAGTGCGGACATTTTCATTCTGTAGGACATTCTGTATTGAGGAGATGAATTGTCTTTGTTCAAATAGTGCATTAAATAACCAATGAAACTCGGGGTAAATTTACTTGATTAGCGTGGCATTTCAGAAATGTTTAGATTCTTAAAAGGAATCCTTCATAATTTCCAGTATTTCAGTACATTTCCATCGGAGCACTGTTTGAATATTAACAGATATCATTTAAAAGTAATGCACGTGATGTAAAGATGATTTTAGAGGCGTAGCTAGGATTTTCAGCGACTGCGGACAGCTGAAGATTTTACGCCCCCTCCTAATTCCCAAAATGCAATGGAGAAGGTTTTGGCGCCCCTTGCGGGGACAGATGCCCCTCTTTGACCTCCCGCCCCTAGCTACGCCTCTGCATGACTTATTCATATTTCACTAATTTTCATTATGACGCGGGTAATTATTAAGAAAAATGTTCCAAAAGTAAGTTTATTTTTTTTTAAGGGGAGATGATGCATCAGGTGAAACAGACAATCGCGATGAGAATGCACTAGAGATGAGAATTCACTGAGAACGCACTAGAAAGCAGCCGATCCCGGGACCCGGGTCGGGCGGGCTCGGGAGAAATTGAAACATTATTATCATTATTATTTGATAAACTTGAATATATAGAAAGCGCATTGAGAGTTTGCTACTATAATTGCCTTTAATTTGCACAAACAGCAAAATGTATGGTATTCTATCAATGAAGTAATTGACTTTTATTCATCTAATAGTGGAATTTTCGTGCCCGGGCTCCGACTTAAAATAATATCGCTCGGGCGGGCTCGAATTAAAAGTACCCGGACTCGGGCTTTAAAAAATGAGTCCAGACTCATCTCTAGAATGAACACCTATTGCTGGTTCAACGACAGAAAGAGAATCGGCACCGTCAGAATAATGCATGTACAGAGAGGAGTATCAGCAGGCCGGCGCGGCGTACCCGAGGCTATTCAAGTGCAAATTGTGATAGCAGACAGACGTGCGGCAGTCACAGTATGGCCGCCAATGGAAGTGCGTAGCGTTGTTATCCTGTCTGATTGTGGCCACTGGACGAAAACGCAAAACAACACACACGAAGGCGGACACAAGATCAGGTGAAACAGACAGATTCGTCGCTTCGAATGGAAGAGGTCGCATCACCCGGCATAAAGCCCTGATCTTGCCCCATCGGATTTCCACCTCTTCTCTGTTTTGAAAGACGCTTTCTCGAGAGTGCCTTACAAAATAATGTCGAGATTAAGCAGGTTATGAGACAAATTCCTTCCATCACAGGCAGGGGCAGATTTGCCGGGGACTGGGCAAAAGCTTCATTGGGATCCCCCTCTTTCGAAAACTTTTTTTGTAATTTACCAAATTTTGAAACTTAAAGAATAATTTGGGGGGCCCTCTTTTTTTCTGGGGGACCGGGCGCTTGCCCCGAGTACACTCCCGGAAATCGGGTCCTGATTAGAGATGAGTTCGGGCTCATTTTTTGAAGCCCGAGCCCGAAGACTTTTAATCCGAGCCCGCCCGAGCCCGAGCAATATTATTAAAGTTGGAGCCCGAGCCCGCCCGAGCCCGAAATTTCAGCTAAA
Organism: Cheiracanthium punctorium; assembly: GCA_038373885.1. NCBI lineage: Eukaryota > Metazoa > Arthropoda > Arachnida > Araneae > Cheiracanthiidae > Cheiracanthium > Cheiracanthium punctorium. The sequence continues at coordinate 288,841 of JAWZYV010009677.1, forward strand.
GACAAATAAAATTAACTACTTCATTAATAGGATACAATAAATTTTGGAGCTTCACACATCTTCTAGTCCCCCGTGCCGCTATTTTTTAAAATAAGTACGTCTATTTATCCCATGAATCACTTTTTAAAATCTGTTTCAAGGAGTATGTTCAACAAAGGAGCAATTTTTCACGAGCCCGAGCCCGCCCGAGCCCGAACGCAATCGTGAATTACAGAGCCCGAGCCCGAGTCGGGCCCGGGCTCGGGCTTTCGGGCTCGGGCTGAGCCCGTCTCATCTCTAGTCCTGATCACAGAGCACCGAGTTTCACTAGAGTGGTTTCTTCAAACTGATTGCACGCTACGACAAATGTCTCACAGTGTTGGTGATGATTATTTCTAAAAACAGATTGAGGTGTCTAATTCATTTTGTCAATGTGTATTTGTTTTTGCAATAGTATGAAAAAAGTTTTAGTATGAAAAAAAATTGCGAAACTTACTTTTATAACATTCCTCGTATAAATAAGCATCATTTAAATAAAGCTCCGCTTAAAAAGTTTATTCGAACAATCTCTTTAAAAAAAATAAAATGAAAAAAATAAAGACAAAACATTGTCACTGCATTTCCAATTTCGTTCACTTCCATTTAATTCATCGTATTGAAGTGCAATTTATTATATTATTCAATTTGAAATCCTTGCGAGTAGTTAAATCTGTGATTCTTTAACTCTTCTTCTGATATCTTAATTAATGATCATCGAGCCATTTCAAAGATACTAATTAACTGACACTAGGTAATGTAATAATAAATGGAGGAGCATATATTCAGGATATTAGTTCTTTCTAAGAAATGTATTTTCTTTCAACTTTTAAAGGCAATGGTTTCCAGTCAATTAGTTTGAAATGTATTCTTTTTTTGTTTTTTAACACGCTTTTATTAGCTTCATCTGTATGTATGTTTGTAAGTTTGTATGCTTGTATGTTTGTAACCGACTCGTTTGAACTCGATTTTGACCCACTTTAAACGGTCAGATTTAATTTAAACTTTGTAGATATATCAAGGATCGATGACAATAAAATAATTTGATAAGTTTATTCCACTATCCTGATTTTAACACGCTTTTATTTATTAGCTTCACCTGTATGTATGTTTGTAACCGACTCCTTTGAACTCAAATTTGCACACTTTAAACGGTCAGATTTAATTTAAACTTTGTACATTTATGAAGAACCGGTGACAATACAATAATTTTATAAGTTTTTCTCATTATCCTGATCAGGATTGCCCGGATTAAATAATTTCCTCATTTCTTATCCTGATTGAAAGTAGAACACTTCCAAAGATTACAATCTTAAGAAAACCCTTTTTAACTGTGGACGTGATCGTATAGTGGTTAGTACATTGCGTTGTGGCCGCAATAACCCAGGTTCGAATCCTGGTCACGGCAGTATTTTTATTTTTACAAAATATCGTGATCCATCACATTACGGAAGTGTTGAGTACAAGAACATATTAAGGCCATTCTTTTTAACACGCTTTTGTTTGTTGATTAGAGACCTATTTTTCCTTTTTAGTGAGGGAGGTAGCATTTAACTGCAGGTTGATTAATACTTTGGTGCACAGCAGGGGCGTAGCAAGGGGGGGGGGGTACAGGGGGCTGCTCTCCCCCGAAATGGGACCCATTACTTAGCTTAAAATTTGATATTTAGCTTACAATTGAACTTTAGCTTTAAATTGGATACCCAGACCACCCCGAAATAAAATCCTGGCTACGCCACTGGTGCACAGTGAAAATAAATTATCTCACAGTTTTTACTTTCCAACTTAGTGTCTTCCTTAGTGTCTTATGAGAGATATCGAAAGTTAAAAATAAATTTTAAATACATACAGTTTAACAAAAACTAAAAAACACGCTTTTATAGCAAATGGAACTAAAAAGTGAAAAATAAAAATATAGTTTAAAAAACAAAAAAAACACGCTTTAGTGATAAATTGAACTAACTAAAAAGCGAAAAATAATTCTTAATATAGAAATAAATTAATGAACGGAAAATAGTATTATGGTGAAAAGAGCGTGGGGTGCTCCCTATATCAGTTATTGAGAATATTCGATCGGTACGATTAGTACAAAAATGATACAAAAAATATAGCAAATAGTACCCCACGCTTTTTTCACAATAATACTATTTTTCGTTCATTAATTTATTTCTATATTAATAATTATTTTTCGCTTTTTAGTTAGTTCAATTTATCACTAAAGCGTGTTTTTTTGGTTTTTTAAACTATATTTAATTCGGAGTATGTGAATATTTAAAATTAATAGTGAAAGTGGACAGGTTTCTGTAAAACACAGGCAAATAAACACCTCGAATAAATGCTGCAGTGTTATTAAAATTTCCTTGTAAAGTTTAATTTCAAATAATTTTATATTAGACACTTTTTAATTTAATCTTATTTGCAATTTTTAAGTATAGATATTTTTTTATATGAAATAACCTGTCAAATTTCAGCAAATCATAGTAATAAATTTCATTAAAACTTCAACATATTTTTTGAAAGTGATTATTAATTATGGCAAGAAGACAACGCATTCTTTCCTAATTGATATGTGATTCTAAATGGTATTGTTTTTCCTGTGCTTTATACTTTTGAAATATCCTGCATTTTTCGTGTTGAACGTAAGCATGCCTAGCGAAAATGGGTTCGTCGTTAAAACGTAAGTTTTATTCCTAAAGCTAGATTTATTAAATACTGTATTTCTGTTGTTAAGCTTTTTAAAATAATTATAAGATGTTCTATAATGCTCATCCAAAAGATTTTTTCTACTGTAACTGTTTCTACTGTAACTACTTTGTACTGTTAAACTGTACTGTATATCTCAAGAAAAGTTTTTACTTTATTGTGACAAAAAATGTATTATAAACAAGCTGAAGTTTATTTTATTTTGCAGTTTTGTAATTCAAGCAAACGTTTGTCCGAATCATATTGCTTGTTGATTTCGATAAAAACATTTTTTTTTGTTCCATTCATATATCTGTACCGTACCAGAGTGCCATTAAAGTGTTTGTGAACAGTTTTAGTTGAAAACTTTTTTAGAAATTGCAGGGTTGTCCTATGAAAAAACACTATAAGTACTGCAATAGCCAGTAGTGCAACACTGATTACTGAAGGATAAAACACAGTTTCGGGTTAATATCATTAATTTTTGAGGATTAAAAAAAATATTTTAGTATAAAATTAATAAATAAAATAAAATGCTCACGTTTCTCTAGGGGAAAAACATCCATTCAAGTAATTTTTCAGCAAACTGAATAATTTATACAGCTTCATTTGGTATGTTGCAGCTTCGCAACACGGCAACATAAAGGGTTAAATGAAAAGCAAACTGTTATAAACGCTTGTATAATGTACGTATCACTTGCGCTTGAAATCGATTAATGTCGTTAATAGACTGTACTGTCATACAGCATAATGCATAGGATATCTTTTGAGTGCTCCTGCACGAGATCTATAAATACTACGGACACCTACTTTCAATGGAAAGCATTATTTTGTAATCCTTTATAACTTACGTCAATTTAGTTTTGTTTGAAATAGCCGAAAATCCCTGAACCGGGCACTAAAGTGACTGATTATAGATTACAATGTATTGAATTCTTTCGGGCGTTCCTGTAATAGAACTGTCAGTGAGACGTACACATTTTCACTACATATAAGCAGCGTATATAAGTTTCGTAGTAATTGATGCATAGTTACAGCAGTTAAAGAACGGACGGTCAGACCGACAATACAAAGCAATAAACGCTTTTCAGCTTCGTTGGAAAGTGTTAAAAAATCAAACGGTATTTTGATAAACTCTACAATTTCTATTAAAGAAATCATTTAGTTTCATTCAATAAAGCAAATTATGGCAACTTATAACTCAAATAAGCTTCACTAAACTACTTTTAACAGACCATAAACATGATTTTAGTACGAGTACAGTATTTTGGCCGACACTGTAGTTCGACAAGATGAATTTGAGTACAATGAATGCAAATCAACGTCTCTAAAAATCTATCATCTTTGGCATGTGCAACTTTCAAAAGGAAGGAAAATGCTTAAAACTTATTCAAAAACTTCTGACGAATCCAGCAAAATCAAATAAGGATGAAAGAATCTAAACCTCTAAGAAAAATATCGTTACTTCCCCTAGAATTAAATTTCGTTAATACGATACATCGAAACGCAATTTATTATCTAATTTGAAATCATTGTTGAGACCAGGTAATACTTTGATTCTTGAACTCCTTTTGATGCCCTAATTAGTGATCATCGAACCGTTTCTAAGACACTAATTAACCACCATTATTTGGTTAATGGAATAATGAATGGGGAAACGTACATTTCAGAGATTAGTTCCTTTCTAGAAAAATAGTATTTTCGTGGGCGACGTGACAAGTCAATGAATTCGGAGTCAGTATAAACTTGTTAATTTTTGATGTTTTTAAAAAATTAAATTTGTCGAAATTTTGATTAAATAATAATTGTGGTACATTTTCGCATTCAATAGTGTGGCAGGATAATAATCTCATTTTCACGTAATTAAGAATGTGGGTAAGTCGGAAAAAAATTTCTATACGTAGTAGCAAGATTAACTACGTTTTTATCTAATTTTGTGTCTAATTATTCATTTACATGTCTCGATGTCCGTCCATTACAAGAATAAAAAGAAAGTTTTTGTGCTATTTCGAAACATAATACAAAAGATGGCACCTATAGCTTTTAATGCTGAGATTAAAATTAAAAAAGCAAAGCACAGATAAAGTAAATTCCTTCAGATCGATTTTTTTTTCTCTTCTTACTACTTACGTAACCGTTCTTCGCATGGGAAGAAAAGAATATTTTCGTATAATATCATCGTAACTACCTCTAGTAAAACAGGTAGTCGCGATAAATGTCAAAAAATAAAACTATCGCGGTTGTGAAATAACTAAATACAAAAATAAATAAGTGGACAGAATTTCTTTTTTAAAATATCTCATTTTAAAACAGATTTTGTACATTTCACCCGTATTAGGTTCAATTTTTTTTTCTGTGTCTGAAATAAATATATATTATAATGTTAGTAATTATTATTTAGGGAAAAATAGTTTAAAAAATGATAACCTAATATTTTACTAGAAAATCACTTTTTTAATTCGGTTCTGTATGCGGTACACTGGACCTTAGCTATACTGTTTGGTATTTATTTTGAAATTTTAGTATTCAAATCATTTCTTGATAGGACGAACGCCAACACACTGTAATTTTTTCCTGGTCAAAACTCTTTGCTAACTATTTTGTTAATTTTCTAAAATAAACAAAACAACATTCGAAAGATGACTGTTTGAATTTCAAATCCTTTTAGGCAATACTATGAACAGTAAGTACATCTACACGCAACAGCCTGAATTATATCGTTGATATCTATGTATAAATACTGTTAAAAACTGATAGATGTCTATACCAGTATTTTATAGACGTAGAGGGATAATTAAAGTGGTTGCCACATATGGTACCAGGTGCCTTGTAGGGTTAAAACAACCAACGTTTCCAGCTGCGTTAAAGTGATTGAACTCTTGAGCATTTATATTTAAACAATGGACTAAAACAAGGTGCATTTCGCCAGCCCCCCCACCAAAACCGATTTTGATGAAAATGGTTCAGATCGTTTGTACCTCGTTTGTACCCGTTTGTACCAGCAAACTTTTCGTTTGTACCTCATTGGTATCTTCACAATAAGCGTTTCCTTGTGGGGGGGCTGGCGAAATGCCTAGCCCCCCCACCAACGAATTTTCAAAAATGAACGATGCCAATCGTTTGTACCTCGTTTGTACCCGTTTGTACCAACAAAATTTTCGTTTGTACCTCACTGGTAGTTTAACTATAAGCGTATCCTTGTGGGGGGGCTGGAGAAACGGTAGCCCCCCCCCACCAACGAATTTTCAAAAATGAACGGTGCCAATCGTTTGTACCTCGTTTGTACCCGTTTGTACCAACAAAATTTTCGTTTGTACCTCACTGGTAGTTTAACTATAAGCGTATCCTTGTGGGGGGGCTGGAGAAACGGTAGCCCCCCCACCAACGAATTTTCAAAAATGAACGGTGCCAATCGTTTGTACCTCGTTTGTACCCGTTTGTACCAGCAAAATTTTCGTTTGTACCTCACTAGTAGTTTAACTACAGGCGTATCTTTGTGTGTGTGGGGGGGGCAAGCATTTCGCCAGCCCCCCCACCAACGAATTTTCAAAAATGAACGGTGCCAATCGTTTGTACCTCGTTTGTACCCGTTTGTACCAGCAAAATTTTCGTTTGTACCTCACTAGTAGTTTAACTACAGGCGCATCTTATTGTGTGTGGGGGGGGCAAGCATTTCGCCAGCCCCCCCACCATCGAATTTTCAAAAATGAACGGTGCCAATCGTTTGTACCTCGTTTGTACCCGTTTGTACCAGCAAAATTTTCGTTTGTACCTCACTAGTAGTTTAACTACAGGCGCATCTTTGTGTGTGTGTGGGGGGGGCAAGCATTTCGCCAGCCCCCCCACCAACGAATTTTCAAAAATGAACGGTGGCAATCGTTTGTACCTCGTTTGTACCCGTTTGTACCAGCAAAATTTTCGTTTGTACCTCACTAGTAGTTTAACTACAGGCGCATCTTTGTGTGTGGGGGGGGCAAGCATTTCGCCAGCCCCCCCACCAACGAATTTTCAAAAATGAACGGTGCCAATCGTTTGTACCTCGTTTGTACCCGTTTGTACCAGCAAAATTTTCGTTTGTACCTCACTAGTAGTTTAACTACAGGCGCATCTTATTGTGTGTGGGGGGGGCAAGCATTTCGCCAGCCCCCCCACCATCGAATTTTCAAAAATGAACGGTGCCAATCGTTTGTACCTCGTTTGTACCCGTTTGTACCAGCAAAATTTTCGTTTGTACCTCACTAGTAGTTTAACTACAGGCGCATCTTTGTGTGTGTGGGGGGGCCAAGCATTTCGCCAGCCCCCCCACCAACGAATTTTCAAAAATGAACGGTGCCAATCGTTTGTACCTCGTTTGTAGCCGTTTGTACCAGCAAAATTTTCGTTTGTACCTCACTAGTAGTTTAACTACAGGCGCATCTTTGTGTGTGTGGGGGGGGCAAGCATTTCGCCAGTCCCCCCACCAACGAATTTTCAAAAATGAACGGTGCCAATCGTTTGTACCTCGTTTGTACCCGTTTGTACCAGCAAAATTTTCGTTTGTACCTCACTAGTAGTTTAACTACAGGCGCATCTTTGTGTGTGTGGGGGGGGCCAAGCATTTCGCCAGCCCCCCCACCAACGAATTTTCAAAAATGAACGGTGGCAATCGTTTGTACCTCGTTTGTACCCGTTTGTACCAACAAAATTTTCGTTTGTACCTCACTGGTAGTTTAACTATAAGCGTATCCTTGTGGGGGGGCTGGAGAAACGGTAGCCCCCCCACCAACGAATTTTCAAAAATGAACGGTGCCAATCGTTTGTACCTCGTTTGTACCCGTTTGTACCAGCAAAATTTTCGTTTGTACCTCACTAGTAGTTTAACTACAGGCGCATCTTTGTGTGTGTGTGTGTGTGGGGGGCAAGCATTTCGCCAGCCCCCCCGTCAACGAATTTTCAAAAATGAACGGTGCCAATCGTTTGTACCTCGTTTGTACCCGTTTGTACCAGCAAAATTTTCGTTTGTACCTGACTAGTTATAATAGCTATATTAATAGCTATAATAGAAGAAAAGTGAATGTGATAATGCAGATTCATATAAGCCAACGTACGGTTCAATCGGGTGCAGTTAACTATGTTAAACAATTTTTTTTTCTTTTCCTTTTGTTTCCCCCCGAGCCTGAACAAACTAATGTTTGTTTTCACTAGATAATAATAATTATTTATAAATTCTCTCATTTATAGCAATTTCTTTAATTTGCGACAAAGATTAATAATTACACCCTTCCCCTCAACATATAAACGGGAAGCATCTGTTAGCTCAAAACACAAAAGAGGCACAAAAAAAATTTCCTGATAGAAAGAGGTATTAACGTGCAGCAGTTAGAGATGAGACGGGCTCAGCCCGTGCCCGAAAGCCCGAGCCCAAGCCCGGTCCCGAACCGGGCTCGGGCTCTGTAATTCACAATTGTGTTCGGGCTCGGGCGGGCTCGGGCTCATGAAAAATTTCTTCTTTATTGAACATACTGCTTGAAATAGATTTTGAAAAGTGATTCATGAGGAAAATAAAAGTACTTATAAAAGAAAAATAAATAAACAAATAAAAATTGCGGCACGGGCGCCTAGAAGGTGCATGAAGCTCTTTGGGAATTTTAGAACGGCGGTTTATATTCCTTAATTAGTCATGAGATCCGACATTTTTTGATAAAGGACGGATACAAAAAATTAGAAAGTGCATTCGGAGTTTGCAAGTATATTTGTCTTTATTTTGCACAAACGGCAAAATTTATTGTATTCTATCAATGAAGTACTTGAATTTTTTAAAAATCTTAACTGAAATTTCGGGCTCGGGCGGGCTCGGGCTCCGACTTAAATAATATTGCGCGGGCTCGGGCTTCAAAAAATGAGCCCGAACTCATCTCTAGCAGCAGTAGCGTACGCGAACTTCCTTCAACGGACGGGAGGGGGGGGTTACATTAAGGTGACCATATTTCTAAACGGTAATTTGGGGACAAATCAACCATTGTCCTCGAATCTAAACAAAACTTGGGGACACTAAAGTATTCGAGTAAGAGATAAATTTCCTAGTTTAGATTTGCGAATATTAATTGATTTTTTGAAATACGTAATACGTGAAAGAAATATGGAAAGTCATATTTATAGCCTAATTCATATTCTATCGCGCATGAGAACAAACCTTTTCAGAGATGAGTTTAGTTGTTTCTGTAAGAAGAAGGCGGTTTTTGTTGTTTTCTTTTTCTATTTCTTCAGTTTTTCCCCCCAGAAAGTATTAACGGTAACTTTGAAGAAGATAAAGTACAGATCTCTAAATTTGAGGACATTTGGGGTCAAACTTAATATACTATCTATATTTGGGGACTGTCCTCGAATTTCGAGGACGTACGGTCGCCTTAGGTTAGTGGTGTAGTCGAAGGGGGACGCCGTCCTTCTACTCTTTCACTTCAGCCCAAACGTCCCCCCACTTTTTATTCTCAGGGGGGACGCTCATTTACAAGGTTTTTTTTAATTCTGTGAAGAAATTAACTTTTTTTTTTGTTCGCGCGAGAGCAAGTACATCGGTATAAAAATCAAAAGGAAACTTTTGAGTGTTTGTATCGACTTTACAAATGGGATTGAAAGGGTTTCTTAACCCTTTGACGCAGATGGGACACCGGTGTCCCTTTTGCTTATGTATTTTTTAACGCTCTTATTACAAATATTATTATTATATGATATTTTTTTATTATGAAAGAGAGTCCAATAGTTATTATAAAAAATCTGTGAAATTATTGGAGTAAAATTTTTACAAAAATTAAAGTGTTAAAAATAGTAGTTTAAAAAAATTTTATTGACCAATTTTAAAAAAAATTCTACAATTCAATTTGATAAGTAAAAAAAAATTAACAATGAATTATTACTTCTGTTACATCTCAGTAAATGCAGATAAGTTCAATTTGTAAATATGTTCATCCCTAAGTGAGCTGTTGAGTAAAATATCTCAAGGGACACATATGTCCCTTTCTGCGTCAAGCTCCCTCAATCCTCAACCCCGCCCTGTTTGAACACCCATTATTTGAGCATGAGAGAATATTCCAAGAATGTCGTCTTATCTCTAGCCGGAAATTACAATAGTTATCTATTGCACACATGTACTACACAAGAGATTAGTTGGAAATTTGAAGGATATTCGTAGTTTGAGATTTTCATTTGAGATGGTATGTGCTGTTTCTTAGGTCGGTAAAAATTCTGTTCGCAACAATTTTTTTGACTGTGAAATGGCATGTAATAGAAATCGTCGATCAAGGCATTTTGAATTAACACAAGAGCAAATAAATGCAATATTATTTGCTGAAAGCAGTGACAGTGAGTGCGAGGAATTAGACAAAGAAGATGTACAATTTTTAGAAGACGATATACAAGATCTAGATAATGGGAAGAATGAAAAATCTCTTGTAATTATTGATGGAGCAAAAGTGGAAAGAGAAACTGAAAATGAAGAAATTGATATGATACCAGAAAATGAGAAATATGTAGAACTTTCCAAAAATAAGAAAAGGAAAGCAAACATCGAAAAAGTTAATAGTAAGAAAATGAAGAAAGAAAAAAGTAAGGTTGTTTGGTCAAATAAAATAGGTCCCAATGTTTTACCGCAAGCTGATATTGAAGTAGAATGGGGTAAAGTAAAATTACAATCACTTTCCGATAACTCATCAGAAATGGATATATTTTCTCAAATTTCTAACATAAAATATTTAGTTGAAAACATAATTGTTCCTCAGACAAATTTGTATGCTCAACAAAAAGGTGAAAGGTGAATTGTTTGAAACATCATCACCGGAGATATATGCATATCTAGGAATATGTTATATCATGGGATATCATATTCTTCCTACTTTCAGAGACTATTGGTCCACAGATGAAGATTTAAGTGTTCCTTTGATTGCAAGAACAATGACATACGAAAGGTTTGCTGCTATAAGAAGATATTTGCATTTCAATGATAATGAAAAAAATACTCCGGTAGATAACACAAATCGTGATAGAGCTTTCAAAATTCGCCCAATAATTGAGCATTTCAATAAGGCTTTTCAGGATGCAGTTGAGCCGGAAGAGTGTATGTCTATTGATGAGCATATGATTAAATTCCGGGGACACAACATTATGCGTCAGTATGTAAAAAATAAGCCAATTCGATGGGGATTCAAAATGTGGGCCCGATGCGGATCAAAGAACGGATATCTGTATGAATTCGATATGTACACTGGAAAGAAAAAGGAAACTGAATATGGGCTTGGTGCATCTGTTGTTCTTCAGTTATCTGAAAAGTTAGAAGGCACTTGTGCAAAACTGTATTTTGACAACTTTTTTACTAGTTCTGAATTGCTTATATTACTCAAAGCGAAAAAAATATTCGCTTGTGGTACCGTTCGATGTGATCGAAAAGACTTACCAGTGGATTTGAAAAAAGACAAACAAATGAAGAGAGGTGAAATTGATTGTAGACAGGCAGATGGAATATACGTCGTGAAATGGATGGATAATAGATCTGTCTTGCTCCTCACTACAATAAGTAGGCCAGATAACATAATCACAGTTGAGCGAAGAGAAAAGGGTACAGCAGAAAAGAAAAAGGTTTCTTGTCCAACAGTCATTCAAGAATATAACAATTTCATGGGTGGTGTTGACATCATGGATCAGAAGAAAGGTTCATATGGAATTGATAGAGGATCCAAAATTAAATATTATTTACGCCCATTTCACGACTTACTAGACATAGCAGTAAATAATGCTTACGTCGTCTTTCAAAAACTGAATCCGTCTTCAAAAGTGAAGAGTATCACCTTTAGGAGAAAGATTGCAGTTTCTCTTATAGGGGATTATTCCAGCAGGAAGCACCCTATACATTCATTTTTAAACAGGCATCGTGCAACACAAATTTGTGCAAAAGATGACAATCCAAAGAGACACTTACCAGACACATCAGAGACAAGGAAGAGATGCAAGAACTGTTCAGAAAAAAAACTGGAAAATCGAACGAACATAATTTGCACACATTGTAACATGCATTTATGTCTGACAAATAATCGTAATTGTTTCAAAGAATATCATGAAAAATAAACGGTATGTATTAAAATTATTTATGTCACTTATTTTGTCTTAAAAGTTAGAAAATATAACATTTCCTTAATTTTCCTCTTCTTTCTTGACGCAGATTGGGACACCCATGTCCCATGATGATTTTACCTTTAACGCAGAAAGGGACACCCGTGTCCCGTGCTATATTTTAAAACCATAATTAATTAAAAATTTAAATGTAACATTTTTTACTTATTTAGACCTAAAATAACATAAAATAGTGAAAGAAGTACAAAAATTATGTTTAATGAGAAATCTGCTTCAAAGGGTTAAACACTTCAGTAGTGAAAACATATCCATGAGAATAGAACAGATTATAATCTTTCCGAACGCACTCTTGGTAAAAAAAAAATGTCTTTCCGAAAAAGTGACAAAAATCGGGGTAGCGAATAGTCACGTACCAATCCAAAAGAAAATCTGTCACTTTGACATTGGATTGTTGCCTCACCATGGCACGGTGGTTATAAAACTATGGGGTTCGGGTCCCATTGCGCGTCCGTCGATCTAACCGTTCGGAGTTTTCCTTGGTTCTCGCCGAAACTTTGCCGAAATACGAGTTAGGACATTGGATTGTTGCCTCACCATGGCACAGTGGTTATAAAACTAGAAATGGTAGACGGGCTAAGTATGAAGGTCCCGGGTTCGGGTCCCATTGCGCGTCTGTCGATCTAACCGTTCGGAGTTTTCCGTGGTTCTCTCCGAAACTTTGCCTAGATACAGGTTAGGACCCCTTAGAAAGACCTCCACAGAGGACACCCCTTTTGTGTTGTCTTTCTGACGGATTTATAACCGGGCTTCGAGCCAAGCACACAAATCCGCTATACGTGTTTACAATAACAACAACAACATTGGATTGTTGACAAATGTAAATGGAAAAAATTAGGTAGCTCCGATGGCGCGTCCTTAACAGTTCGTGGTTTTCTCCGAAACTTAGCGTGAATACGGGTTAGGACCCCTTACAAAAACCCCAACGGAGGGCACCACTCCCCCTTGTGCTGTTCTTTTGACGAGGATTTTAAGAGGGCTTCGAGCCAAGCACACAAATCCGATTACATGTTTGCAACAACAAATTAAGTAGCTTACACCGTTGATCCAAAAGACTTATTTTAGATTATTAACAAGTAATCAATAATTTAGCAATGAGTTCAATTTAATTAATTAATAAACAAATGATGGTTAAATTAGTTTTATTGGTTGTTTAAGGAATAATTACAATTAATGAATCCGATAAGTGTAGGTTAAATTTCGTGAAAAATGAGCGTCCCCCCACTTTTTTTCTTAGGACTACAACACTGCCTTAGGTTACATACAAAATCATTGGGCCCGCTCGAGAATTCACCGGTCGGTTATGCTAGGTTATGCACCGGTGCTATTGGTTGCGGCCATTCTTCGGTTAAGTGACCTCACGGTTGTCAACCGGTTTCGGTCATCCTCACCATATCGCATTTCAAGCCAAGAAAAAAAAAGGTGTATGCGTGTAATCTTTACGCGCGGTTGAAGTAAAACTTCTTTGACGTTTACGACACAGATCACTCAAATGATTATACTTAAAATAAATATCATATTAAAATTTAATTATATTTATTATTCAGGTACTTTACAAAGATTATATAAATGTTATATTCATATTATTCATTGGAAATAGGTACTTGAATGTCATCATAATTTTTTATGTATGAAATTAGAGGTTTGTGGTAACTATAATGTGAAACATAAATTTTACTCTCTAAATTTGCTAATTTTCTTGAAAATACAGCATCTATCGTTGTACTGAAACGCGACGCGTTGTTGATTGAAGTCGAGAAGTATTCATAGTTAGATCAAATTTTTCTTTGAAAAAATCAACTAACGGCTGAGATTCTTGAGGGCGAAAATTAACATTAAAATCTCCAGTAAGAATCATCGGTAATTCATGATAATTATTTAGAATCCAGGAAGTCTCCATGTTGTAGTATTATTCTTTAACTGTTTTCTTATACCATTGTTCCGTCTGGAGTTTGGGTTTGAATGGCGGGAATGTCCATAGTCTAGTACTATACTTTAACTGTGTTCTTTAACTGATGTTTTCCTCTATCAGTTGGGTTCGAATGCAGGTAGTGTAATTTTTTGTGTATTTTTCTATCACAGTATACTTAAGCGTTGATTTCGTCTGCTGGTAGGTTTCGAATTATTATTCTGTATCCGTGTTTTTAAACTGCAGGTTCAGTCTATTGTTTGGGATTGATTGCAGCCAGGATCCGTTTCTTTGTGGTGTTCCATCCCTGGGTTAAACCGTTGCTTGCTCCATCTTAAGGTTGGGTTAGAATCCACGGAGTGTCCATTTTTTATTCTTTTATTTTGTTATTAAACCGTTTGCAGGCAGTGCTTGTTTCTTTGTGGTGTTACATACTCGTATTCTTAAACAGTTGTATATATATATATATATATATATATATATCATTACTATATATAAATATATGTAATGTATAAAAAGGTAATTTGGGTTTTACTAGTTTGGGTATTGTTCAAGCGGGTACTTTCACTGTAAGTTTTGCTTTCCTGTCATACTTGCCATGCGCGCTCTGGAGCTATGTTTTATTTATTTTGTTATTTGCCAGACATCAGGCCGTCGATTCTGAGTTCTTTAGATGTACACGTGTCCCCGCGCCCTTGTAGCCCCGGATGCGGGTCATGTTGGTAAATGTGTGTGGTTCGATCAGAGGTAAGAGAGAGGCGGAGTTATGTCTTCGAAAACCACGTGGTGTGGTAAGCGTAAATACTCCCGCACATCGAAAATCGTCAGACTTCTGACACTGGAACTGCTTAATGAGTCAACGCTGATTCTTGTACCCGTCTCCCCTCCCTTCTTCTCATTCTAAATTGTAACTTAAATGTAATGTTCAATAAACCATATTACCTGTCTTAACTCTGAAACTTTACTTGAAATATCTGACGTCTCATATATATATATATATATATATATATATATATATATATATATATATATGTATATCACTAGCTGCGTGCCCGTTCTTCGCACGGTAGGAAACGAAAAATTTCCTCACATGTGTCTCTCTTGGCTTAAAATTCACTCTTGGCTTAACTCTTGGCTCACTCTTGGCTTAAAATTTGCGTCATATATGTAATAACCTGAGATCATTGCAATATAATGACACACACACACACACACAAAAAAAAAAAAAAACTATGTCAGCGTCATTCGGTATCAAAAAAGTGAAAATGGACCGTTTGCAGTGAACTTCTCACTTTCAAAATGTCTTATTTCCTCAGACAAGCTGTCTTTTAGGTTCACGTTTTAGCGTTAAATACCTCAGACACTACATGAAATGGACATTTTTTTTTTAATTTAAAAATACGTCACCCGCTCTTGCAACCCTTTACAAAAAGAAAAGAGATAAGAGATAAGACTGGCTATTTATAAAGGCTTTAAAATTGTTTTTCTAGATTATGCAGTTTAATTTTTCTTCTCACAAATAAATCCAGTATTTATAAAAGGAAATCGAGCCAAGCAAAGAAATCGTCTGCTCGCGGGACCCGTTTTTATTTATTTTTTTCAACTGGCAATTTTAATCATTGTTACTGTATCCATGACAACCGAAATTTATAAGCAGGTGCTCCTGAAATGAAAATCCTTCTTTACTTAAAAATTCGTAAAAATTCTCCTAATTTATATTTTTCCTCCGTTCTTCTTTTAAAAGTGGGCGAATTGTCTGCTCCGTCTTTTGCCGTAATATTACTAAAGTCAGCGTCAAATTTAATTTTATTTGAAAAATTCCCAAAAATCTGCAAATTATGTTACACAGTCCGAACGAACAGTTTTTAAAAGAAAATATTCTCCTCTATACGATGATGTAACTATCGTTTTCTTGCGAGTGCAATTACCGGCGTTATTATGTATTACACAAGAAAAATCGCTAAAAATCGGACAAAACATAAAATAAAACATTTTCTAATTCGAATTTCGAAAATTGCTTTCGAAAAGCGAGAAAAATCGCTTCGAGGTGTGTCGAGACCCGTCTTGGAGAATTTCCGTACAAAATTTGGTAGGTCTACGATCACCCGTTTCGGAGCTACGCGAGACGCAGACAGACAGACACACAGACAAACTAACGGACAGTTTACACATTGTTTTATTTATATAGAATACACTATATATATCGCTTATAAATATTACGTTAACACAAACTACATTCTTCTAAATTTACTAACATTTCTTAAAATACAACTTTTGGGCAAAATAATAACAGACATGGCATACATAATATTTAGGAGTTTATTGGAGTTTAATGGCCTAACGGGCAGTGTAACTGGCATTTAACAAAGAATAATATCACTTCGCTTCGAAACTATTGCCTATAATCATTACGAAATAGTATTCTAAGACAATGGTGTAATTAAAGCACATTTGAAGCTAGTAATTACTGTATACCACGTTCTTAAGTTTATGTATTTAATTTTTTGAAGTTCTGCTAATTCAACGATCTCCATTTACTTCGATTCGATGGAAATATAAACAACCTGAGATGCGCAGAAGCAGAAGATGCGCAGTTACACAGTGTGCGTAGCGCCATCTGACAACGCCATATACAAACGGGGTACAAACGATTGGCACCGTTCATATTTGAAAATTCGTTGGTGGGGGGGCTGGCGAAATGCTTGGCCCCCCCACACACACAAAGATGCGCCTGTAGTTAAACTACTAGTGAGGTACAAACGAAAATTTTGCTGGTACAAACGGGTACAAACGAGGTACAAACGATTGCCACCGTTCATTTTTGAAAATTCGTTGGTGGGGGGGCTGGCGAAATGCTTGCCCCCCCACACACACAAAGATGCGCCTGTAGTTAAACTACTAGTGAGATACAAACGAATATTTTGCTGGTACAAACGGGTACAAACGAGGTACAAACGATTGGCACCGTTCATTTTTGAAAATTCGATGGTGGGGGGGCTGGCGAAATGCTTGCCCCCCCCACACACAATAAGATGCGCCTGTAGTTAAACTACTAGTGAGGTACAAACGAAAATTTTGCTGGTACAAACGGGTACAAACGAGGTACAAACGATTGGCACCGTTCATTTTTGAAAATTCGTTGGTGGGGGGGCTGGCGAAATGCTTGCCCCCCCCCACACACAAAGATACGCCTGTAGTTAAACTACTAGTGAGGTACAAACGAAAATTTTGCTGGTACAAACGGGTACAAACGAGGTACAAACGATTGGCACCGTTCATTTTTGAAAATTCGATGGTGGGGGGCTGGCGAAATGCTTGGCCCCCCCCACACACAATAAGATGCGCCTGTAGTTAAACTACTAGTGAGGTACAAACGAAAATTTTGCTGGTACAAACGGGTACAAACGAGGTACAAACGATTGGCACCGTTCATTTTTGAAAATTCGTTGGTGGGGGGGCTGGCGAAATGCTTGGCCCCCCCCCACACACACAAAGATGCGCCTCTAGTTAAACTACTAGTGAGGTACAAACGAAAATTTTGCTGGTACAAACGGGTACAAACGAGGTACAAACGATTGGCACCGTTCATTTTTGAAAATTCGTTGGTGGGGGGGCTGGCGAAATGCTTGCCCCCCCCACACACACAAAGATACGCCTGTAGTTAAACTACTAGTGAGGTACAAACGAAAATTTTGCTGGTACAAACGGGTACAAACGAGGTACAAACGATTGGCACCGTTCATTTTTGATAATTCGTTGGTGGGGGGGCTGGCGAAATGCTTGCCCCCCCACACACACAAAGATGCGCCTGTAGTTAAACTACTAGTGAGGTACAAACGAAAATTTTGCTGGTACAAACGGGTACAAACGAGGTACAAACGATTGGCACCGTTCATTTTTGAAAATTCGTTGGTGGGGGGGCTGGCGAAATGCTTGCCCCCCCCCCACACACAAAGATACGCCTGTAGTTAAACTACTAGTGAGGTACAAACGAAAATTTTGCTGGTACAAACGGGTACAAACGAGGTACAAACGATTGGCACCGTTCATTTTTGAAAATTCGATGGTGGGGGGGCTGGCGAAATGCTTGCCCCCCCCACACACAATAAGATGCGCCTGTAGTTAAACTACTAGTGAGGTACAAACGAAAATTTTGCTGGTACAAACGGGTACAAACGAGGTACAAACGATTGGCACCGTTCATTTTTGAAAATTCGTTGGTGGGGGGGCTGGCGAAATGCTTGCCCCCCCACACACAAAGATACGCCTGTAGTTAAACTACTAGTGAGGTACAAACGAAAATTTTGCTGGTACAAACGGGTACAAACGAGGTACAAACGATTGGCACCGTTCATTTTTGAAAATTCGATGGTGGGGGGCTGGCGAAATGCTTGGCCCCCCCCACACACAATAAGATGCGCCTGTAGTTAAACTACTAGTGAGGTACAAACGAAAATTTTGCTGGTACAAACGGGTACAAACGAGGTACAAACGATTGGCACCGTTCATTTTTGAAAATTCGTTGGTGGGGGGGCTACCGTTTCTCCAGCCCCCCCACAAGGATACGCTTATAGTTAAACTACCAGTGAGGTACAAACGAAAATTTTGTTGGTACAAACGGGTACAAACGAGGTACAAACGATTGGCATCGTTCATTTTTGAAAATTCGTTGGTGGGGGGGCTAGGCATTTCGCCAGCCCCCCCACAAGGAAACGCTTATTGTGAAGATACCAATGAGGTACAAACGAAAAGTTTGCTGGTACAAACGGGTACAAACGAGGTACAAACGATCTGAACCATTTTCATCGAAATCGGTTTTGGTGGGGGGGCTGGCGAAATGCACCTGGGAACAATAAGATCGTTGCATATTTTTTAGGTATTTAAAGAACAGGAATTTTTTCGAACTGCATTTGTTTAAAAAATATTTTAGAATGGCATTTTGTTTTTAATACAATTTAAAACGCAGGACTTCACAGAAGTAGATCTCGCGATCAGGAAACCCAGTGTCTCGTTTGAAATTCCACCGAAAATGCTGTTGGATAAACCATAGTTGAAAAAGACGGTTTTTATTATATGCAAAGTTTTTCAGTGTCTCCTGTGGCAAAATAACACTTGCATTATGACCTTGATTATAAGTGAATAGTAGCGTGAAAATATTCACGTAACTGATATTGAATTCTAAACATTACTTTACACTAAATTGAAACAAAAAAAGCACCTAATTTGTACTTTTTTTCTTCTTTTTTTTTTTGTTTTTTTTTTTTTTTTTTAAGAGGGCGAAATGAATTTTTCATCATTCGTCACTGCAAGTGAAAATATCGCTTTATTACGCATTAAGTGAGAAAAAATGCCAAAAATCGCATAAATCGCATAAAAAAATATTCAAATTTCAAAAAAATCGCTTTGAGGTCTGCTTGTACCTGTCCTAGTTAACCTTTATACAAAATTTGGTTGGTCTGGGACTACGCGTCTGGGTTCGAAGTGAGCGACAAATACACAAACATACAGCTTGTGTCATGTATATAGATGTTAACACTTTAGTTGTATTTACTTGTGAATATTTGTCAATACGTCTTTTTTTTTCTAGCATCGCGAGTGTTCGAGAAAAACAGCTTTACAGTAATTAAATACGTAACATATCTAATTTCGGCTAATTTGGTGTTTTGGCGATAGAATGAGCTCGCCATCAGTTCTTTACCCTTCAACGCGTGGTATTTTCGCCTTGGGGACACAAAACTGCCGTTTCAACTGTTTTCAGTCACAAAGAATAAGTATGATTTCCATTAAAATACTTGAGGGTGACATAGTTACACGAGAATCCTTTACTTTTTAGCACATCGTTTACCGCAAAAATTTTCGATTATTTGTAAAACTGTCAGGATTATTTTTAACAGCACTAGCATCGGCTGAAAACTGGAAGAATGCGATGGAAATACATGGTTATAGAACAACTTCATAGACTGCCCAATGCCGAAGAAAGGGCAACCGTTGCCATCGCTCGATTCAACTACCAGCAAGATGGCGGCAGATTGGATCGTTCATCGCGTGCCACAGATCAGAGACCATTTTTTGACATAGCCAGCGCGCACCGCCTTCTTGCTGGTAGTTAAATTGAGCGATGGCAACGGTTGCTCTTTCTTCGGCATTGGGGAAATGGGTGCACTTCAAAATGTTAAAACACATAACCGAAGCCGTGATATGGATCTCTTTCCGAAGAGAATTTTGTAGTAAGTTCTAGTCAGCGGTATAATCCTTCCGTCTGTTCAAATATGCTGGAGTTTCCCATAGTCAGTCCTTACTCCTTCATAAGTACGTCATTGAAAGCGTTTGATCAAGGGGTAGACATAGAAAAAAGCCTGATAGTTCCGTTTTGCCGGACTGCGCGACTCGAACAAAGAATATTATTCACTGGTAGTGTGATGTTCGATTATTGCTTGATTTCAATGGTTCTGTTGCAATGAGTGATTTGAGCGGAATGCGCAACAGATTCAAAGAAATCAAATGAAGTCGAATGTTTTGTTCTCATCCACGTCGTATAGTTTTTGTGTTCGAAATACTGTTATACTACAGAAAAATGTCTGGGAAGTATATATGAGCGCCGGCAGCATAGAACAAGGGGGGCAATGCCCCCCTGGATTTTTGTATGCAGTGTTTCCCCTTGCTTTTTTGCTCTTTCCAACATGGAAACCATACGTTGAAGTAGTCATTGCCCCCCCTTGAGTAGTCTTTGCCCCCCCTTGAGTAGTCTTTGCCCCCTCTCCTTGGAGTAGTCTTTGTCCCCCCCTGGGAAATATTCTGCCGGCGCCCATGGGGAAGTATATCTACAGTACTTTAAATTTCGGCAAATACAGGTTCACTCTTTTTTTTCTCAAGGTTCGTTTTAAAAATTAAATGTCTGTTTATTCTCTAGAGTTACCTGAGTTAGAGTTTAGAATCCTGACTATTCGAGTTGATTGGGACTGACACTTACTCGGATTAGTAAAAACTAGGGTAATACTGACTGCATTATGTAGTGTAAGAGAAAAATTCAGTTTTATGTTCAGTACGGGCAGAAAGATCAAATAGCGACAAAATAACGAGCACTCACATTTGTAATATAAAAAATTGTTTTAAATAGCATCACTCTTATTTTATATAATGCTTAAAAAACGAATCTAAACATGTTAATTTTTTGAGAAGAAAGTTTAGCGCTGCTTTTAATCTCTATTATACTTTTTTGCACAGATAATAGACCTATATGTATCAGTTTCAATCGTTTATTTCAGGTGTGATTTTCAAATTTTTTCGCACCTTAAAAAGTGAAAAGAAAAAAATCACTTGTTTTTTTTGTCGTACTTAAAGTAACTAAGTGCAATCTGTGATGATATCAAAACAGATAGTCAGTCAGTTTGCTGAATTTGTTCGCAGTTCCGTTCTCTAATTTATATTTGCTGTAATTTATAACGATTAGCTACCTTAATTTGTACATGGCAATAAATATTCGCTAATTATTAACGGTGCATAACTACTAATTAAATATTACGCGACTAGAAAGTCGAGAGTTTCTGAGATAGGTAATTATTTCAATATTTCACCACCTCATTAAAACGCAAAGGGAATGGTAAAATTATACAATTATCATTTGCATTGTTGTCAAATGTCTACGCCAAACAGTAATCCCTTCCCAGTATTTGCGAACAACTTACCAACGGAATACTAGCAATAACTATGTGAGCCGTGCTCTGCTCTGTTCTTAATTGCACGTGCAAGTGTACCTTTGCATCACCTCAAGCGCATCGAGCCGGCGTTTAATCTGGTAGCAGTGTCTGGGACATATTGGCTCACTTAAGTGTTAAATATGCCAGTGCAAATTTCACTCGAAAGAGTATTGTTCGATACACTTTAGAGTCTTAAACTGTAAATGGTTTGAAAGTATTGATAGTTTCTTTTTATGTAGATTTTCTTTTTTGCATTGTAAATTTTGGAGTGGCGATAAAAAGGCGTCAGATTTTTTTTTTCTTTTCGGCATCCTTATCAGCATGTATTCTTTTGAAATACAGCTCATGATTTGACAGCATACATGATTTACATTTTTTCTGCCTCAATAACTGGTGGTTCTACATCAATTTAGGATTCTAGTGAACACGAAATATTGAAAGCACAACGCTGTATTAAAATATTTCTATTGGTCTCGTATTGCAAAGCCTTAGTCATAAATGCTTTTATTAATAAGTACTTTTTGTCAAAATTCCCTAACTAATAACTTAAACTAAATTTTACACACCAAGAAAATTTGAAGTTTCAAAGCTTTGCAAATCATCTCAATCCTATACCTCTTCTTAAATTTAAAATTCTGGAAGATATTAGATACAGGGGAGTCCAGCTAATCCTAGTCCCCTTAATCCGATCTCTGCTTAATCCAAAGCTAGTGTCGGTCCTAGCTATTTTTCTAAGTGGCGCGAAATACAAAAAATGTGTCTTTTCCTTCCACATATGCAGCTTAAAAAGTTTCAGAGGGATTAAAACGAAATTTTCAACAGTGTATGGACACTCAAATATACATATTACAAAGTAAGGTGTTTTGACGTCCCCATAGAGATTGCACCCGATGCGACCGCATCATTGGTTCCACTCTAGGACTGGCTCTGCGTATTATAACCCATACATCTTTTCCACCTATTTCATTTATTTGTTAAGGGTATCATAATCCACGAAAATGCCGTATGTTTCATTCTTGTTTCATAAAACACATTCAAATTCGAATTCCATATCAAAATCGCTTGTTTTATAAAATTGTTTATCAAAATCGCTTGCTACCTTGCCCTTCACCTTCATTTACACTAATATAGACGCTTTTGTTAACGCTAATTAACATTCCAATGAAATCAAACAGCGTAGTTTGTCAATTTCTGGCCAAATATGGAAGATATCGTCCAGCTGGGTTAGGTTTTGGCTACATTGTCTGGCGCAAAACTGTGCGATCCATTGTCAAAAATGACAAATCTTGGCACTTTTTGACAGTTTATTACACCCACATCCCCCGCTTTCTGGCAACCCTTGAACAGTGAAACGCCGTTTCTTGAGTAGATAAGGGGAAAACGGCGTCTGCAATTAATAGCACTCAAGTACTAAAAATAAAACACCCTTTTGCAATCTTTACGATATTATTGACACAGTCATCCAACAGTGCTTCTTCAAGTAAAAATTTTACTTGCATATCTGACGACTAAGCGAGTAATACGTTGCTACAATTTAAATGCCAGTTAGACGAACAACGTACATCTCTGCACGCCATTAACATAGGAGCACTAGCCATCTTAATTACTCCTAGTACGCTTGATAAGTTGTTCTCAAATTCAGTGAAGGCATTGCTGTTTGGCGTATTAATCTGACAATACTGTACACGATGATTGCATTATTTTACGATTCTAGTAGCCTTTTAACGGAACTTTAATGATTACCAATCTCGCCAACTCCCGATTTTCTTGAGGCGTTATATTTAATGAGGCATTATTAGTTACGTAAACTTGTAACTAATGACTCCAGTATAAGAGAGAAGGGCTGATAACTATTTATAAGTACATGGGAATTAAGGTAGACAGTGGATTAAAATTACATTATAAGCCCATATGCTTTATTTTGGAGTTATTGACAAGCTTTTTGATTCTGGCTTTATAAGTTTTAATTGTAGTAAAATCGAACACTAGAGTGAAAATGACGAAAGTGCATTGATTTACCAGAAAAACGTTAAGTTTATTAAAGTATAAAATATTTGGAAACCACATCTGTTAAGAGAGGCAATTCCGTACTGATTTGTAAATGTGTCTTTTATAAGAGGGTGTAATACAACTTATGAACAAGCCTCCTTAATGGTGTTTTTTATGTTATCTTATTGGTCTAGTAAAAATCATTTAAGTTATTTTTTGTATAGCAATTTGCACAAAAGAACGTGTAAATTGCATATAAAAGTATATCTTTAAAAATTTAAAAAGTGTATTAACTAAAGAGTAGAGTAATTAAAGAGTAGAGTAAAGAGTAGAGTAAGAGTATTAATTAAAGAGTAAGAGTATATCTTTAAAAATTTAAAAAGAGTATTAATTATACTGACTTTCTAAGAGTAAACATAAAAAGCTGACAAGGAAGAGCGGGAAATGGATTTCAATGATCTTTGGCACAGTGGTGGTATATCATGTGAATATGCTATATGTAAGACACTAAAATGCAATACTCAAATATAATTGAGAAAAAAATATTTATTTTCGAACCACTTCCCCGAAACTTTAAATGAAAGTTGCACACAACTGTACCATATATTATTGAAATCCGTTTCCCAAAAGCTGTGCCTCCTCCTTGTAAGTATTAAATGATAGAGTAAAAATTCTCGATATCCAGAATAAATAAGTGAATAAATAAATAAAATAAACGATAACCCAACGGAAGAGAACAATTACCCAAATGTAAACTATTCTTTTAATAAATGGAAAAAAAAAATACCAAACGTAGACATATCCTTTTTTCAGTGAGGTCAATGCATCCCTCAACTATATCACGTAACACAAAATTGCATTGGTTTTGAACTATCAGAGTTGTCAAGGCTCTGTTAAAAGAGGTAGGAATTAATGAAGAACTGTTTAAGGCACGACATACAGGGTGTTCGAAGTTAAACGACAGTATTTTATAGTTGTCTTCAGACGAAACTTTTGTTGAGAAAGTTATGAAATTTTGTGTAGTACATAACAAAGGTATAGAAATTTGTTTAAGCGAATAAAAAATCAGTTCAAATATTCGCCACCAGGGGGCATTTTTTAATGAATTCCTGATCCACGACCTCCTCAGTCCCCAGACCTCAATCCATGCGGCTTTTGGTTTTCGGGGAGTTTAAAACATTTGATAAGTCATGATAATCCCAGAACTTTGACTGATCTTAAAGGCAGCATTTTACGACATATAACATTTCCCGGAACACACTGCAGTGAGTTGTGGAACAGGATCTCTTACTATTCCAGATGACAGCTGACAGTGATGGCTGTCACGTTGAATGTGTTTTGTTGTAAAAATATTTATAAACTATCATAAATGTATGCTAAATGTGTATAATTCATTAAAAGAAAGCGTTCTCTAGTGGCGAACATTTGTTCTATTTTTTTTTTTAAATTTGCTCAACCGAATTCCTATACGTTCATTAAGTTCTGGAACAACATTAATAAAACTGCACTAATAGAAGGTTTTCTTCATAAGAACAAGACAAACGAATACCTTACAATCTACGAATACTTCAAAATCAACTACGAGGCGATTGAGTGAGGTATCTCTGACAGAAAGCCTCTAAGTCAAATTTTGACTAACATATTTAATTCTGATTATGCCATGTATATATACGCCTTTATACGCTTATGCAGTAGAACCTTCTTAATGGAATATCGGTTAAAGGAATATCACGCTATTGTAATAAAGTTTCAATGTACCAAACCGTAATAATTAGTCAATGTGATCCCGGATAATCGAATATCCCGCTTAACAGAATAAATATTGGTGGCAAATTGGCTATTCCATTAAGCGGACTCGACTGTACCAGCATATGCAATTAAGAGCAGAGCAAGGCTCACATGATAATTGCTAGTGAGCAGTATATATTGCTCGCCCCTAAATACAGGGAATGGAATTTAGATTGGAGTATTAACTCCTGAGCAGCTGAGACGTAAAATTATGTTTGCTAGCCTTCAGTATCGTAGTATTTCACCTATATCTTTCAACTTGCTAATATACGTACATTATAAATTTCGGTATAACGAACTTCAAGGAAGATTTTAATTTTCAAGAAAACGGTTATAAAAGTGCCTATTTTTTTTAATTCCCAAAAATTGTATAAAAATAAGTGCATGTACAATACATGAATTCATTTTGAGGTTTTGGACATTATTTTAGCCTTTTTTTAGCTTTAGCTTCACGGAAAAAAAATAAAAAGTTAAAATTCTAGAAAAAGCCAACATTCTGGGTTATCGTGACTGAATGAGTGTTTTGTAGTAAGCAGGGAATCATAAAAAAATTATGTTTTAAACACTAAGGAAGAATTTTACTAAACATACTTCGTAAAATAAATAAATATTTGTAAAGTTTTCTTTGAACATTAGTAAAAATAGGGAGCTGAGATTGCACAACGCATATCACAAATTCAAGTTTTTGATTACTGCTACTATCGATTCGAACATAAACTGTCATCGAGTTAAGTTGAAATAGTCTGATATTGTCATCTGTCGTGTAAAATAAGATGTAAAAAAATCCATGCATAAAAATTGAAATGCTCTTATCTTTCTGGCTCATGCGACTATCACGCGAGCAAACACGGTAGTAATCATGCAGACGCCTGTCTCGTCTCGCACCCTTTACTTAGTAGCATGTGCAGAAAATTCTCCAATAGACAGGTCACCGTATTTCACTTTTAATCTTCAACGCATGTTTAATGTGCTCGTTCTAATGGTTGAACTTTTTTTTTTGTTT
This sequence comes from Cheiracanthium punctorium, assembly GCA_038373885.1. Lineage (NCBI taxonomy): Eukaryota > Metazoa > Arthropoda > Arachnida > Araneae > Cheiracanthiidae > Cheiracanthium > Cheiracanthium punctorium. The sequence goes on from JAWZYV010009677.1 coordinate 315,080, forward strand.
TCTAACTTTCGTTCCATGTATGTGTCTCTGAATGGCCGCTGGGCTTAGCTAGACTGGTTGGAATAATCAAAGACGATGGAAATCACGATGAAAAGCAATGCAGGAAATAACCATTGCGATTTTGCTGTTATGGACGAAAAGCAGGTAAACTTATATCCAATGATAAGGGTTCCAATGACTTCTTCACTCATACGTACACAACTATCTAATGAAATGCATTAAAAACAACGAAGTTTCCCCCTCTTCCAAACTTTCATAGGCTAAACTGGCAAATGCTCTTAAATGTCTCTCTTTGTCAGTAATTTTATGCCTCCCGTTATACTTAAAAAGAGCGATGAAATAATATTCTGATTACGAAATTCGACCAGTCTCAATTTACATGTTGCGCGATATTTAATTAGGTGTTATTAGTTATGTAAATATGATAAGCGTAAATAATAACACCATTTATCATTGGATGGATATTAAAATACAGAAGAAATTTATATGGTTTCATGCAATATAGTTGATATTTATTTTCTGTTCACTCAAGCAAATAATTTTCTGCTTATTTCAAGCAAAGCTGTTAACGGCAATATTATTGATTCATCAGATTCATCAGAGACATATAAAAAGTTGTCTAACATTACCTGGTTTAAGAACCACAAATGATAGATTTCAAATGTTCTAACGTCAAAGGAGCTTTTTTTTAAAATAAAAGATAAATCAACACACTGGCAAATTAATATTTGCTTTATATTCCTTATTTCTATTAAAAAATAGCAGAAATATAAAGCGATTGAAGAAAAAAATATTAATCTTAAATTATTTTTAATAAAATTTCAGAATCCAATCTTATTTGAAAAGTACTCTAAGAAGTTTTGGTCAGACGAAACACAATATTTCTTTTAAGTGAGCATTTAATTGAGCTTGCAGGAACTGATCCAACAAGTCATTAAACAATACCTTTGGTAACTAATGACTAAGATGGACATCATTCGTAAACATTCACAAGCAAATTTCACGTTTAAAAAGATTCGTTTTACAAATTTTATAAGATCAGTATTATTTATTAATGCTTTTGAGTAGCATTGTTTTAGGTTTTAGAACGTTAAATAAAGTCTCTACTTTTAGTCGTTTCAATATATCCTATTTAATACATATATTTTTCTTGCACAAGAGCCGCAACGCTTGCCTATGAACCTGTAACCACACCTTTCATACAACTTTCAATATGTGTGAAGTGATTTAAAATCATAACCAGAAAGTGTGAGAGTCAACTTTTAAAAATTTAAATATACATATACGTTTCTTTCAAGTATTGTTTTCACTTATTGATACAAATTAATATTTGTAAAACCGTTAATTTTCGAAACTTTTTAATTTTACGTTTCTTTTTTATCAAAATTAAATTATAACACTATCATGAATTTTAAGATCATTTTTATTAATTTTCTTGTTTATTATTAAGTTCATCTTCTTCAGTTCGGTCACTTTTCAAAATTTATTTTTTTGTAAAATATGTTATGTTATTTTGCATTTAAAATGTTACATTTTATGTTCTTCATTGTTGTTATTGCTTTTTAAATTTTAGATTCTTCAAGAGTATTCAAAGGGTCAAAACCTTGCTACTCTTGAGGTCACTGTACTGAGTATGCATGTAAATTTATCATTTAGAACAGGGGCGTAGGCAGAGGGGGGCTGAGGGGGCTGTAGCCCCTTCAAAATGGGACCCTTTAGTTAGCTTACAATTTGATATTGAGCTTGCTGCAGCTTTAAATTTGATACCCAGCCCCTGAAATAAAATCCTTGCTATGCTAATGATTCGAGAATATGAACTTCAGCTTTAAATTTGATACCCAGCCCCCGAAATAAAATCCTGGCTATGCTAATGATTCAAGAACATAAAATGCGCAGCCTACATGGCTTACAAGCGAAATTCCGATTTTTCTAGTGTCGGGTCTCGCTAGTATGTAACTTTATTTAATTCCTGATGAAAACAAAGCAACAAATGTATCATTTTGTCTCAGCACAGAATTAATGAATATCTTTTATATATCGAGGATTCGTTTTTTAACTGAAACATTATAAGCAAGATTAAAACATTCCCAGAATATTTTTAAGGTACAAATTTCTTTCTTTCATCAGTCGGATTTTATTGTGCTATGCACAAAAACTCATAGAAACGAAAAGATTTACCTTACTTTGAACGACAATATTAACGATATAACTCAGTTAGCAGTTGGATTGTTAGCTTCTTTCGAAACAAAGTAATCTGCCACTAAACCTTTTAAAAACTCCCAAGGAGAGGAAAAACGCGTAAATTTTAAAGTTCCTCTGAGTGCTTAAATCGTTTATGATTTGACGGCTAATGCTTGTTGAAGAAATCTCCGTCAAGTGCAATTTTCACCTGCTTATGCAACACTTAAGTGAGCAATATATCCAAAATGCTGCTACCAGATTAAGCGTCGGCTCGATACACTTGAGGTAATGTAAGGCACACCTGCACATGCAATTAGGATCAGGGCACGACTCGCATAATTACTGAAACTTTGCTGCTGATTAAGTTGATCGCAGTACATGCAAAGGAGTGATGTTTGATGTTTTAATTTGACAACAACTGTAAATCCTAATCATATAACTTTACGATTTGCCCTTACATTTCAATGGAACGGTGAAGCATTGAAATAATAACGAAATAAGCAACTCCCGAATTTCATGTGTCACAAGAAATCCTTAAAAGTTATTATTCACGTAAGATTGGCAATTCAACGAGTAACTGATATCGGCATTTATTGTGATGTGATTACTTATGGAGAAGAAGAAATCAAGATAGTTAATTACTTTTAAAGGAAACTGCAGTGTTAATAATTTAATCAGTAAAATGACTGTTTGAAATATTTATGTTCTGCATTCCAAATAAGAGGTGTATTTGTACGCACTAAAAGACTGCCATTTTATTATACATCCAACAAAGAATAGATGATTCATCATCTACGATATGACAAGTTTTAAAGCTTATATATTTGGGTGAACTAATGAATCATGGGTAACACTATAAACGTTCCAGAGCTATTGGCCTCACTATATTAAGAAGAGATATTTTGACAATACATTTCCTAAATTGCTGATTTGAAGATATACTCACGACCTTTTAAAATCACTGTACTCATAATTATATTCAACTCACGCTTTAATAATTCTGAATGCCTTGAGATTAAAAAAAAATGTTTTTTAATGATCCAAAAAATGATCAGGCTGTATAATCAAAACTCTGAATATTTAAGAAAACAATGATAGTAGCTATATGAAAAGAAAAAAAAAGAGTCTGTAATGTCCAGGCTAGGAGATGAGTTTCATAAAAGCTTAGTTTTACGTAATAATTATAAATTGTATTAACATACAAAATAAAAAACAGAGATTTATATACATATGAGCTGGTTATTTTATACCAGTTATTTTTACTATTTTTCACTAATTTTATTCGCCGGACTTCCTTAGGAATCTCTTCAAAATAAACACTGTAGCTTTCTCGGGAACCTCTCTAAAGCAAACACACCTCACCGTAATTAAAGCTCACAAATTACAGTGTAGCAGAGATGGTATCTAATTAATAAATTCGCTAATAAATAGAGCTGGCAACAAATGCGACAGGAAAATCCCAGAACTTGCTTAACTGAAACAAAACCGTTGAGGAATATGCCAAAGAGTTAGCGTGATATGATGCAATCAAGTTATTAAAATATGCGCGTCGGCCACCGGAGATTAAAGCATAGTATTAAGGTAATTCTGTATTGTTCGCCTCCCCACAATTACGGACAATTATACAGCAGATAAGCTGCACAATGCAATTTACACCTCAGCTTAATGAATTCACTTTACCGCCCGGCATTTGTTACAGTGTCAAATTTAATGCGATTCTTGATTTTCATCATTAAGTTCCGAAAAATGCAATTTGCGTCCATGGGAATTAAATATGTACGTCGTCATATTTTAGAATACGTCGCAGGGAACTTTAAATTCAAAGTGGATTAAATATTTTGAAATTTCAGACATAAGTTAACTCGAAATTCTAATATATTACATGAACGAATGTTGTATAAACTGTAGCAAAAGTTCCATTGCTACAGAAATTTAGAGCAACTTTTTCTGTTAACCAAATGATAGGATTTTGTTCATTAAACATAATAAATAGAAAAAGTAATTTATTGTTGCTATTCTTAAGTTTTTATCTTTGGCAACTTTACATAGATTATACTGCTAGATGATGAATTTATTATGCAACTATGTTAATTGGACATTTATGTTGTACAAATATATCATGTTAAAGGAGAACAGGAAAACTAACATCTAAACTCGCTAATGTAGGAACTGTGGTTCTCATATAATCTGAATATACCCAAAGTTAATTCTAAATGAATTTATGAACATTTTGTATTTTCACTTCATACCATCGCTGGCTAAAAAATTTAACTATTCTAAAGCTCTGTAATGCTTTTTTTTTAACGAAAAAAAAATGTTATTTTGTAGAACGGAAAACGATTAAATTCTACAAATTTTAAGTTCTGCAGTAGTTGAAAGTATATTTAGATACTAAATTATACATAATTGTCTAGAGGTGTCAGTATTAGTTCTGCAATTCTGATCTATGAGTAGTTAAGTAACTTCCATTAGACAGGAATCACTGATTTCTCACAGCAAATTCTGAGACTAAATTTTTCCAGAAATTTATATTTGTAGTAGTGATAGTGAATTTAGGCATACTTAAAAATTTTGAGTAATATTTAAATTATCATATCATAATATCGTTATGTAAAATAAAAAGGAAAATATTTGTTCCTTGAGCTTTTCTTGCTTTTCTGGAAAAAAAAAATACTCACACATTATTACAATTTCCAAGTATGCTTATAAAAAGTACAGGAAAGAAAGGTGGAGCCGTTAAAACGTATTATTTTATTCGTATAAAATGTATAAATATCAGCACTGTAAATCATCATCAAAGAAAGTAACGAATTGAGGAAGTACAAGTAAAAAATATAGATCACTAGGGATTTTTGGATCGTGGCATGATGAAATTCACCTGAAGAAAGTGATTCTCTTGGGAGGTAATTAGAGAATGGGTTCTGAAGAAAAGTAAGACATATTATTTTATCTATACCTTAGAAACACTGAAGTAATTCATTTGTAGTTTCTTCAAATACTTTTATCACAGGAACCTGTTTCTTCGTCGGACATCGATCGGACTATGTATAAAAGAATAATTTTCTATCAAAAACAGCAATTTGAAATTCTTTATTTCGAAAGACCGTGCAGCTAGCAACTCAATAGAAATTTTCTTTAGTTAATACGATAATTATAACAGAAAGTTATGAGTGATTCAACTTTTACCCAGAAGATTGGAGGCAGGCATTTCCTTATCGTAAATGATTGAATACATTATACTTTTTCGCCAACGGTTAATCCTTTACTCTGAAGTTTTTAATTTACGTCATAAACAATTTATGTTATGTGTTAAATATTTCCCATGTTAGGATTAATAAACTCCATGAAAAAGTTAAACAATGTGGAACGTGTGTTCGATTGTACGTAATTTCATAAAAAGTACAGGATTCACATATAGATAGCATAAAACTTTTAATATTATATTTGCTTTCTTTGCTTTTCTTTTTAATTTCTAAAAGAAAATATTGAATGATACTGTAAAATTTAGCATTTCCAGTTTTAGATAGATATTTCCTACTTTAAGTTAGCTCTGAATTATTCACCTGAGTCACCTCACATGTATTATATGAAGTACCTTTCAAATTTAAATATAAAGAGTATTATCTGTGATTTATTTTCTTTAACTATAGCTGATTTTCTTTTACCTTGTTTTTTCAATTACAGCTATAAGTGCATAAAATTTTTTGCCCACTTAAAACTATTTTCTGCTAATGCCCATTTCCTGAACTATGAACCAGTAAACTACATTTAAAAATCAATATCAAATTAGCAATGATTAATGCCACTCAAAAACTTGTCACGGTACTTAACGTTTTTTCTCCTACATAAAGAATGTACTTTTTTGTAACAAGTCGACATTCCTTTTCTTACTAGTAGCAATGGAAACATTATTTTTTTCTTTATCTTAAAGGTTCAAACAATAACTTTTTTCTACGTCGAATTGATGAGCGATCAACTATTGTGGAGACGGGAAATTTTCTAGAGCAATTAAAAGCATGTTGCATTTTAGATTTGAGTTTTTTTTTAAATAAAATAAAATGTTATTGAAACTTCATTAGAGTAATGATGTTTTTCATACATCAAAAGTAGTTTTTCAAACCTATAAAACACGCAATAAAATTGAAAAAAAATGCATAAGCAACTAAAAATAGAACTTTAGGCACGATTAAACATATAAATACAAAACTGAAGACAAAATGAATAAACTAAACTATATAATGAAAAAATTCAGTTTTTGTACCTATGCACTCGTCCATAAATTAAATTAGCAGATTATTAGTATCTATATAAACTGATATATCGATGCTTTTCAAACACCGTAGTCTTGATGTTTAAAATAATATTCTGCCGATATGTGGTGAATTTGATATAGAAAAATTAAGGAAAAAAAAATAAAAGAAAAGAAATCTCCTGTTTACTCTTATGTAAAAAATATCTACAGGTACGAATTTGGTTCACAAAGCTTTAAATCAGCCAAAAACGAAAGTTGTATGTGTTTAAAAGTCGAAGTTTGCATTTTGTTGCATAGAAGACGGCCAATCAGTTTATATATAAGTCAATAAATTCCCTTTAGTTAGCATTAAAATTTGGCGATATCTTATCCAATTTAGGATATCAGCCAGCCAGCTGAGGTCATTTCTAAAACCTGCTTTTGACGCGGAATTTGGCAATACTTCCTTAAAAATCTCTAAACTAAGAGAAGATTTGAAGCGATTTTGTTTCATCTAATAAGCATCCCTATAATATAGTGGCAATTTAAGGTAAAATGTCTAGAATGTAATACAAATCCTTTTTAAGCATGCAATATTTTTGAAAGCGATTAATTAGTCGTGTTGAAAAAGGGAAAGCCAAAAAATATTTTTAGGATCGTGTATTAAGAGTAACTAAACACGATCTGCATTTTTTAAGAGTGCATTCTTGAGAATGATAACTAGTTAATTAATTAATAGTTAATTAACTAACTAATAAAGAATTAGTTAAAATATATGTGAAAGAAAGTCCCTTTTTTATCTCTCATTATAAAATGCTTCAACTAGAGAAATATTGAAATATATGATACACGCGTAATTAGCTGTCACCGGAATAAACAATTTTTAACAATTTCGATCGTGAAGTGAAACTTCACGCTTTGAATAACCCAATATCGATTTTTATATCTTTTAAAATTAGAATTTTTGACAACAAATAGTGGCTAAACCTTCAGGAATTTTGTGCGATTTGGAAAGGCGTTTTATTTATTTATTTTTCGATATTTCTAGTTTATTTTAAACGGTGCCTGAAAACATCATTGACCTTGTTTGTTTTTTCGTTGATTGTTTGAGATTAAATTATGGATCTTGTAACACATGAAGCGGCTCGCTTAACGATTCTTGATATGACAAGTTAATTTTGATCGTTTACTTTTTTTTTTTTGATAATTACGAAGAATATCGATTTTTATATCTTTTAAAATTAGAATTTTCGAGTCTAAACTTTCGCCTTTAGGAAATTTGCATGATTTTGAAAGGTATAGATTAAAAAAAAAAATATATATTTTCTAGTACATTTTACATGAAGTCTTTGTACATTATTGACCTTTTTTGTTGTTGTTGTTGATTGTTTGAGATTTAATTATGGATTACTGTAACACAGTGATCCGCAACTCCCGCGCCGGAAAACCGATAGCTGTCCGTGGATCAAATGATACTGTGTCGCCCAGGGAACATTAAATTATTTAAATTTTATTTACTGTGATGCATTTCTCTCTGGGCTGTGCGACTTTGTCGGGTTTATGCAAAACTAGACCTTTATAACAGAAAAAAATCTCGTAACTATTTTGAATTATTTTATTGTTTATTAAACATTGCAAGATTATAAATTAAAATTTGCAGCCATAAAATTGAAAATAAATGCACTTTCCTGAAAGGAAAAAAAAAGATGAAAAAAGCCAGATTTTATTAAATTATAAGTAATATTTTATTTTGAAGGCATGTTTAAATACAATAAAATTAAAATGAATAAATCAAATGAATCTAAAATATGAACAGTTAACGCTCCCCCCCCCCCGCCACCCCCCATCCCCCCTCATCGGGGCGCGGTATAATTACGAAACGTCGACTACTCTTCGGCGATAAAAAAGTTGGGAAGCACTGCTGTAATACACGAAACGGCTCGCTTAACGGTTCTTGAAATAATTTTGATCGTTAACTTCTTTTTTTTGTTTGTTTTAAAGAATTGCGAAGAATATGGAATTTTATATCTTTTAAAATGAAAATTTTCGACAGCAAATAGTGACAAATTTTCGTCTTTCGCCTCCAGAAAATTTTCCTGATTTTTAAAGGCATATTCGTTTGTTCATTTCTAGTGCATTTATACGAAATCGCTATTGATTTCTTTTCTTTTTTTTTCTTTGATTGTTTGAGATTAATTTACGGATTGTGTAACTCACGAAGCGGCTCGTTCAACGGTTCTTGAAATAACAAGTTAAATTTAATGATTTCTCCTTTTCAAAAAAGAATTTCGAAGATTAAGAGAATTGGAATACCACATAAGAGAATGTCTCCTATGGGACTTATAAATCTGAACTCAAATCATTACTTCCTATAACTATCTCGGCATTCAAACTTCTCACCGTAATTGTTATTTAATCTATTTTAAAATGTGACTGTTGAATTTACGCATAAATTCTCAAGAAAGTGTTTGTGTGAAAAACGCTACCGCCTTTGTTGTCAATATACTGGATGTTTTCGAATTCATAGGTCGCACTGGGTAGGTAAAATACATTTAAGGAAGCATATTTTGCATGTCAATGCAGAGTCGGAAATGAAAACAAAATCGTGCGGTTTACACACAGTGTGGCTCCACCCATTTTCGACCCGTCGTTGAAAACTGTAAGAGGAAAAAGTAAATGCTGAGGTAATTACGCACATTAATACAAAAAAGCCATGTCTTGCTTAAACCACGAGGTACTTTTAATTTCCGACCCCATATTGCTTTATAAAAATATTTCTTTGTATGCGTTTTACCTATTCTTAAGTTTGGAATTCGGAAATACCTTGTATAGAGAAATTAATGTTATTCCTATATAAATATCTAAGAACAATTTTTTAAAACTGATTTTTGAATACGTAGCATTAATGTTTATTTAAAATTATGTAACTTTTTAAAAAGTTTGTGTTACCACATGCCTTGATACTGCAATAAAAACATACAATTTTCTGAAATATCATCATTATAATCATCTTCAAGGATTAGGCAAAAAGCCTGTTTCGGCTTCTTGGTCTAACCATTGTTTTCTAGGTCTGTCACGGTCTTGTTTGCCTTTTGGCATGTAGTAGAAGACAGGTCTAGGTAATCTCCCGCGCGACATGATTTTTCAAGTCAGTGCGATATTTATGAATTTTCTCACAGAGGCCAAATACTTTTAATTCTCTTCTAATATTCTCACTTCATATTTTGTCTAAAATCGTGCAGCATTTTACGAAACATAGGTATTGAATCACTGTTGCCTGGATTCTGCTTGGGCACCCAAAGTCCATACAGTAAAGTGGGAATCGCCATAACCCTATAAAACTTCAGTTGCTTTTCTCTTCTTGTTTCCCCCTTTTGTCTTTTAATGAAATTGAGATTTTCATATTGTAGTCTTGACATATTTCATGAAGAATATAGGTGGATCTTTGAAGGCCATATCTTCATTTGACTGAATTATTATTTGGCCATCCGCAAAGAGTAATGTATTGCCTCTCCGCCTGGGCAAGTCAGGAACACCATAGGCAGGTTTCCTGAAATACAAAGCAGAAGTGCACTTTTTAATATATTTATTCTTTATTAATATATAATATACCTTTTAATATATTTATTCTTTATTAATATTTATTCTTTATTAATCTAATTACGCTTCGCGTAATTAGATAAGGTAAAAATATATTCCAGGTGTTGATTGTTAAAAGACAAATTATTTATTTTCTTTCTTTTTTTTCTGTCAGTAGTAGTATTTAGTATCGGAATATTGGCGATCGCTTCTACGTTTCAGTGTTGAAGGATAAAATCGTATTCATATTTGATTTATATTAAAATTAAGTGAGACAGATGTTTAATTGTGCATAAGCATTTACACTATAAGTCGAAAGAACAAAAATTCACATTTATAAAACAGCATTAAGTTCAAAATAAATTTAGTTGAGGATTTTTTAATTAATTTAAAAATGATCATGGTATATAAAAAAATTACGATTCGTCTATGTTAGCTGAAAGTCTGAATTTAACAATAGCTTGATTTATTTTTGTTGCTGTCACAGGAGGGAGACTGTATATAATTAATAATTGCCAGATATTTTCCTCGAGGGGAAAAAGGTAATCCTGCTTACAGAAAAAAAAATGTTAATGTAAAATATTTATAAACCAGACATGTCAATGTAGGTAATTTAGCCCAAGTATTTTTTTTTGTTTATAAGAAATTGAACGAGAAAAAGAATTTCGAAACTGCCTCCCTTATAGAAATTACAAAGAATTCGATAAGTAAGGTCTTTAGGACACGGACAAAACTTCTTGAGGTGTTTCCGTAATTGCGGTAAAACGAGGAGTTTAATGCTTTTAATCACCTTTCGGCCAGCGACTGTATTGACTTTTTATTCATGAAGAGAGCGAATTTGCATATAGAGTGGCGCAATTTAATTAAAGCTAGTTAGAAATCTTGATATAATTGAGTCTGTTAGCACTGCACAGACTCCAAGAAATGTGATAAGATTTTCAATTTGCTGTTATTTCTTTTTCTCCCCCTTTTTTTAAAAGGAAAATGTGTGCTATAAAAATCCTGGCTTCCGTCTAAGTTGTTTTACTGAGAAATTAAGTTAAGCGAATTTTTCAGGAACAAAATTGTATTGCATTAAATAAACCTGTTCATAACACGATTTTCATATTTAGTATTTGCGTATGTTTTTGTAATAATACGGACGGGGGAAATTTCTGGGAAGTAATTATTTTTTGTTTTCCAGTAATAAAACCAGTTTTGTCTGTTGTGTTAATATGATAAATAGAGTTTTACTGTTACTATTAACCTTTTACAGGCAATGTTCCCAATGGGGAATATGCAATTAAAAATTTATTAAAAATTGAAATTTTATAAATATTGACTTGAAAAAATTAGCAGATAAAGTTAAAAGGTGACTTGATTTTTTGAAATAGAAGTTGGATTTGTATAATGATTGGGAAACTTGAAAAAAAAATCATGAAATAGCCATTTTCATAAGTTTTTACAGAGCAATAGTGATACCCCCCCCCTTTTTTTCAAACGTAATTCATATATTTATTCAAATTTAAAAATAAATCTTTTATTTAGTCTTAATATTTCATTCATTATTTAAACTACACATAAACATATGAAGTTTTTGAAACCAATGTAAATTATAGTCAGAAATTACCCATACTCCCCTGTGAAATTGTATACAACATTTTATCCCCATTTAAATAACTAGTATCCTTTTGTCTAAATCATTAAAAGGCAAAATATGCAAAAAACTAATTTAAAATATGCCTCGATCTCAAGGCGGTCTGTAAAAGGTTAATAAATAGTGTTAATAATACACTGTTAATAAAAGTAGTTAACATTTCAGCACATAAAATGGTGCTGAATTAGCTGCAACCTTTCTATGGAGAAACGTTGTACTATGACATGGTGCTTAAACTGATCAGTGGAGCCAAATCATGGAGAATAGTTTCTTCTTATAATGGACGCAGCTTATTTAGCTCCATTTTATGGTGAAATGCTGAACTACTTATTTTAACAGTGTAATGAAGATAATAAATAGTTATTAATGAGCAATAATTCATTTTCTTTCAAAACAGTGTTTCAAAATGTTTCGTTATAGTGCAGCGTTTAAAAATTAGTCATTAAATACTGACGCTCCGTTGAATATTGTTTAGTAAAATAGTAGTATATAATATATAAGGTGTCAGTTGGAAGCCCAGTGGTGTAATGGTCAGATTATTGTGCCTCCCCCCCTTCTCGGGATGGGCAAGGTTAATTCAGCCTTTTATTTCATAAGTGGGTCGATAAAATAATGGCCAATCTCGCTTGGGGACTAAACACTGGGCGCTCAGTGTCACACTGGCCATCTATCTGGGGCATGTTTTCGCACGCATAAGTCGTTCCCACGAACACATGCACGGAGCCCCCCGTCGCAAAGATGCGGATGGGAAGCATAGGCCTTGGTCCCCCCTTGGATTGTAAGGATAAAGACACTGAACATGGTAGACAGCTAAAGTATGAAGGCCCCGGGTTCGGGCCCATCGCTCTGTCATCGATCTAACAGTCTGGAGTTCTGGGCAGTTTTCCCCAGATGTAATGTGAACATGTGTTAGAACCCATCAAAATTTCCTCCGCCCAAGGCACCCTTCTCTAGGTAGACAGCACTTGAGTAGATTTGCCTTAATACACAATGCACAATGCAATACAAAAGATTGATTTGTAAAATAGAAATATATGGCGGCAGTAATTTTTTCGCAAGATAACAAAATTAAATTGAAATGCAATTTTCAAAGCTATAAATAAACCGCAATGTTTACTCCTCAGCCTTTATCTTTTATACAATTGGAATGTATACAGTAATGTGTTAATGGTGAGTATTACATCTGCTCAAAACTTCAGATTATTTATAGATGATCTCTGTTTAAAATGTGTTGCATTTTCATCAAAGTAAGAGGCATTTCGCTGTACATGTTATACAGCTTTATTCATTCAATATTTATTATCAAATAAATGCTATTTGTGAAATAAAAGGCTCAACAAATATAATGCATTAATTAAAGCCACTCGACAAAAAAATGTTACAAAAATTACCATTTTGCGTATGAAAATATTTCATAAATACACCTTATGACTTCACTATTAATTAATTATTACAACTACGAACATCACAAAGTATCAAGATATTAAATCTGACGCAATTGCCTTACATACCAAGCTTGCATTAATATACTTTAAATACCTAAACGCTAGTAAATAATTATGCACATAATTTAAGCTGATTTTATAGAAAATATTTAATTTTCAATAACGCTACCATGCTCGAAATCATTGGAAGATTTAATTGAAATTTTCAGTTTAAAAAGTGCCTTAAAATTAAAAAAAAGTGTAACTTTTTATTATACTGAACTTAACTCGCACAGTTTTTAAAAGAAGTGCATTTTAATGCAGCATTAAGAGCTGTTATAATCGAATTTAGTCGACGAAAGAGTAACGAGTTTAAAAATCAAAACACATTTTAATAAAAACACGTTTATTTTAAGGTAATTTAGTTTATTAATATTCATTAAGTTTTTAGTTGAGAACAATCACACTCTCGTATTTTAAACAACTAATGATTAAGCTTTTCTGAAGAAGAAAATGAAGTAATGTGTTATTAAATTAACGAAAACAGGATTTTTAGCTAAATTATGTAAACAAGAAAACAAGTAATTTTTTTAAAGCTGCTTTAAAGCGGAAAAATCATAAATATTAAAATTAAGAAAGTTGCATTTTTCAACGTGGATAGTTTATTGTTTTAAAATTCATTTTTGATGACTACACTTTCTTCTGAAGTACTATTTAACTGAAATTTAAAAAGAAAATTAATAAATCTTTGATCTAAATTAAAAACCTCTTAAAATAATGGTTAGTAAATTGTAATGCTAATTTAATATTGCAGGATTTTCCGTAAACGCGCAAACAATTCATTAATTTTAAAAATATTAAAAGATTGATGCTAATGTAAAGAAATATGTTAAATGTTTGTTTCTTTTAGTGTTAGTCCATAATATTTTACTATAAAGCATGTGTCAAAAATTCTTGACGAATTTACTCTTAAGGCCCCTCCTCAGAGAGAAATTTTTCTGATTCGCGTTTTGAGGAACAATTTCCTACCCCCCTCACAAAAGCTCCTACGGCGAAATGCGATAGCTCGCGTGTCCGTTACTGATGGGAAATTTATGACCCGTTGGCGGGTTGGGAGATTTTGACCTGTGACCTCCATCTACATGCCCCCGCTGCCTGAGCAAAATTTATTTTCAGTTGAGTGTATTCGTTCGAACCATAGGCGCAACCACGGAGGGGGCTATGGGGGCTGAAGCCCCCCCTAAAGGTAGAAAGTTAGAAGTGAAAAGCGTTAAAAAATGAAAACTGTCGCTAATGAAATAATTTTTTTTAGTTCTTTCTTTCTTTTTTAACTGTCCTCAAATTATTTCTAACCAATAAAGTTTTTAAATAAATGCTCACAGTTAGTTGAAACACTCTTACACACGGTTACAACGTTGCTCAAAGATAATTATTTATGACTCTATAATGAGTTACATTGCTTATGTTCTATGGGACAGTCAAGTAATACCGAATATTTTGACGTTATAAGAGAGTTGTAACTAACCGAGATCACTATGACTGAGTTCAGCAATATTATGTAGCCCAGCCCCCCCCCTAAACTAAAATCCTGGGTGCGCCACTGGTTCGAACAGATTTAAATTGCAGGATACTCAATGATAAATTACAAGTATAATAAAAAATTTATTTAATTTGCAAAGGAGACTGCAATTTGTAAAGTGTTGTTATAAAAATTAACATTTTAAAAGAAAATATCGAAGCGCGAATATGAGAAATTTTACATCGTAATTATTCTACTATATAGTTACGCTGAACCCTGACTGGCTGACTCAATTTGTAAAGATTCCAGGCAAACCACTTCGATGTAAATATTTTACCTCCATTACTCCAAAAAGATTAAAAACCAGAAAAAGCCTAATAACACCCACACCATTCATACGATCCGCTTGAAATTTTTCATAACTATGTATAAAAATATAAAAACAATCTCTGTTACTTTGAAAATCTGAAAACCCACCGGTTCCCTAATTTTTTAAGAGATTTTTTGCCATTTTCAGCTCCATTTTATTTCAGAGATTCAAAAAAGCGAATAATTTGAGTGAAAAAATTAGACTTTCAAAGTGTAAAAAAATTGTCA
Source organism: Cheiracanthium punctorium (assembly GCA_038373885.1). Classification (NCBI taxonomy): domain Eukaryota; kingdom Metazoa; phylum Arthropoda; class Arachnida; order Araneae; family Cheiracanthiidae; genus Cheiracanthium; species Cheiracanthium punctorium. The sequence continues at coordinate 330,247 of JAWZYV010009677.1, forward strand.
TATTCACGTCACGGTTATCTATCTGCCTTTGAAGGGAAAATTGAGATTCATTCCTTTAAAATTGTTTTTCTAGATTACATAGTTTATTTATTTATTTTTTCACAAATAAATCGCCTGCATGGATATGAGAATGACTGTGAACACAAAACGAAATCTTTCGAATGCCATAAGTTTCCGCGCGTTTCCAGAAGAGGATGAAATTCGATTTGGGTGTATAATAAAAATTGAATAGGAAGTTATTTATTTTAGATAGACGAAGACTAAATGTATTCAGTGTAGACATTTTCGTCGAATGTTTTTTCAAGCGCCCGTTGTATTTGCCTCCACAACGGGCTTTGATTTCTAGTTTGGTTACTAGGGTAGGGCCCAGATGTGTGGAGTTAATATCTCTTCTGATATGCCACACAACCGAAACCCTACAATTTGGTTTGCTGTAAATTATAATCCACTGTTTGTGTCCCCTGACGATGGTGACAGTGGTTATAATTTCCGTTCCATTATATTATCACAATAATTCTTGCACTTTATTTGGTTTCAAAATCTGGTTTCTAATTCTTGCTAATAGCTGTTATATTCTTATGAGAGATATGTCTTATTTGTAGTATGTTTTGTGTTTTACTTGTTAGTTATATATATATATATATATATATATATATATATATATATATATATATATATATATAACTCGGCTGTTCGAGCCTCGTCAGGGGGACCCCTATGACCCCCCCTAATTTTTTAGTTTCATTATTGCCATATTAAAACGATATTAATTAACTATGTCATTTTATCTCTCACCTTTCGTGCTTTTCGCCTGGTAACCCTGCGTTGAAATTTTTAGGATTGTAACCTATTTATAGAAAAATACATGGGATGCATATCTACACCTTACGAAATATTGTAACAATGGATTAAAGTTGTTGCGAACTAATAGTATTTAAATATATGTAAAATTATGTCGCTTTTTGGGACAATTCAATAAAGGGGGTGAGAGATAAAATGACATATTCATTAATAAAAGGCTGCTTTAGTTATTAAGAATGTAATCAACCACACCTAGAAAACAAGTGCAAATAAGCATTTATATTTAAAAAAAAAAAGCCTCAATATGTTGAAATCAATATCGTCCAATGTAACTAAGAAACACTCGTGAAATCAGCTTTGAAACAAAATAAATTGCACTGAAATCAGCTCATCAGCTTGTGAGCCAAGATCCTGTAATCAGAGGCATCTTCACATGTCGGGCGTTTCAGTTTTGTATCCTCCCAATTAAATTAATTAAATATCAATGAGCACAATTTGCATTGCCCAGCACGGAGTAAAATTTACACTGATATAACATTGAAGAAGTTTAAATGCACAGAAAATTTTAAATATGATCCTAAAAGCAAATTCTAATACTTTTGAGTTAGTTAAACACTTCATTTGATTGCGAAATTTCAAATCGGCTTAGAAATATTTTTGTGAGTAGTATGTTTTTGGATGTATTAATACCACAGAGAATTTTTTAAAAATGGTTAATATGAACAAATTCTTTAAATATATTCTGTTTTTTCCTCCCTTTTAGCCAACAGAATAAATAATGCCCGTTATAGCTGCGTCCGTACTTCAAAATTTCGATGCGTAAACAATGTTTTTCCTTCATTTTTGATCAGTCATCATATTTAAATCGGGATTCATTTTGAGTTATTCAAAAAGCTATACTGTGGTCCAGGGACAATATACGAAAAAGGGGTCCCATCCAGCTGACCCTGACCCGACCCACCGAGAGGGGAGGAGGGGCAATTGCCTCGAATTCCACTCCTAGAGGACGTATGTTGCGAATTTTTGGCGCACAAGTCTCACGGGGAAATAAAATAATTCTGTCTTCCAAAACCTCTTCTGGATCACACAGACGCATTCACGTACTAAAGTTTAAACATGCAATAAGAAAGGAAAAGAAAGGCGCCAATATATTTGACTGATTACTAATGAAGCTTTTGTAACGGATAAGTATAAACATACATCTGGGACCCGAAAACGTAAGATGTAGAACTGCAAGAGGGTAGTATGAAAAGAAGGCGGACATTGTTGGAAGTTGAAATTACAGGAAAAAAAAAAAGATGCGGATGATTAATAGCCAAGTTCGATTAAAATTTGTCAAACACTCTGGTCACTAGTGACTTTCGGATTAGATGATGTGAGTTTGCCTATTCGATTGCGCGTGCATAGATACACACACACATACAAATTAGTCCAATATGTTTTTACTTACTGGATAATACTATTTACTTATATTTCTTTTTAACCTTTACTTATATACTAAAGGTCCTTTTCTTTAGCATTTTATATAGCTGTGTGAAAAATTATATACAAATAATATATATATATATATATATATAGGTAATGAGCGTAATGAATAGTGCTTTAGTTGATTACCGAACATCAGAAGGAAACTTCGATATATATGGAATTACAAAAGAGAAATAAACTTTCCTACAATTTTAGGTTGAAGCTGCTTCACCTAAAAAAGTTTGTGCATTTAAACTTTTTAAATATTATATAAGTGGAAATTGTACTCCGTACTGTGTAATGTAAATTGTCCCTCCATTTACATCATCCATCCGAAACAAATCTATTCCTTTTCAATACAAACCAAGCCTTTAAACAGAGAGTTTTTCTGCGAGGAGTCGTAAATCAAGTTCCTCCTTCTCCCCGTTTCATCTCTGCGGGTGGTAACGCAACAGGTGGGCAAGTGGGGGTGGAAAACATCTGAAAAATTTTCATCAAAAATGTGTAAATAAATCGCTAAAAATCAAATTTATGGATTAGATAAAAAATACTTATGTATTTGAAAAGGCAAAGTGCACTGCAATTTTTCTATCTTTACCAAATTTCAAAAAAGTTAGTCTGGTCTGAGAAAATCGCAGTTGACTGTCAGAATTCGTGTCTTTGTAGATAGATGATTGTGTTTAATATTAAATAAAAAATACATCAAAGCAATATTTCTAAAATCTGAAAGATGGAAAAGGTGAGAAGTCTTTCAAGAAAACAACAATGAAAGAAAAATTAAAAAATATTAATTTAGTGCCGAGATATTACTTGAAAACCGAAGTAATAAAATTCCCATTGCTTAACATGGAAAGGAAACTTCTTTCGATCTGTCTGAGGAGGAGCCTTAAGTTCGTATACGAACTTAAGAGGTGAGGCAAAGAACATCGATTGGAAACATAATTTATACAGGAAGGCACTGGCCGCAACGCCACTTTCAAGAAACAAAAAGACAAGGACTTATAAGTATACAATTTAAAAAGAAAATACAGAAATCAGAAAAGTATACAATACAGAAAAGTGTACAATACAGAAATCAGTGTAGAGTGCTTTATTACACATCCTAATAGTATAATTACAAGTATTACATGAGTTGTTCCAAATTATGTCCGTTGTTAGAGATGTAAACATGACACCTGCCAGACAAAAAATGGGGAGAATGTTCGATAATATTTGGAGTTTTATGAATCGCAGCTGCAATTATGGACATTCGTGCCACCAGATCGGTTTAGAAATTTTTAGGGGGGTCTCATAAAGAATGATTTTCATGGAAGACCTGAAAAAAAAAAAATACAAAGAAAAATATCGTTTCCCCTCTCTAAATTATGGATTTCTTCATTTGTTGCGCATTGAATCAAAATACGTCTTGGTCGTATTGTTTTTACCAGTTCAGGTTTTGACAGGTGATCGCCTACATTTTCTAGCACTTATTATCGTCTAATATTTTGAGGCGAAATTGTCTTTTCCAATTATCATAAGCATTTCTCTCTCAGGAACCGGCGATTTTATTTGAGCAAATAATTGAGTAGGTTAGAATTATAGAACGAAGGGATACCGTTGAACACGTATCCATCTTAGCAAGTATTTTGGTTATTAAAATGCATACTGCCTTCCTTGAAGCAGCAAGTCTGGACAGTCTTTTCCAATGTTAGAAGTTTAAATTCTGAGAGGATTTCTGATTATGCTTCTTTTTTCCGGATCTTATGAATTTGAGATTCGGACTTGGTAAAGATGACTGCTGAGAAACTGGAATTATAGTAGTTCGATAGAACTGAGTGAATTCAGTCGCAAATTATTTCGAAGTGATGTCTTCTTGACCTTCAAGTGAAGGTCATTCTTTCAGTGAAGGTGATCCTTTCATTATCTTTGGGCTTATCTACAGATATTTTTCTGCAGTGGAACCGTTGGACCTCAGGAAGTCAGGAGCTATCCTGGCTATAGAAGTCACGTTGGCAAACGCTGATGATATCGTCTTAATCAGAGGCTATTAGTGGATGTTCATCTGAGGTTTCCTCATTGTGATCTCTATTTTTGAATGTGTGTTTTTGGCATTGTCTTACTAGTTCCGAGGTTAAAGGCGAGCTTCAACCTAGTTAACATGCTAATTGGTAAAAGGTAAAAGTAACGATTTATCACAAAAAATTTAATACAAAGTTTATGGATAATACATACGTTTTTAATTATTATTAGGTTGTCACGAAAGTTTTCCGCCACTGCAAGTATCGTCTGCACAAACAGTTCGCGTTGGTGTCTTTGCCAATATTTTGTTAAATGATTTTTGGCATTTGAAAGAAAAAAACTTGTTTTAGAGCACTGTGCTGTGAAATCTGTAAAACAATATCGTTATGATTAAGTATAAGGTGTCTGAAATGGAACTATCACGCTACCAGATTGAACCATCATTTACTCTCAGTTCTGTTGCAAAAAGTCACCTACAGAATGACACCGAATCATGTGTACAGCTTAAGGTATTACTGTTGTATCATACGACACTGTGAAGATTTGGTACCGAAAGTTCAAAAACGAGGACTAGGACATTTAAGAAGCAGAGCGCTCTGGCGGGCCTACTAATGCTGGTGAGGCACGCCTACGACAATGTGTGGAAGGGGATAAAATATTCATCCACTCGAGAGCTAGTTAAAAAAGTTAGACTGTACTGCCATGTCTATATGTCGCGCTAGGCATAACATAAACTTGACATATAAGGTCAATCGCTCGGTACCGCATGAGCTGACTCAAGCAATTCTGGCGGAAAACTTTCGTTACAACCTGATATTAAAACGCTTGCTTCCTTAAATTGTTCATAATTTTAGAGAAGAATGAATTCACGCAATCCAGTGTCAAGAGGTGGTCGGAGAAGTCGAGAAAAATAGATTATGAAGATGGTAGTAAATATTCACTCTTAAGAGACCAAGAACGAAGCAACTTTAAGGAATGAAAGGAAAAAATAGAAGATATACATAGGTCATAGTAGTGGAAGTTCGTCAACTCAGCAGTCATGAAACGATTCATGTTGTCCACGCGGTATCGTCGTCTGGAATAAAGAGGTCGGGCGAACTGATTTTGAACATTCATGCACAACTTCATTTATCCGATTTTACTCATGCTTTCCGACGTAATTATCATTCCTAATGATATTCATCCCTTGTATAAGTTTTAATTAGGTATGGCTGGAAACTTTGCTATCGTAATGTCGGTCGGATAGCTACATACATTGGTTAACCCTGTGAGGCGCAGCCCTTTCCCAATGCTGAAAAAAGGGCAGCCGTTGCCATCGCTCGCCTTAACGACCAGCAAGATGGCGGACGATCGAAACGTTCATCGCGTGCCACAGATCTAGAGACCTTTTTTGACGCAGCTGTCGTCAAAAAAAGGGTCTCTAGATCTGTGGCACGCGATGAACGTTTCGATCGTCCGCCAGCTTGCTGGTAGTGAAGTCGAGCGATGGCAACCGCTGCCCTTTTTTTCAGCATTGGGCAATCTATCCGGATGTTCTCGCATTCTTCCATTTTTCAGCAGATGTCAGTGCTGTTAAAAAGAATCGTGACCATTTTTTAACGGGAAAGGACGTGCTAAAAAGTAAAGGATTCTCGTGGAGCTGTGTCACCCGCAACTATTTTTATAGAAATCCAATCTATTCTTCGTGACTGGCAACAGTCAAAACGTCAGAATTTAGTGTTCCCAGAGCGGGATCACTGCGCTTCAAAGGGTTAAGCAGGTTATCATACAACAATAAAGCTCGAAACTGATTATCATTTTTATTTGAAAACAAAAAAGCCCTTTTATGGTAAAATGAGAATATTTGTACACAGTAATGGGATCGTGATGAGCAGATGTGATTGACTAAGTTCTGCATCTAAGTCTCAGTACTTTTCATTTGTCATTTTTATGTTCATTTTTAAGTATGAAAAAACTTCATGTATTTTACATTTTGTTTTGCGATCAATTATGTACCTTGTTTTCTGTTTATGACTGACCAGCACTAAATAGAACCCAGAGATTAAGGCACTTTTATTCGGTAATCACTTAAAAGCATGTACTATCGCTTTCATTTGACAGTCATGTAACAGCATATATTTTAAAGAGAACTTTATAAAAAACTAGCTGAAGTACCCGTTCTTCGCACGGGAATGAATGGACTTTTTGATATTACGATTTGTGGAGATTACTATTCATTGTAATAAACAGATATAGCAAAGTGGATATCGCGTTATATTGTGCCCAATAATCATGCATACCGAATTGCAAGGCAATCGTTTGTACGGTGCAGAAGGCCATGCGGCGTAGCGCAATCTATTAGCGAGTTTTAGCAAAACGGATACGTCGAAATATTTTTCGCATTCAGATATCGATGTATACGAATTTTCATGACTATCGGCTGGACAGTCCTGAAGTTCATGTGTTGACGCGACATCTAGTGGCAAGTTATAGGAAAATGGATAGCGCCAAACTCTTCCCCGTGTTCAAATATACATGTATACCTATTTTCATAGCGATTATTCGCACAGTCAAGAAGTGACACACTGCAGGGCCATCTAGTGGTTCAATAAAGTAATGATTTGCTACAGCGCCGTCAAGTGGCGAGTTATAGCAAAATGGATAACGCCAAAATATTCTCATTGTTCAAATAGCTATGTATACTGATTTTCATAGCGACCGTGTTCAACTATCTATGCATACCAATTTTCATAACGATCATTTTCACAGTCAAGAAGTGATACACTGCAGGGCCATCTAGTAGTTAATTAAAGTAATGATTTGCTACAGCGCCGTCAAGTGGCGAGTCATAGCAAAATGGATAACGCCAAAATATTCTCATTGTTCAAATAGCTATGTATACTGATTTTCATAGCGACCGTTTGAATGGTCAAGAATTTGGCCTGCTGCAGCGTCATCTAGTGGCGAGTTAAAATAATAATGCATTGCAGTGTCATCTCGTGGTGAATAACATCAAAAGGAACGCAGTTAGAATACATTGTTCGTGCTCAAATGTGTAAGTATAAAAAATTTTATGGCGATCGGTCGAACGGTATAGAAGTTGATGCTTTGCAGCGCCATTTAGCGGCAAGTTACAGCAAAATGGATAGTGAAAAATATTCTCCGTGTTCTAATATTCGCGTGTACCAAATTTCATCGAAATCGGTTGGACGAAATTCGCATAGAAAACGGCTAAACGGAATAGAATTCAACGTTGTGCTGCGGCACCAAGTGGCAAGTTAAGGAAAACGGATAGCATAAAAACCTTCTCCATCATAAAAGACTTAGGTGAACCAAATTTCATCGTGCAACGGTGCTCAACGGTGCTGGAGTTTTTCAACCTCATAAACACATACCAACATTCATTTTTATCTATAACCAGTGTTATTATATATACCAGTTTCAAATAAAATCCAGTTTCAAATCTAAGCCTCGCCAAAGTGCCAACATACGCCATTTTGCAAGAGTTTTTTCAGGGAATCATTCGAAGCATTGACTTAGCAGCAATCAATATGGGAAATGGTTCGACCGCCAAAGAGTAGCACGCATTTATTTGAAAATTGGAATCCCTTAATACAGCCGATTTTTTTCTTTAAATTATCAACTATAATGTGTTTTATTCATCGTTACTCCGATGTACTAAATGAGAAGAATTCAATTTTCTGAAATTTGGCGGAATTCCCCTAACTTAAATCAATGTACTCAATTGGCGAGAATTCTGAAGTTAGATCACTTGAAATGCCTTAATAACTGCATTATTTCTTCACGGATCATTAAAATTTAACGCTGTATTCTAATAAAACCATTGCACTTCTTTTCAAAAATCTATTTCCTTAAGCTCTCAATAAATTGCGCCAAGCCGAAAACTGTGCAAACCGCTAGAACTCACTTACTCAAAATCCATATTTCAGCCATTTTATTTTTTCGCCAAACTAAAAAAATTTACACTTTAGCCTCGGAAATCTTCAAATCTTATTGTTTTGCGTGTAAAGCATTACATTCCTGCTCTGATTTCCCATGCACACGATATTATAATTTAAAAAAACATAACCTTACAAATATAAACTAACAAAAAAAAAATCATTATTATTCTTTTAAATTTACTCTCAGAATTTAAAACATTTTATTCGGCAAAATCGCCACACATGGCAACCACGATCCTTATTTCACACATTTTTCACTACAGGGGTTACAATTACGGAAAGATTTTTGCGTGAAGAGCATAAAAAATCGCTTAAATTCCGGGAACGGGTGGACTTTCAAAGTTTTAAAGTGGACTACGATTTATTCTATATTATTTTACATAACTGTGCTAAATTTCAGGCCGATAGGTTCATTTTTGTGGATTTGTACACGAACGACATTTTATTCGGCAAAATCGCCACACATGGCAACCACGATCCTTATTTCACATTTTTTTCACTACAGGGGTTGCAATTACGGAAAGCTTTTTGCGTGAAGAGCATAAAAATCTCTTAAATTCCGGGAACGGGTGGACTTTCAAAGTTTTAAAGTGGACTGTGATTTATTCTATATTATTTTACATATCTGTGCTAAATTTCAGGCCGATAGGTCCATTTTTGTGGATTTGTATACGAATCAAATCCACAAACAAACAAACAAACAAACAGAATTTCATTTTTATTTATAAGATTAACCGCATTCTTCTTGTTTACCTCCATATGTGATTTACCCCAAGTAAACTACTTTTCTTCATTAGTTTGTTGTCTTCACTACTTTTCTTCCATTTCATTTTTGGTCGATGATTATGGCTTACAGCAGGGCTGTAGATCTAACAGAGGTTTGGTCGTTTTTCTACAGTTATAACGTGAATACGCGTTAGAAAACCTTAAAAAGTCCTCCCCCGAGGCATCTTTCCTTGTATACATCCTCTTTAGACATAAACCATCCAAATCATTCCGAAGGTCGATTTCTTAATATTGATAAAAAGCTTAGTATGCAAAAAAGATTAAGATTGTTTGTAATAAATAGATGTATCGATATATAAACATGGACATTATCTTCTGCTGACACTTTGATAATGCTTTAGGATTACATTTAGATTCATTGCCATTCTGCTGGAAACATGATTAACGTCATTTTTAACGACGACTTCAAAATATAATTTATGTATAAAGGAGTTTTGTTAACAAATTATGACGTATAAAGAACGTAACAAGTTAAGACATGCAAATGCGAAATTTGAAGCGGCAGGAAATAACTTTCTAAATTCTTTCTCGTTTAAGCATTTTACACTTACTTCAAATAGTTTTGCGTGCTTATTTGTATGTGTGATAGTCTGAAAAAAAATGTAACATATGCAAGATCAGACAGAACGCATGAGCAAATTTTTATTGGGTTTGATTGTGAACTCAGCGAAACAAACCCTTTTTAACTTAATAAAATACAATCCCGAACATAATCTTTGTGTGCCAGTTAGAAATCACATCCAGAAAATTAGCTTGGCTTCATAAAGAATGAGTTTAAATAAAATAGACTATATAAATAAAATTAGACTTTTGTCTGTACATTTCTTGGAATTCAAAAATTTCGCGATTTCTATCCGTTTCAAGCACCCGGCAATCCGATGCGACCCTCAAAAAAAAGTTTGTCTGTCTGTCATTCTGTCATTCTGTCGTTCTGTCATTCTGTCGTTCTGTCCTGTTGTTCTGTCATTCTGTCCGTGACGCTTTATTTGTTTAAGCATCACGTAAAAACGACTGAAGCGAATGATATGAAATTGGGTGTCATGGTAGGTGGTCACTCAACTTAAAACATAGGCGTCGAATTTTTAAAAAATCTTGATTAGATTTTCCGATTTTGCGAAAATCGTTTCAAACTGCGTAAATGTGTGTTCAAGCATCACGCAAAAACGACTGACGCGAATGATATGAAATTGGGTGTCATGATAGGTGGTCAGTCAACTTAAAACATAGGCGTCCAATTTTTAAAAAATCTTGATTGGATTTTGAGATTTTGCGAAAATCCTTTCAAACTGCGTAAATATGTGTTCAAGCATCACGCAAAAACGACTGCAGCGAATGATATGAAATTGGGTGTCATGATAGGTGGTCACTGAACTTAAAACATAGGCGTCCAATTTTTAAAAAATCTTGATTGGATTTTGAGATTTTGCGAAAATCCTTTCAAATTGCGTAAATTTGTGTTCATGCATCACGTAAAAACGACTGAAGCGAATGACATGAAATTGGGTGTCATGATAGGTGGTCACTCAACTTAAAACATAGGCGTCGAATTAAAAAAAAATCTTGATTCGATTTTGAGATTTTGTAAAAATCATTTCAAACTGCGTAAATTTGTGTTCGCACATCACGTAATAACTGCAAAGGTGAAAAAATGATATTTGGTGAAATGATAGGTTGTCACTCACCTTAAACTATAAGCATCTAATTTAAAAAAAATCGATCAGATTTCGAGATTTTGTGAAAATCGTTTATAATTGAGTGAATCTTTGTTCCCGCATTTAGTAATAACGACTAAAGCGAATGATATAAAATTTGGTCACACGATAGATGGTTATTCAACATAAACTATAGGAGTCCAATTTTTTAAACATTTTTATTAGATTTTGAGATTTTGTGAAAATTCTCTCAAAATACGTTTATATTTCTTCAAACATCACGTAATAACGACTAATACGAATGATACGAAATTAAGTGATATGATAGGTAGTTGCTAATCTTAATTTATAGGCGTTGAATTTTTAAAATATTTTGATTACATTTTGAGATTTTGCGAAAATCGTTTTAAAATGCTGAAAATTTGTTCCAGCATCACGAAATAAAGACTGCAGGGAATGAAACAATTTGGGTGACATGATAGTTTGTCACTCAACTTAAATTCTAGGCTTCCATTTTTTCAAAAATGTTGATTAAATTTTGAGATTTTGCGAAAATTATTTCAATATGCGTAAATATTCGTTCGCGCATCACATAATTACGACTAAAGCGAATGAAATGATATTACTTAGTTACTCTCTAACCTGTAGTATTTTAACAATGCATAAAAATTATAACTTCGCTTTCTTTACTTTGGCAACATGCTACATCCATTCTGTGTATTCCTACAATGCTGACGAAAGTTCTTGCTTTTTGGAAATTTGCATTCACTAACCCGTCGAGGACGGGTACTTCAGCTAGTCTTTTAATATGTGTAATTCATTTTAAATTTCTTTTCATGGTTATCATGTGAAGTTGAGTTCTTTAAAGGTAGATCCAGGAAGATGGTAAAGGGTGGCTCGTCCCACCCTTCAGAGAAAAAATTTACTACACCAGATAAATGATCTGGTGTAGTAGCTTTCTGATGATGATGATTTTTTTTAATGCAATTTGGAGTGGTAATCAATCCCCCCCTTCCCCTGTGACCATAGCTCTTGAGGGGGATTTTTTTAAAAGATATCCATGGGTAGAAAGATGACTAAAGCAAAATACAGTAGCCCCCCTCCTATAACAGTGGTCCATACAACACGGATACCTAGAACAAGGAGAAAAAATTGCGATCGTTTTCGTATAACATGCTAAAAGGGACACATACAACCACCGTAAAATGAGGCACGTGATCTGATTTTATTATGAATTAGCTCCTAATTAATATAACTTTTGAATGGCAACATTAAATAGGATTGTGTTTCTAAGGAGTGCCAATAATTTTTTCCCGCGGTTATATGCGCATTTCGCACTACACCGTGGAGTATTGCTCAGGCCCCATACAAAATGGATTCCTATAACATGGAAATTATCTATCGTGTTACAGAGGGGGGGTCTACTGCAGTTTCTAGAAAATGCTTGAAGAGAACTTTGTGACTTTATTCTGTTTATACCGGTTGGTTATAAAATAATTATCTCTGTTTCGAGCTGCCTGTAGCTTAAAGGAATACGAAGCCAAAATCGGAGAACTTCACTTATTGATTGAGAAGGGGGAAAAAGAATGAAATAATAATAAAAAAAATATAGTTGCAACAATCGCCGACAGATGATGCTTCCAGTGTAAACGCCGTTATGGTTGTAGTCATGAAAAAGATCAAGAAGAGATCATTTCGGGTAGTGACGTGGTACGAGATGTCCGTTAGTTTGCCACATGGAGTTTTTGTTTTAAAACTACTCTACATTAACTGATCAAACGCTTCAACTGCTTTACGTAAATTTGGAGGAGAGGAGGACTAGGAAACCAGTACCTCTCCCTATAAAAGAATAAATTGCCACTGCAATTGAAGTATTCGCATCTTCTGAAAAATTTTTTAACAAATTAGGTGTGCCATATAGTTTTAAGTTTTCATTCTTTGCTCCTGTATTACACATCATACATTCAAAAGCGCCACCTGCCGGAGATTATTAACTAGTTTTTGTTATTACTATTCCATTTTTCTCCTCCCGTCTTGATTAATAAGTGCACCGATTTTGGTTTCATTCGGATAATTCCTTCAAGCTATAGACAGCTCTAAATAGAGATACTTATTTTACAACCACACTGTACTTCGCTGCCCTCTATCACCCATTTAAAGCTCACATTTGCTTTGCATACGTACATAAACTTTGTACCCTCAATAAAAACAGTCAGTATTTGGGTAGTTTATTTTGAATAACGTTGTAGTACAGTAATCCAAAACTGCTTTTTTAGTACTGTATTTTCATTAGCGCACAATCTCAGTACTGTAATCTAAAACTGCCTTTTGGCACGTAATTTCATTAGTACACAATTTCAGTACTGTAAAATAAACCTGTACTTTATATAATAGACTGATTCCGTACTCTGTCCGAAAATTCGCGCTAGAGAAACGTATTTTATCATTTCCTGCAAATTGATCTCGTGCAACTTTTTATAAATTTCTCCTTCTGGTCTTCAATTTGTTCTGTCCAAACGACATCAATGAATTTAATTTGTCCAGTGAATGGAACATTACAAGTCCTCGTTCTTAAGAAAACTTTTCATTAATGAGATTTTCTTTTCCTTATTCACTGAACGGGCAGGAAACAAGTGCAGTGGAAGTAATTTAAAGGATTTTATTTTCAATGGGAGTTTATTGTTGTTCTTTTGGAAAGAAGGATATATGTTCTGTTCCCAGCGTAAATGTTTGATTTGAATTAAAATTAGAAACTGAAATCGCTGCAAGTAAAATTTTTTGAAAATGTAACACTTTAGCCCTGTGAGCGTTTTGGAAAAGGTGCTACAATGTGAACTTGTCAAGATAATCAGCAGCTGAGCATTTAATATTTTATTCTATGTCAGTTTAGAATACATCATTCTGTACTGGAGTTTTATAATATCATTTAAAACAATAAATTTTATGTCTTAAATCATTATGAGCAAATATAAAAAAATAAAAGTATTATAAAAGGCAAAGCAATTTCTATTTTTAATTTAACCCATTTAAGCCTAGCGTCAATTTTTTGGGACGGCATTTTCGCTATTAGTCGAAAACGTTATTTATTTTTCCTAGCCTTTATTCATGAGTATTGAGCCTCAACTCTACAAAATATTTTAACATGACCAAGTAGGATGTTGATATTTCGATTTTTATGCATAATGATTTTAAAAGAATTCATCCCTTGTTCAAGAAGTTGACATCAGAAATATATCTATTATTTCTGATATCTGTAAAATTCGAAGAAAGTCGCAAAAATATCCAGGCACAAATGGGTTGAAAAACAAAAAATAAACTTTAAAAAATATTTGTGATTTTAACATTTTACCTTTTTATTTATTAATACCAAAAGCTATTCAAGAAAATTTACATTTAAAATTTACTTTAGTGTTTTGCAGTTGTATCCATTACATTGTCGTATCTATCTTTAAATCAGTGTATTTAAAGGTTAATGCTGTATCTGTGTGTGTTTGTGTTTGATATTGATGTATTTTTATTTTCGGAATCTTAAAAACTCTAAAATTTACTTCAATTTTTGTTTGATTGTGTTACTGTTGCTATGGTTACTAAGTGGCAACTTTAAAACTTGAAATGAAATTAATTATGGGAAAGCGGGGGCTAATCGGACACGTTTTTAAATTAAGATCTGTTTTAGTGAAATATGCAGATATTTAAAAATAAATTATACTAATTAAAGCGTGCAGATGTGATTTCCCGAAAAATGCTTAATGCGTTTTTAAAGACCTATTAATAAAAAAAAAATACATTTCTGAAGTTATATCATTGCCCCCTTAGTGCTAATGGGACAAATATAATAAATAAATAAATTTTATACTAAATGAATCAATAAGTAAAAACTAAATTATGTGTGTGGAACTATCTAATTACAAAATATTAATACCAACGCTCTTTCATTATTTTTTTATTTATAAAGTAATATTTAAGGTCATATAGAGAAAAAAAAAACTCAACATTGTAGATGATCGCATAATTTGTCCGTCAATTTTGGGTAGTGCCAATTTCCACACTATTTCAGCAATATCAGGGCAAATACATCAATGCTTATCTTCTTCTTCTGGATATATGAATTTCAAACAGTCAGTTTTTTTCCTTAGGTAGTTCATAAGCATTTCATCCTTTCATCAAGCAGTTAATCAATCTTACTTATGATACCGATGTAATGGAACACTTAGCTTTTCTAATTTAATTAAAAGAAAGTCACTATATATTTTATTTTTCTGAACTTCTATTGGAAATTGCACCATTAAACTCAGTTTATAAGTTCTGTAACGACATGCTACTGTCTACAAAACTGCCTCAAATTTAGCACAGTCCATGTTGTTAAGCTAATTAATTTTATTAGGTCTAAATAAATTAAATTGTAGGCCTAATTAATTTTCAACAACTTTTAGTCATGATTTACATCTAAAACAGGATTCTTTTTTATAAAATAATAACTTGCTTACTGTCTGTTCAGCTGTCCCATTAGTTTCCGTATGAACAGTCTCATTAGACCCCACAGTGTCAGACTTAAAAATTTCAAGAATAGAAAACTACAAGTTCTATCACAAAATGCGTGATTTATATTATCATAATCTGTTTGATATCTGCTGTCTTGAAGAATTTTTCCATTAATTAATTATTTTAAATGATTATGAAAATGCAATTAATTATTAAAATTAAAATTTACTTTGATTTGCTAGAAACAACAATGATTTTTGAGGCTTAACTGCAGTGGTTAAGCTGTTGTTGTTCTTAGTTGTAGTACTGTATTACTTTACCCATTCTGTGGTATACAAACTTTCAGATAAATATTTTATTTTGCGCACAAACTGTTTTGTCCCATTAGCTCTGGGTCTCTTTAACCCCAGTCTCCCCTACTATAGGATTTTTTTTCACGTTATGTGTTTATAAGTGCATTAATAAGTTTATGCTAACATGCTTTGACGAAAAAAAATTACATCAAGATTGACATAATTTCGCAAATATGAAATGTGGAGGCTGTGATGAAGATCACATATCAATTTAATAATCATTTACTTTGGCTTTCTTTAATGTAATCTATCCAAAATTCAAGAATTCTAAATCACTTCTGTTTTCATTTTCCTGTCATTTCGTCTTTTAAATCTGTATTTTCGCTTTTCCCGTATGCACTATTCTTTTTCTTTTTGTTCTTAATTGTTTCGTCTCTCCAGACCGGAGTGCTAAAAATAGATTATATTACGTCCGTTTGCAAAATCAACGGCCTTTTTGAGTTTCTTCTTGGCATCCTGCTGGCGTAAGTTATTTGGTTGTTCCCTTGCGACCATGGGCGCCGGGAGGGGGGTGAGAGCTTGAATGTGTGAGCTTGAATGTGTATGCGATATTTTGAATTCTACGTATAACTGTCGGATTAAATTAGCTGTTTAGACCTTTGTTTATGGCTTAATATTTTCTACCATTGTACATAAATTTTAAACTTTTGAGAAGTCATCCACATTTTTATTTTGGGATAATGTTGACACACGCACATGAGCCCTCATAATGTATTGACCAAAGCTTACGGTCGTAGTAGTGTTGAATGCCTCACGGCAGGCGCGTAGCCAGGAAAATTTTTCGGGGGGGGGGGATATGCGCCTGGAAAAATTTTCGGGGGGGGGATATGAACTTATATGTGTATAAATAGACGGAATTTCATCACTAATCCAAAAATTTCGGGGGGGGATATATCCCGATATCCCCCCCCCCCTGGCTACGCCCCTGCCTCACGGCATGTGCCCGCAATTAGAAAAAAAAATATTTTGAAATAGTCTTTATAATATTCGAGGTAGACGGGACCGGGTTTGTCTCGAACTATCGAAATCATTAAATTAATAAACAGATAAATGGAAATAAAGCAATTTTTGTTATTTGAGTGCATATTGAAATGAAAAATGTACTCTCTTAAAAATTTAGAGTGACATTGTCACTCTTACAAAAAGTCACCGGCAAATGATCCCAGATAGAGTGAGATAAGAGTGAGAAAACTGCATTATGACTCTTCATCGTTAGGATTCTGTCACCCTAACTGCAAGAGTGAGACAATGTCACTCTTAGAGTAAGGGTGAAGGCGCTATCTGCTCACTCTAGCGAGAGAGTCACCACCTTTCCCATGATGCTCTCACTTCAGCAGGAGTGAGTGCGTTGCTTCCATTTCCATACCCAAACGACGCCATATTGGAATTGGACTGCAGTTGCGAAGTACCAACTGCATACAAGTAATGGAATACTTTTAGCTAACACAAGTAAGTAAAACCTTATAACTTTTCAGTTATTGTAAATGTTATTTAAAATTTGATAATTCACAACATATAAGATACATTGATTCAGTGTCGGATCCATTAGGACTCCAGCTCTTCCGACAGACATTGCTTTGGTTTAGGGTTAACATTTTGCTTTACTATACATTTTGTTTTTAAGACTTAAACAAGCCTGCTTCTTTTAATTTTATACCCTTCCGAGAAATTGATCTTTAAATCCGTCTCTATACTTGATCGTAGTATGTTATTTATGCTTATATAGCTGAAATCTTGCATTCGTTTTTTGTTTCTGTATATAATATTTGAGCATGTTTTGATGCGTGTTTGTAAATCGGTGGTGCAGTCAGGATTTTATTTCGGGGGTGGAGAGGGCTCTAACCTGTGTATCAAATTGTAAGCAAGCTGTTTCAACTGTAGCCTCAGTATCAAATTTTAAACTAAGTAAAGGGTCAGATTTTTAGGAAGGATACGCGCCTGTTGCAAATAGTATAAACAAAATTTTAAATCAAAAGCAGAAAATAATGATCAATTATATATTGTATGCAATTTATATTGAAATAAATTATAAACGTGGGAAAAAAATATTTTGTGATTAAATTTCAATATGTCTATGTGCATCATTTTATCTTATTGCACATTCTAGCACAGATTCACGCTTAGAATATACATATATACGTTGTTAGATCAAAATAACCGCTCTGTTGTTGTGGTGTAATATTTCCCTCTCCACTTTTTACACATACACAAACCTCTCTCTCATATGGTAAAGTGGATAATTTACGATCGAACACCCCAGATGGCCTCAGGAAAGTCCACTTTTAAATCAGGGAAACCAGCTGAAAGTAGCAGGTGATTCAGAATGTGTGAGCTTTCATTAGTAGCACGAAAAACACAAGGGATACTTGTGTAAACTGATTCAACGCGGAAAAAAAGTTATTGTTTTTGGTGTTAAATGCGAGATTTTTGGAATTGAAAAGTTTGTATACTGTTTAAGGATAATTCAATAGTATAGTAACGGATAAGTTTAATATTACTGGTAATAAAGGTAAGTGTTACAATATTAAATTTAGTAATACAGTATTAATTTTAGAGCCTTGCAGATTTTGGTATGGTAGATTTTATGTCTTCTGTTGTGTATCAATATTGGTAAATAAAATTCTCAAATTGGTAAAACTTACCTTTTAGCCTAGATACCAATTCAAAATAATGCTAATTTTTTTCTATTGAATTTAATTAACATATGAAATATATCCACAATATTGGCTATATACTGGAAATGTTTCTGAAGTAATTCCATTACTGATAAAGTTTTTAATAGTAGCAAGTTAGTAGTTAGCCCAAATATCTTTACAATGTGTTCACAATATTAAGTAAAAATTCGAAATATTTATAATGTATTCTTAATATTGACAAGTAATTTTTAAAAATATTTTTATACCATTTTATTATTTTTCTAATGCTAATATACTCAATCCTTCACATTGTTATTATATTGGAAATAAAAACTAATATTGGTAAAAATTAGCAACATTTATCCATTATATTGTCCATGTTAATGAATTAAATTAAATATATTTAAAATGTATCCACACAGTATTGTGTGTATATTATAAATTTCCCTCATATTGTACTAACAAATATTTTTAATGTGTCAGCATCTTAATATCACAGTAATGGTGAATTAAGACTGTTTATCTACTGTACATTATTTCAAAATTTAAAATCTGATAAATAATTTTAGGTGCATTTATGTACAAATTGCTGAAAAATATATTTTAATAATTAAGTCAAATACTACTGAAAATCCTGTGATGATAAGACCATGATTATCACAGGAGCAAGGAGGGCACATGCCCCAGACACCCCATTTTAAGGGGTCCTTAAATTTTTTCAGAATATGAATTTAGTTTATTAAATTTTCATTCTAAGATACTAAATGCCTGGTTTTTTTTTTCTAAAAGTTGGATGTGTGTGTGGCAAAATAGATCCCAAATGGATGAGCCGATTTTAATGTAGTTTGTTTTATTTTAAAGATGGTATAATCAGAACGGTTCTTCATTGTATTTGATAATATTCACTTCATCTATTCCCCTTAAATAAAGCTTACTTTACACTTGTTCAGTCTAAGACAATTCAAATAATATTGTTGACATTCAATTAATTTTGATTGCTGAATTATTTCTGTAATGTTATGGAAAAAGCCATGCTTTGAGTTGCATTTTTTTAAGACTTCATTTTTAATAAAGGTTATTTCACATATTGCATAGGAAATGTTCATAAACTTAAAATTTATCTAGCATATTTCATTTTAAATTCATTTAATCAGAACATATCTTTGCAGATTGAAAAAACATACTTAAGTGGGGGGGGGGTGGAGTGAGTTTGGCTTAGGGACGTATCTAAACCTTAAAAATTTCAAGCTGAACTTTCAAAATTACCCACGAATATGTAATTTTCTCCATTTCTTATGTTTACTTATTTCGAGGGTGGCTGAAGCCCCACCAGTCACCCTCTGGCCAAGGACGTACCCAGGAAGGGGGGTGGGGGTCTGTAACACCTTCGAAATTTCAGTTTTTATTAACAAAGCAATAATGGTGAAGTCTTTTTGTGAAAATTTCTGCCTTTTTCATCGTTTGGACCCCCTCCGAAATTTTTGGACCCTCCCAGAATTTTTTTTGGGGTATGTCCCTGCCCCTGCTCTCCTCTCCTAGGGGGGGAGCAAGTTCCCTACCTTGAGCCCCCCCTTATGGGTGCCCATATCATTAATGTTATATTTTTCAAGTATTTAATATTATTCTGTGGTTTTCTGAACTTGCAGGTAGCAGAACAGATTTCATTATTTATTGACATTGTTGAGAAAGCAGACAGCATGGATTTCAGAGTTTGGGTCTTCTACTGGGTATCATTAAGGGTAAATAAATTTATGATATTGGTAAAATTTACTTAAAAATTCAAAATAATTTTAATCCTTTTTCTACTGAATTTAAATGAAATGTATCTGCAATATTGCCTATATTTTGGAAGTAGTTCTGAAGTAGTTCCATTACCAATAAACTTTCAAATAGCACCTCACAGGATTGTAAAACATTGAAAACCCAAACCAGTATTTTTACATAGCAGCAAGTTAATATTTAGCCCAAATGTATTTAAAATGTATCCACAATATTAGGTAAACATTGGTAATATTTCTAATGTATTCCTAATATTGACAAGTAATTAATTTTATAGTATTTTTATTTTTTCATGTTCATATACTTAATTATTCAATATTATCATTAAATTGGAAATAAATACTAATGTAAATTGTAGCAAATTAATATTTACCCATTATATTGTCAATCTTAATGAATTTAAATTAAATTTATTTAAAATGTATCCACAATATTGGGTGTATATTTCAAATATTCCTCATATATATTGCACAAGTATATATTTTTGATATGTTAGCATCTTAATATATTATTACTTGCGAATTATCACTGTTTATCTGTTACACATTATTTTTGCATTTAAAATCTGAAATAATTTTAAATGCATTCATATACAAATTTCTGAAAAATATATCTTAATAAATAAGTCAAATATTACTGAAAAATTTAATGTAATATGATTGTTCCCTGATTATCATGGGCAAGCGGGTAAATACTGTGGAAAATACAGAAAGACAATTGTCAGAGTCGGTGAAGAAACAAAATGTAAGGGGGCCCCCATTTAGACCCATACTTCTGACTCAAGCGACTTTATGTCGTAATTGCTGCCTGGATTTGAGATTGGGGGGGGGGGACTGAAGCCCTATAGCCACTCATCCCATTACCCCTCGATCTACCACCGAATCATTTGTTCTTGTGATAATGTTTAAATGTAAATTTTAACTGAAGACTCCTACCTTGGGTGGTCATTAGTTAAATATATATAAATTGATAATAAATGAATATTCATATAAATTGGTTGCTTTAGAAAACGAAACTTTTAGAATGTTTTTTATGTACTGAATACTCATTTTCTTGAAATATAGGAGAGTTAATAACAGCGATGACTGGGTGATTTTTCAAGAACCTTTGATAAGGGTGAATACTACTTTGGATGTCTTTAGATATAAGTATGTATTTATTTTTAATTATTTACTGTTTCAGTGTATTTTTAAATTTGGGAGTTAATTTTATATTCATATCATATGTTATAAATGTTCCTTATACACATGTCTGTGTGAATTTTATATTATTATTATTATTTGCATTGCAAAGCATCCCATTTTAGAAGAATGTATATCTTAAGCACTGAATCAGATGGGTAGTAGATTTCTCACAAAAATTGTGTTTCATTAAGTGTCTCACTGAGTAGAAACAAAATGTTTCAATCAAGTTATTATTATTTTTTTTTTACAAGAAATAATGCAATTTCTGAACAGGTTTTAAAAGAATTCAACTATGTCAGAAATTTGAAAATTCAGAATTTCTCTTCACAAGCTGTATTTATGGCAATACAAATGGTTAATTTATAGAAGTGAAATACTCAGAGAAAAATTTATAACATATTGTATTGTCCAAAATAGAGGGAGAATTAGCCATCAGATACAGTTTCCACTTTCGTGAATTTCTCCCTAAAAATGGGATAAGACCTGCAGTTTTGTTGTTCTATAAAAGTTCATCATGCTGTCTATGAAGAAGCATTCTGAATTATACCGAGTTTTTGAGAAGCCTGTCTTTAAAGCTTGCAGAGCCAAGTGATGAATAAAATATGTTACAAGAAAAACTGATTGATTTTGGCTGTTTATCACTTTATTATCTTTTTATTTTCTAGTACTCTGAACTGGTCCTGTGGAAAACCATTGAATTTTTGTCAGTGGCATGCTGTAAAAGAGAAGAAACTATTGGCATTATAAGTGGTATTCATATTTTTGTTTTATTTGTTTATTTATTCTTTAAATGTTCTTAATTACTAGTTCAAAGTCTGCATACTTTTGATCTCTGCGGTCTAATTTTTTCAAAGCTTGTATCGCATAATTTCATAATTGTCAATAACTTTTTTTTTTTTTTTTTTGAGATGTTTACTTTTTTGTTTAGTTTATTTTTTTCTTATTTTCCAAATTGATTTATATGTTTTTTTTTTTTTAGTTTTTTTTCCCTAAAGTGATGTTACTTTGGGGCAGTTAGTGACTATGTATTAAATTTTATAAATTTCATGTAAATTGAGAAAGTTATTAGGGCTGTTCTTAAAAGAAAAAAAGTATAACTTTTGGTAAAGTTACATCAATGAGTAAAACAATAAATATTTATACAGTAAAATTCAATGTGGTATTCTTTATTAAAGCATTTGACCCAGGCAACTCTTTAGTATATCATTTTATGTTATGCTATATTCTGTCATTTATTTAATCTCTATTATATGTAAATTTTTTATGTCAAGTTGCATATTTGACACCAAGTTAATAAATTGCTTGCAAAATCAAGTCTTATTTGCAACATTTTATGAAGTAACAATGAAATAAAGTATAAAAATCAATTTTTAGTCCCTTCAGATTAATTTTTTTACTCTGCACCCTCACTACCTCTTAAAAATATGTTGTAAGTAAAACCTTGAAACTCCTGTAACTTTTATTATTATTATTATTATTATTATTATTATTATAATGTTGTCACTGCTGTTGTTGTTTAAAATGTAAACTGTAAAATGCTACTTTCAGAGATGAGATTTAAGAATTTAGTTTAATATTCAGACCTTTTTCAATGTTTATAAAGAATTCAGTTTTTTCATTTTTTTCAAAAATTTTCTGATTTTTCAGTAAGGCAAAATTGTATATAAGTAAGATAGATTTAGTATCAATAAAAATTAAAATATTTATTGCTCTTGAAATTCATAAGTATAATTGCTCAAAAGTTGTTTGGACATTCTTTCAGACTTTTTTTCCTTTTTTGTTAATCTCATATCTGTACTTTGGTACAAACCAAATCGAAAACTAGCCTACCAGTTTTGACACCATATTACATGTACCACCATTAGTGGTAAAAACAGATGAAATATATTATTTTTTAATTTTACTAATACAATATGTAAATGTAAACTTTACTTCCTTAGTAAATTCAGATTTTTTAAGCCTGCAGTATTAACAAAGTGCAATAACCTTGTCAGTGTTCACATGTTGTCATATGTATATTTGAATATTACTCAAAAATATCTTTAGTCTAGTTTTTAACTGACTTCAAGAAGATCTAGGTTATTAATTGGGGTCAGTACTCAGAGGTGTAGCAAGAATTTTCAGTGCCCGAGAACAAATTTGCATCACTTCCTGTTTACCAAAATGCGCTGGAAAAAGTTTTATATACAAATTGGTGCCTTTTGGATCCTATGCCCTGGGACAAATGTCCCCCTCTAGCTACACTTCTGAGCATTGAATCCTTGTAATTTACCAGACTGGATATGAAAAGTATTTTCAAACTTCCGTTTAATTATTTATTTCTTTTGTTTATCTTCCACATATAGATGTGATCTTTGCTAAGAATGTTGTTATTTGATGATATTTTACTTGCTGTGCATGAAAAGTTTTTATTGCAAAGTTATCACTTTATTTTTTACTCAATTTTTGATGTACCTAAAATATATTACAAGTCCTGAATATTTTCTATTTTTTAATTGATTGTAATAATTTGCAAATTTAACTCACCGATAGTAAGTAATGTGTTTAATATTTATTTTGTCACTATTAGTTTGATGTTTGTTATTACGCACAGGTTACTGTGATTCAGGGATAATTTTATTCCAAATTGCTTTGATATGGGATTTTCGCTTCAATACTGTCCCCAATTATTCTTTTTTGTGTTACCTCAGAGGATTTACCTCACAAAATAAAATTTTGTGAAGTAAATCCTACAATGTGTTCCTTACTTTTAATAAAGTATTTTGTGCTCTCAATCACTTTGCATATCAGTATATTCTAATATTAATAGAACATAGAGAACAGATTATTTTATAAAACAGTACAAGCATTTCTTATCTGTAAAATTAAAGTTTTTTTTCTTTTATTTTTTGCAGGTAAAAAAATAGATTTTTTTTTTTTTTTGAGCTGCTATATTTAGGTTTTATTGCAGTTTTTTTCCATTTGCTTTTATGTTCAGTGGCAAAATTAAAATGTAAAAGGCAGCTTAAATTCTACATCTTTATTTTATTCATTTATTCATAATTTGTACAATTTTAACAGTAGGAACCCTGTTTCCCTTCCCTCTCTTACTCAGAAGGTTACAGTATATGTAAATGTTACTTGAAAGTATTTATTATTACCATACATAAATATGGTAATATGAAAAATGGTAATAAGAAAGTATTTATTATTACCATTTTTCGGTATGCTTTTGTGCTGTTCCAAAATTGTATTTAACCTGCTCCTAAAGGTGTTCCAAAATGTATGTAGATTTGCAGACTTTTTATTATAAAGTTATCCTCCGATTTTAGTGAAACTATAAACAAAATGTTTTCTGAATCAAATGAAAAGATCTGCTGACTTATTCCTCTGTAAATTCATCACCTAGTTGAAAGTGTTAAGCTGTGCTTTAGTTGGAGATTTAAATTTGACACTAATCCATGTACACACAAAACTAATTTTAACTAATTTTATTTTGTATGTATTTAACATAGATCTAGTTTATGCTCTAGTATATTCTAGCTGCCAACTCTTTCTGATTTTGAGCCTTTCTTCAGTCTTATTCAAATTATGGGGAGGGGGAGGGTACCCTTTTTTTATTAGGATAGAATAGCAGTTATGTTTTAACTTTTAATTCTGTAATTACTTGTTGAAGTCATAATTTTTATCTTCCAGATGCTGTTAGAAGAATCCCTGAATGTGAAATAGTATTGAAGTACTCATATTGAATCCAGTGATTGTATTTTATATAAATGTAACAATGTAATACAATTAAACCAAATTTGTAATAATTTGTTGTGTGTTCACTGCCATTGCTTTTATAATTCATTCAAACCTGCATGAGTCTCAATAAGAGATATCTTCCACT